>CM061044.1:22404606-22942106 GCA_030762985.1 Adelphocoris suturalis | reverse complement strand
AAATTAATACTAAGTTGGATAACCTCTCAGCTCGAATCGATTCTGTAATTGATGACAATGTGGTTAGAGATAAACAAATCGCCGACCTTGAGGACAAATTCCATGAGTTGGAACAAGCACAACTTGACAACCAGATCGAGATAAGAGGCTTCCCGGTCAGGCCGAATGAAAATATTGTTCAAATCGTGCAGAACCTCGGAACGGTTTTCGATGTTGATATTTCCGAGTCCGAGATAAATAAGTGTTACCGTACAAGAGCGCGTCCCGATGTGTCATCCCCGCCTGTAATTGTGGTCGACTTTGTTCGCAACCGCTTAAAACAGCTGATCCAAAGCAAGGTCAAGGCCAGACCCAGGGGGTCCCCATTGACAACTCGCGATTTCGGCTTCATGAATGGGGAACCGGAGAAAATCTACGTTAACCAAGCATTAACGTTCCACAACCGCAAGCTTCTTCGCGATGCCAAGCAGATGAAGAGGGAGAAGGGGTACAAATTTGTGTGGTTCAGCAATCGAAAGCTCCTCATTCGTAAGGACGAATCTACTGAGCCAATCCTCCTGAAGAACGCCAAAGACATTCTAAAACTAGATTAATATGCTCGATTAATATTGTACACGTTTTATTATGTTCATGTTAGAGGATCTAGGTTATTTTCATGATTTTTCGCAAACTAATTTCAAGGAGTGCAGGAGACATCTTAAAATTTCCCACACAAATGTAGAGTCCCTCGTAGTCCACAAACACGATTTTTTATTCTGCTACGATAATGAAATTTTTGATGTTATAACGGTCAGTGAGACCTTTTTGAAGCCAGAGTTGCCTTCCTCTGTTTTTCGGTTAGACAACTTTAAAACAATTCGTAATGATCGGATCGGGAAGGAAGGAGGAGGGGTGGCTCTTTTTGTTCGTGAAAATCTTCGGTGTAAAATACTTAAACAATCGGATGGAAAATATGCGAAAAAAGTCGAATACATCATAGCAGAAATCAGTAATAATTTCAACAAAATTCTAGTTTCAGTTGTCTATCGTCCCCCAAAAGCCTCCGGTCTGAATGATTTCTTCGCAGAAATCGAAAGTTTTGTCACCTCATATGAAAATATCTGTATCACTGGGGATTTCAATATTAATGTTAACCCATCAGCAGAGTCTTCATACAAGACGCAACTACTCAACCTAGTAAAAAATTTGAACTTCGAAATGTTACCACTAGGTCCCACTTTTCACAGAGATAATGTACACTCAAGCCTCGATCTCATCATCACCAAACATGCCGATAACGTTCACAAATTTGGTCAGTTTCCCATCAACGGGTATGTCAGGTCATGATACTGTTTACGCGTGTCTTCCCTTTTGCCATCGCCCTAAAATTCATAAAATTATAAAAGTCCGAAATTTTATGAAGTACGATATCAAAGCGCTTGAAAGCGACGTCGGTGGCCTTGACTTTTCTGCCATATATCAATCAGCTGATCTGAATGAAAAAGTTTCCTTGTTCACCGAATCTTTGCAGTGGCTCATGGACAGGCACTTTCCTCTTGTGGAAGTCCGGGTAACGAAGAAACCTGCGCCTTGGCTAACGCCAGAAATTCGAAATCTAAAAAAAGACCGTAATAAAGCGTCCCGTAAGTCTCGGCGCTGTCCGCAGGATGAGGGTGCTCGTTTGTTGTATAAAAAATTGAGAAACAGGGCAAAAAACTTAGTTAGAAATGCTAGTTTAAAAGCAGCTAAAAATAAAATAAAAGATGCTAAGAATCCGAAAGAGCTTTTTAAAATTTTCAAAGACCAAGGAATAGGTAAGTTAACCGACACTAATAATGATGATCCCACCGTCGATTTAGACGGCCTTAACGACTATTTCTGTAAATTAGGTAGCGATAATGATGTCGATCCCGAACTTTTGAATTATTATATGCAGGTAGCCACAAAGGATGAAGCTAAGTTTGATTTTACAACGGTTACCTCAGACGAAATCAGATTAGCCATAAAAGCATTTCGTCCCAGGCCATGGGCCCTGACAACATATCGTGTATTTTAATTAAATTAATAGCGGATAAAATTATAAATGTCCTCGTTCATATCTTTAATTTCTCGCTGACTAATGGAATATATCCACATGTATGGAAAAGCGCGTTCGTACTCCCGTTAGTTAAGAAAAATCCTGCTGTGAATTTCGGTGATTTTCGTCCAATCACTCTGATAAGTGTCTTAGCTAAAATCTTGGATAAAGTGGTATATTTCAAATTTTCTGCATTTGTCGAACAAAACTCAATTCTTGACGAATATCAGTCTGGTTACAGAAAAAATTTCAGTACTCAAACTGCTCTTATAAAAGTTACCGACGATATTAGAGAAAATATGGATAAAGGTGAATTAACGCTATTTGTAAGCCTTGATCTTAGCCATGCATTTAATAGCGTTGAACATCAATTGTTTTTGTCCATCCTTAAGTCAATAGGTTGTACCGACCTGGTGGTGTCATGGTTTAGGTCATACTTAACTGACAGAAAACAATGTATTAGGACGACCAAAGGTACTACCTCAGCTTGGTCTACGCTTGTAAGAGGGACACCGCAAGGTACCACGCTATCCAGCCTAATTTTTGCGCTGTACTTAAATCATATCTCTGATGCAATCTTAACTTGCAAACGAATTTTGTACGCCGATGATTTAAACTTATATCTGTCAACTAAAATCGACTGTTTGAACACAAATGTAGGACTCGTTAATGTAGATCTTAAGAACCTATCGTGCTGGTTCAGGAGACATGGGTTGGTGGTTAATCCACGAAAGAGCACCAGTATCATTTTCGGCCACTCTCGATTGCTGGCAAATTTGTCGCAATCTGAAGTGCCAGGACTTCAGATAAACAACGAGCCGCTTGTGTATTATAATGAGGTTAAATGTCTCGGCATCATATTACAACAGAATCTTTCGTGGAGTAGCCAAACAAATAGAATATGCAGTAAGGCAAGATCCCAACTGTATGCAATGAACAAACTACTAATTTACAGATCACTAAACATTAAAAAAAGGCTGTTTCAAGCAATGATAATGCCGCATTTATCTAACTGTCTTGCAGCTATGTGTGACATGAATTTTGAATGCAGACAGAAGCTGCAAAAACTACTGTACTCAGCCGTGAGGTTTATCTTAAATTTGAGGTTTGATGATCGGGTATATGACAAATTTAAGAAATTGAGAATTCTGAAAATTGAAGATCTGATCCAATTTAGCGTTTTGACAACGATGTACCGCATAGTTACCAATAAAAAGCCACCGTATTTAAATGATAAATTTCAAACTTTCTCTAATATCCATAGTTTAAACACTAGAAATAAAGATAAAAATTTCCGTTTGCCATCATGTAGAACCTCTGCTTATCACGAATCTTTTCTCTGTAAAAGTATCTTGTACTTTAATGGGATGTCCCAAGGTCTGAAGGAGACCAAGACCTACGACACTTTCAAGATTAATCTGAAGAATGATTTATTTTCACGCTATTAGCACTATCATTACTTATACTTTTCTTATACTTTTGTACTATCATTTCTTATATCGCCTATACGTGGTTCTAATAATACCTACTCTATTGGCCTTTCAAACACTTGTTCAATTTTGTACTGCTATTTTTGTTACTATCTAATTAGCCGTAGTACGTAGACGTAATTCCAGTTTTGTACCTATTTAATTTCTGGTTAGGTGTAAGAGTGGTCGCTCAGTGACCAAATCTCGCCAGATTGTATAATAAAGACGTTATTCAATTCAATTCAATTCTCTCTCTCTCTCTCTCTCTCTCTCTCTCTCTCTCTCTCTCTCTCTCTCTCTCTCTCTCTCTCTCTCTCTCTGTCTCTCTCTCTGTGTGTTTGTATTTGTGTGTGTGTCTGTATGTCTGTCGTGTGTCCGCAAATCCTTGTAACGAGCTTGTTTTCCACATTTTTACATCCGATTTAGATGCAATTTTCAGGGAATGTGCAGGATAGGGTGCAGACGGTCCCCTATCAGTTTCATAGTTCTCGACTCAATACTTCACTCTGCGCATGCGCAAATGTAAATTCCATCAAGCACCATTTCCTTACGCCCTAGTTGTCCGATCTCGCACAAATTTGAATGATAGTTGGGGAATAACGATTTGATCAACTCATATCAATTTCAACATGATTGTATCATTAATAGCTACTGCGCATGCGCTAACGTAAAATCCTTGTAACGACCTTAATTTCCACAGTTTTCATCCAATTTTCATGAAATTTTCAGTGAATGCGTGGGTTAGGTTGTAAATGGTCCCTACCTATTTCACTGTTTCACTTAACAGTTCATTATGCACATGCTCAAACATAAATTACATTTAGTATATCTGTTTTTTTTTTGTTTCTTAATTGACCAATTATGACGTTTCACGCTACTTCTTGGTTTTTCTATTCCGCTATGGAATTTTTCGAAATCATAAAAATTTTTTCAATAATCTATACATTCATGAAATGTAAACGAGGAAGCTATGTGCCACACCCAACTTGGCAGACGTTCTTTTTATTGCTTCACCATTTATTATTCACCTTTATGTCTTACTATCTCTGCGATTACATACAACTTTATGTAGGTAAGGGTGATGAGGCAACATAGGACGTTTGTATTAAAGGGAATTATTATATTTTGCCAACAAACGAGATGTGAATTGTGTTGCCGGGCCGGGGACTCTATTTCAGAGGAAACTTGATATCTTGATGAGTATTGGAAACTCATCCCGTCAGACGAGGCGGGCCAAGACCTGTCAAGAGCAGTTACAGTTGAACCGTTTGCGAGTCACGTAGCTGCACGTTTTCCTTCTGCTTCTTCATGGCTCCTCATTAAGAACTCCTCGGTTCTCTTATTATCGCGATGACAGACTAACAAAAGTAAGTTGATGTTCTCACAATCTTGATCTCTCAACTTTCCCGGTCTTTTTGATGGTATTTGGAAGCATGGGGGGGGGGGGGGGGGGGGGTTACAGATCGGGGCTATTCGTGTTCCAGCGAAATTCTGTTCATTGTGATGACTGAAAGAGTTACTGCCAAGGTTTCGTTTAATGTAGGTAAATGATCCGTTTATACAGGATTAATATGGGTGATTCTCAGAAAAAAGGCAATTTTGATTAATCAGCTGAACCCTACCCCGAATAGGAGCGCAAACTGCTAAAAATGGTTTCCCCTCTTGTTCTAATAGACCTAGGGCGGAATTAATAGCCTGGAATTGACTGAGTGGGCCCCTAAGTGTATCGATAAGGGAATTCGTGCACACTGCGCGATTCATCGACGTGATTTGAGGGCAACCTTGAGGGCGCACAGAGTGTGCAACCCAAATACACACTCAACGGGATTCATAAACAAAAAATGGCGTTGAGGTGAGTTTCACCTTCAGCTCAACGGTGCAATATCCTTAATGACGGCAGGAGGTCACGTAAGTGTGTCAACTTGTCGCTTTTATAATTATTTTCACGAAGGTATATTTACTAGTAGTATAGTAGGACATAAGTCGTTTATTTCGTTCAGAGTTTATTTAAAAATAGCGGCACATGAGAGTGGGTTGGCACTTATAAACGGTAGTTAGGTACATGTTTGATAGTTAGCTACATGTTTGATAGTTGGGCCAACAGCTCCTATTTGACTGATATACAATCAACAACAAAATGTTTCGCAGACTATTCCGATTCAGAAAAGAGACAGTCATGGACAACTACGAACCTGAAGGAGCCTAAAATAAAGGAAGAAGAATTATAACCACCACAGCTGAAATTGCTGTCATCTTGGTATGTGGAATGCGTTAGTGGTAGGAACCTACCTTCCAATCATCAGGATAGTAGGTACCTACAATCAATGAGAATTCCAAGAAAATGTGATTGTTGAATCTGTCCCAAAACCTCACGTCTTCTTTTTATCCAACAGTCTCATATTATCCTACCCACAACTCTTCTTATTTTCAACTACTTCCCAGTTCTTTGCAACTGACTGGCGAATTATTGTCTTCACATTTTCTCACTTCTTTTCTGACACAACTCTATAATAAACACAAATGATCAGCACTTTAACAAACAAGCAACAAGGATTCAATTCAACTGTGGGACCTGATCCAGGCGGGAGGACCAATGACTTTGGTCTTTGTCTGATAAGGCCTATGTCCTGTCTCCCCAAGGAACAAGGATAATAGCACAAAAAGCAAAAACTAAAAGACAAGAGTAACCTTTGAGAACTGTTATTAATCAGTTTGGAATGTGAGAGGGAATTTCCCTCAAACCCCTCAAATTTCTCTCAGGTTGAAAAAGCATTGTGTCCCCTGAGTGCACTGTCAAACTTGTGTAATCTAAGTGTGCCCCTAACTGCAGAGTGAACCACCCCACTCAACTATAAAACTGAACTGTTGAGAGGAGGGTGACCCTCCTCCTGTACAGTCTGTACATGAGTGTGTGTGTGTCATTTAGATGCGAACTTGACGTCAAATACAAACCCTGGCACAAAAATAGAATACATCTTTGCTCGATGTGTACCGTGAATGTACCCGAATCCACGGAGCTTTTCTTAGCAATATGTCACATTTTTTCATTCTCCAGAAAACGGTATTTTGTCGGGTCAGCTGAAGGAGACCGGCCCTCAGCGGGACCCCTCCTCTTCCCATGCTCCCCGCTTGCCACTTGACACGCTCTTCCCAAGTTTTTGATAAATTCCCAAAATTCCCAAATTTTGATAAATCTGTCCTAAATAGGGAAGAAGAAGTAACTAACATATTGAATGGGGAAAATTGGAGTAATTTATACAATTTCTTGAAAGGTGCTTGGTCGTATAGAAGGTTTCTGGAGGCCGGACTCAATTATAGTTAGTTAGCTACTGATCTAATTGTTTCAGAGGCACCTATCAAACTGTTAGGATTATTTATCAATTAGATTATAAGTTATACCCATTAAAATAAGTGATATAGGAAATTACCGATGGGCTTATTCAGCATTCTAATACAATTTAAAGTAAATATTTAAAAACCTGTACAATACAACTGTAGATTTAACTATAAGGAACTATCATTTTCTGCGTGGAATAATAATTATTCAACTATAAGGAACAAGGTATTTAAATTTTCATTTGTACAAATCACGAGTCAGAAATTTAATTTCAAGTCGTAAACTCAGGCTGATGGTATATACCAAAGGCCAATTATACTTTGCATTTAGAAGTGTGTTAATTTTCTTCTGTCAATAAAGTATCTCTCTCTCCCTGGATTAATCAATATTGGCGGACTTACAGCAATTACTGGGAAACGGTCATGGGGGTGTTTCTGGAGGCACGTAGCGACCCAACAAAGCATCACAGTTCCTCCCAACTCTAGACGAAACTAGGAGTGAAGTAATTTATTCAATTTCCGCTTAGCGGTGTCGAACGAAGGAGGCGGCCATTTACCCGCAACCAGAAAACGGGAGGCGGCGCGATCCATCAAAATCTCAGCCCTCCTACAAACCCAAGGAGGACATTTCATGGCTCACGCAGCTTACTCGTAGTAGATGGAGTAGAGTCAATGGGGGTAACTTTGAACCAGAGTTGGTGAGTAGTTAATAATTTCAGCAAGCAACTACATTTTCGACTACAAACTACTAGTTGAGTAGTTGCACAGAGAACTACTAATTAGTAACAAAACGGAAGTTAGTGAAAAACGTTGTCTATTTCCACGAAAAATAAAAGAGTTACACTGTTAAATCGATTTCGACGGTTAGGCCATCATCAGTAACAGACAACAACATTATTGTTTGTTACTGATGATGGCCTAACCGTCGAAATCGATTCAACAGATTTAACAGTGTAACTCTTTTATTTTTCGTGGAAATAGACAACGGTTTTTCATTAACTTCAGTTTTGAAATCTGTTTCCACAACTTCGTCGCGAGTGATTTAGTTCGTACTAATTAGTAGTTGGTAGTTGGATGGAGCAACTACTTTCTTAGTAACATGTAGTTAGTAGTTACTTTTTTCAACTACCAACTAGTAGTAGTACTTAGTAGTTGGTAGTTGGATGTAGCATCTACTTTCAGTTGTTTTGAAAGTGCCTTTGAAAACCACGACAATTAGAAAGCGAACTTTACCTCTTTATTGATAATAAACACACAAGTAGCCTGGCAAAGTACCCCATCAAGCCAGAGTTACAATTGTTATAATCCAAAGTTATATCCATTACAAGTAAGGGAATGTCTTGTAACGCGAGACGTAAAGCCCGGAAAAGTTTGATAAATAATAGAGCACCTGAAAACAAAACTATACTTAACGAATAAATGTTAACATACTGAAACATCTAATTAAAACAATTTTCTACGAACATTTACTAATTCTGTGTTTTGGGATCGCATCGTTTCGTTTTTTCATGATCTACAGCTTTGCTACGTATAAAAGATTCTGTAGGATGCATGGTTTAGGAATTATTAGAGAAAAACTTCAAGTAGGGCAATTGAGCCATCCCTATTAGGCCACGCATTCGTATTCCACCAATTTCGAGATGGCAGACAACGATTTTAACATGGAACATGTTTTTGCCATCATAACCCGGTCAAAAATGAGACAAAATTACCGTTACGTGACATTTAGTGCGTTACGCTCCTATTTTCTGATGATTATCGCTTACAACCAAATCGTTGCTACGGAACTGTATCTTAGGCATTTATCATCGTACAAAAATCGTTCGCCAGTCGTTGGAAAGCTCTCGATTTACCTAACCGTATTATGTTAACCACTGCGCAGTGCGTGGCCAACAATGTAATGTATGGGCGTGGGTGTCTGAATAATTGTTTACCATGGATCCTTCACAGTTAATTTTGTAAACATGATTAGACAGGAAAGAAACGGAAGTTGAAATTTGATAGGAACATTCTTCTGGGACATTGAGAGACGATTGCAATGATGGCCTCTTTCCTAGTCAGCTTAGTGACCTAAATTCTCTCCTGTTCTCCCAAGGAACATGTTCCATGTTCTGTCAAGATTTATTGCTTAGGTCTAAATTTTTATTTTTCACTCAGATGGTCTAAATTTTAGAAATCTATTTACGGCCTTCTACCCACTTCCTTTCGGAATTCTACCTATTTTCGGCCTTGGCTCCTGGACTGGATTGTTACATTTGATACCATTTGTGAAATTTCTTTCTTGATTTTCCATTGGAATACATTTTTAATACGAGCACTTTAGTTAGTGATCCGTTATTGATTGGTGAAAACTGATTTTAATGGGCGAACTCGATTAGTTTTTAATACTTAGTCCCTGAAAATATCATCAAAATAAGATCCCAATCCTGAAGATATGCGAGTGTTGAGGGCATGCTTATCAATCATGCAGGTAAATAGGCCCGGTACTAAAATTGGTCGTGGATGTACGAAACGTAAAAATGCGGTTGGTTATTTCAATTTTGTGACAATACGAAATTTCACCTCCCAAAAGAGAATTCAAATTACAGGAACCAGCCGATAGCGGAACGTGTTGGAGCCATAGCGATCTGATGGAAGGCCGGTAATGGAATGGAGAGCGGCATTAAGGTCATTTCAAAACAGGCTGCATTAGGGAGATGAAGTGGTGGTGCACTTAGCATAGGGCTCTATGGACATTACTGAATCTACAATGCGAGGATATGGTAATTTATACACCTACCGATAATAAAAATGCCCTCTTCATTCTTAAATTCGGATGAATATTCAGCCGAACTATCAGCATTTTGATATACTGGGGGGTTCGTTTCTTTATTGGTGGAGGTAGAAAGGAGAGTTAATCGTCGGTTAGTCGAATAGCTTCTAAAGCAAAAGTTCAAGTCATGCAGCATGATTGTATGAGCGAATTTTTACATATTAAAGGATTATATTATGTTACATTATTTTGAAATTTGAGCACTTTGAGGGCAAAAACTTGTAAAACATCGACTATATATGGCAAATAAACTTGTACTAAATAATAGTCATAGATTCAAAATAAATGCTAGATTTTTAGCAATTTTTTCAGTTTTATAATCGATTTTCCAGCAAATGTTAATGAAATTCAAGACTCAATATACCTAACTGAGGATTTTTAGCTTTTTTGCAGATTCACTTAAATATATTTTTCAGCATAAATTTCTGCATAGATTTTGTTGTTGTAATAATTCATTGTAAATGAACTTCTTTCGACTGTAATTCTGCTAAAATATCATTTCAATAATTTCCAGTCGTTGATAGCAATTTTTAGTGATTTTTTAAAGCATTTTTTGTTGTTGAAATTTTACCAATTTCATTTGTTCAAAAAATTCTGGCCAAGAAATTCAGCCTTTTGTTTGAAAAGCTTGATATTAGAGAGTTTTTGTACTTATCGTATTCATTTTCTCATACATCAAAATGGCCTTTCCGAAACGAGGAGAGGTTTTCATAACGTGGAAACGCTTTTCGGAACGGGAAGAGTCAGCTTTACTCGTACTCAGCTTTTTTGACCTTCCGCTAGGATAACACTTTAGAATAACTTAGTAACTATCATGCAGTTGCCATGGACACACACAGACAACCGACGAAATCGCCTGAATTTTCCCCGTGCCGTATTTTCGTCTAATGTTGTTGGTTTAACCTTTGTATTTGTCTTTCGTTCTTGTTTTTCCCCCGCACCTCAACCAGAAACGGAAGGATCATTAGCGGCATTTTGTTCTTGCTTTCGACGTTTTATCAAAGATTTCAGCATTTTCATTCTCAAGATTGCGTTTCAAGGTTCATTTTACACGTTTTAAAGATTCGTATTCTTCACGGCTGAATTTTGTTTATATGATGTAGAGGTAAGTGGTCGTTGTTTCTTACTTCATGTTTTATTATGGTTGTCTACTGTGAAAATTGAGTTTTGAGCAGTGATTCACTACATAGGTCACGTTAGCGTCACTGTAAGAGTTCTCTATCTCTCGGGCTTACGAAAACATACGAGAAATCAATGCGAAAAGGTTAGCATTAATCGTGGTCGCTCTATCAGCTTGTTTTCGTGTTTACGAGAAGTACCAATACGAGAAATACAAAAATTCTCCATTTTGGGGCAATAACAGAATAGCTTAAGGAGAGTTATCATCCTAGAGGACATATATTTATATAAAACTCCAGGATTCGTCTCAGAATGTCTCAAAACGGATTTCAGTTAAGGAAATTTTTGAAAATTTGGATTTTGAAATTTTTGGAGCCATTGCAATGGCTATTTTCTACGAAAATTCGATAAAAATTGTTCTTTTCTTTAATTTCTACACCGTGTTTTACAAACAACAATTTATTAATTAGGGTAATGCCCGCCCATTAAATAAGAAAATAATGTAGGTAAAATAATGTATTACAGGAGGTCTTTTGTGTAGGAAATTTAAGAAGCAGGAATTGCAAATCGGTACCTTTCAGGGCATGACGACGCTGAACACAGCCGCTCATCGAAGCAATGAAGGAAACCAGCAAAGTCGATAGAGTCACGCACCAACCACCTTCCATTACCCCGTCCCTAAAGGGTTAATTTAGTTGCCGGCGACGGAGGACTTTTACATTAACGTCGCAGGAAGAAAAGCTGAGAGCTCCGAGGTCTTGGCTCGTCATCTGTAGGCCAGAGCGCGGGAACTAATGCTGAGTCTCATTGGTGGTAGCTCGTATTGGGCTATAGCGTGACAACTTGCCCCCCATTACACTCACAACGGTTGGGCATCGGCCTCTCGATAACCCCCTGGTGACCCTCAACCTCGTAAGTAGCCTACAAATTACGAATGTATTGCCGATTTCTAGGCGATATCGCCGGCCCCCGGATTTCACTTTCTGACCGTGTTTTTTCTGAGAGGTTTGGCCGATTTTTGCCAATTACACATGTACATACCATTTCTGTTACCTAATATGGTGGGGGAATATCACCTTCAAACAGACTTCCCTTATTTTCGTTTCATATCTATCTATGGATCACTACCCACGACCTCCACATTGCCTATTATTGCAGAGCTCTACAACTTTTAACACGAGACCAGTACGAAGTATGTAACACTGTTTCATAACTTCCTAATCCCTTTGTGAGACTACTTCTATCCCAATGCGGATGTCATTCTCTTGAAACATATCATACATTTGCGTTACGTATACTTCTTACATATACAGAGCTACAGTGGGATGTAAAGAGCGCTGTAGTAATCCACAGCAGGTAATGTTAAGGGGTTCATATCCTTATATAATTTATCAATGAAATATATTACTATTCAACATTAGGAATATATTTTCAGTTTCGATGAGATTTGTTAATCCACCACCACACTTACCAGTACGGGTGTGCGATTGGCGAAAATCGGCCAAGCCGTTGACGAAGCGTCTCACTCTCAAACACAGACAAAAAGTGAGAGAATCAGACTGTTGGCTTGGCCTAAATTGGATGATATCATGCATTTTGTGGCTTGGTATCTGTTATACATGGAACGTCTTTTTGGGGTATATTAAAACAAATATTTAATTCAATTTTTGACAACGTTTTTAACGATCGAATAAATCTTATTTCAGTATTCCTGGATTAGAACTCAAGGAACTTCCCTGTCCTGTATAGTTTGTGACCTCCTAGAGAAGTATGATCTGGTCGTGACTGTTACGAGCCTAGACGATCTCCCCCTCAGAATGAAACTGCCTTCTCAAGTGCTGGCCAACCGGTTTTACCACGTTGCTGACCCCTGTGTCAAAGGGAAATAACCCCTCCATTAGAGAGAAAAGCAATGGCTTTAGAGACACTCAAGGCCCGTTTTCCTGAACCCGATTGGTTAAGAGTACACTCCAGTGGGTCTGCAGATGGAGCCACTAGAAACAGACGAACTGGGGTATTCTATACAGCTGGAATCAGGGCCGCCCCGGAGTAGATGGTGAATAGTTTTGAAGGGGAGATTTGGGCCGTGTTGTAATCTTAATTGATTCTCAAGCAGCCATTGTCGCTTTGTCTCCTAGTGCATCTACAGGATCTCATTACCCCCTGGTGACACTCACGCACGTTGGTAGCCTACAAATTTCGAATGTATTGCCGATTTCAAGGCGATATCGCGGGGTCCATATTTTTATAAAAACTCCCTAAAAAAGCTGAAATTGCCATATTCATTTTGAATTGGTAAATACCACGTTGAACGTGTTTCGTTCCCATAAAATTGTTAGTTGGGTCATTCTCATTTCATTTGCCGCTTTCATGTCCCTGACGACGAATTCTCACAATTCTTGACCAAAACTAGCGATTTTGGGGGAAAAAAGGGTAGTATAAGTTGGGAGATCAACGAAGAAATAATTTGACTGCCCAAAATCCCCTTTAACCAATACTCAGTGATGACGAATGAAACCTGAAATCCTGGTAACTCATGAGTGTTACCGTCCCCTCCTACCTAAGATGTACGTAGACGTTAGGTAGTTACGAAACAATGACAATCTAGAACTGGCCAGGGTTACTAGCTGCAGTAGGTTGGTTCCTCTTTATTTAGAGTAAGGATTTACATTTTTAAGATTTTTCCCAACCCGTGAAAAACTAGTTTTTCAGTCAGTCCCCCATATCTCTTCTCAATGGGACCACAGGAGTGTTACCATTTTTGCGATCAAGAAAACCGATGGAAAATGGTGGGAAACAGTCAGATGTGAAGGTTATATTGTCCAGTTGAAGATGTGAGACTGCAGTGGAGTGCTTGGAGTTGCAGCAGTTTTTACAGAGAAAGAAGCCTAAAAACATGTTGAGTATTTTCATTTTCAATCATGAGTGTTACAAAAATTACGAGTGTTGTTAGTGCTTAAACAAAATAATCCGATATCAAGAACCATACTGCTTGGTGACAGGTTTCAAACACTAGCCGTCCCCGAGTTTGGCCACTTCATCATCCTGTGTGACGCCATTTTTACTGGAAATTCTCATGTGTTACCTCTCAGGAGTGTGACCAAGGATGGGTAAAAAATATATAAAATACAACATCAATGAAAAACTCACTGTTCATCTATGGAACACAAATCTGCAATGTACAATGAGTAGTATTTGCGATCTAACCTCATTTTCGAGTATTTTCATATTTCACGTCACTGAGGTTCTAAAACGACCCAAAGCGGCAAATGAAATGAGAATGACCCAGTTAACTATTTCTATACACTTAAATATAATGTAGTCTACGTCAATTTATGAAAGTGCGTTCACACGATCATGTTGTATGATTGGAACTTTTATACAATTTTTTTTTTGAGTTTTATTTATCTATATATTATTTATATTTCAACTTTGAATCTCACATTTTTACTCAGGAAAAACGAATTTTGTCACTCCACTCACTTTGAAGTCGTTGGAACTTGGAATCTCATTCCTCATTCCTCTCTTGGAGCTGTCTTCTCGGAATCGCTTAGGAAGTGGAAGTCTGCGGTTTGAAACTTGGGTCGATCGAGAGCCACGCAACGATTTCCTTTCGAAGGGAATTCAAACATGAGGGGAAAACTCACGAAAAACAGATAAATGCCAGAAACCAAAGCCGAATGATGTATTTATAGGCAGATAAAAGAATAAACTTGAGCCTCCCCTTTCTCCCCTCCCGATTTCCAAGTAAAACTTTAATCTTTCGCGGGGCCGACCTATTTCTCTCCTTCGAGTCTGAAGGAATTTCGAAGAGAAGTTTCCGAAAGAGGTTCTTTCGCAGTTCTTAGTGATTTTCAAGACTATGCCAGTTAGCGACTGAAAAGTAATTATCAACTCCTTAAACTTCAACTTCGAAAACGAACTTGGAGCACAGTGTTGTTTATACCGGAAAAGAGGAAGAGTGTTGCGTGAAAGGTCTGCTACCATGAATACTTGTACAATCTACTCTAATAACCGGTATAGAAAACCAAAGATACTCCCTGGGGTGGCTCACTTTCGAGTGTATTGTTGGCTAGAGTTCGATTCTACTACTGTTTTACAACAAAAAGTTCTCCCAAAACATTTTCTTGAAGGAGCTATCAGCAAATGAAATTTGTTTATCAATGGCTCCAAAAAAGGCAATTAAAACAACCCCTTCTACAAATGGTTTGTTAAATGTCAATTTTCCAAAAATTTCTTCTTGGAAATCGGATTTGAGGCATTTGAGACGATTTTTGAATTTTAAAGCTTTTTCGTATTTATTTACATTCAAGTATTATACTGTCATACGAAGAGTAGATCGCATATCTGCATTTTTGGGAATATGGAGTTAATGGTACTACCCCGTTTCGGGGGTGGTTTCTTTCGATTTTGCTAGTTTTGAAGTCGGATCTCAACGGGAAATGCCTCAAAAACTGCTTACAATTATCGCATTAACTACGTTTTAGTTTGATTTACTAATATAAATCCCGTTACTGGACTTTTCTAGAGCAAAAACCCGAATCTGGGCGTCAGTTACGATTATTTTATTAGTATTCAGGTACATACGAATTTTGAAATCTTGAAAGACCAGATAATAATTAATTTCTTATAGGGATGAGTCGATTCCCGATACCGATTCTCGATACCACCGATTCTTAGGCATTGGTATCGGTATCGAGAATCGATTGCCTAAAGCCGATACCGATACCGATTTTATTACACTACGGTACTATTGCAACCATCTAACATCGAAGATGGTTGTACCGTGCAACCGTTGTGTGAAGTTAGCAGTTGCGAAACATGAATTGTCCAAAACAAAACTTACAATTGTAACTTTGTTTACAAGTAGGATTGTGTTATTTTGTTTGTGACAACAGAATCATTAGACAAAGCTATGTTTTCCAAGTATAAAAGCCTAGAGCCAGTCTTATTTGGAAATACCTTACAGTTACCGACGAAAAACTAAAAAACCAAGTCAGTCTGCTTAACTTGTTTTATTCAGGAAGAAATCAATCCTAGGCAATAAAAGTTGCCTATTAATTGATACTTGATAGATAACAAAAAAATATCAAATTTTGTATTTGCACAAATCAAATTAACTAAAGCCTTGAATGAAAATATAAATCTGAAATTTAGAATTCGTAATAAGAATTAATCTTTAAAATTTATTTAATTTTAATAAGTACCTAACTAAAATTAAAGCTTCATTGTGGAACAAGAACTCCTAATGACAATAAATAATTGATACTTGATAGATAACAAAAAAATATCAAATTTTGTATTTGCACAGATCAAATTAACTAAAGCCTTGAATGAGAAAAATAAATATGAAATAATTTTAATAATAATTAATCTTTATAAAATTTATTTAATTTTAATAAGTAACTAAAGCATTAAAGCTTCATTGGAACAAGAACTCCTAATGACAATAAATAGAGATGGAAAATATATTAGCTAAATAGACTAACAACTTCATCTACGACGGAACGGTAAGCTATTGGTACAGCAGGAAACATCTGCGACCAGAAGACAGAATTAAAACGTAGGTCTTTTTAAACAAAAACCTTAAGTAGAACAGATGGAGAATGAAGGTTTTATTATCCATGTTTTGTTTTTATTTAAAAATTACCTCATTCGCAAATATATTGGGATCAATTTTTCGTAAGTATAAGTTATATGTTGTACAAAAAAATTGAATATATTACTAGTTCAAGAGGAATTTTTGTTTTTCACCTACAGGTAAGTTAGGTATTATGCGCCGATGGTATCGGTATCGAGAATCGGGAATCGATTTTTTAGGTATCGGTATCGGTATCGGGAATCGATAAATTTTGGTATCGACTCATCTCTAAAAATGTATTTTCCAAAAGTTCTGATTTTTGGGGATCCAATTGTCATTCGGGTCTGTCCTCCCGGGCGTTTTCTCTTAATTATTTAATTCCTCGTTGGTCTACCAGCTGATGAAATAGATTCCTGGGGGTTTAACTCCTCTCCATTAAATCCTTCCATGACGTGATACAGTGAGGGAAATTTGGCCTAATTTTCTTGTTACCCCATCTGACATCACTTGCTGACTGGGCTTCCACGCGCCGGTAGCATGGAAATGAGGTCATCTTTGTGTAAATTAAAAACCTCGACTTTCCCAATAAGGTCTTGTCAGAATTACGTTCTGACAGTACCTGCTTTCTAGGTGAAATTTGACCATTTTCACTCAAAATCGCAACGGAACAACAAACCGCTCACTTGTGATTTGTTTCTGGTCAGATGGGGTCCATCACGGAAGCTTATCTTTGTTGAGCTGATACAGTACACAAATAAAGCATACTTACGTAGATATTTTGATTTCCACGTATCTGTACGTGTTTTGATTTCGTTTCGTTTTGTCTTCGTATGGACTCACACAATCATTGTATTAGGATGATCGGAACCGACCAGTCATTTGGCAGTCGTTTTTAAGCGGCCTTTGAATACTCCAAACCGTTTCAAGAAATGCCTTGCGATTCATTCAGCTTTCAAGAAAAAGTGGATAAAATGGAAGTTTTTTAACGAATTCTTGAAGAAAATTAAGCTATTGCTCTCGCCTCAAAATTTGTAGAATGTGAATTTATGAAAACATTTTATGCAGAAATCCGTTTCAAGCTATTCTGAATCATATTCTGAAGTTTAACGCATTTTTTTATGTATGTATGTATGTGTCATTCCAGACGATAACTGTCCGTAGAATTGTGCTAGAAACTTCAAACAAATTTTAAAATGTTAAGGACACAAAACGAAAGTTCAAGTTCGTTGGCCAGCATGATCGGATTACTTGTTCGGGTTGAAATTTTCAAAAATGTAGCCAAAAATTTCAAAATAGCCTGTTTTTTGCGATTTGTTGTGCGAAATAATTTTTTCAGCATACTAACATGTGGTATATTCGGAATCAGCGTAAAATTTCCTATAAAAATATGTATCAAGTTTTCAAAAATTTCAAAGTTGAAAAATCAGTCAAAAATCGAAATAATGCCGTTCGCTAGTTGTAAAAATCGGTAATATTTGCATGAAACATTGTCCAAATTCAGATTGAACTACTCTTATGGAAGTATCCCTGTATAACCATGTATCCTAGAACCATGCTGTTTAAAACGTAGGTAGTACGTACTTGTTAAAAAAAAAAAATGTAATCACAACTGATGAGTTTACTCTGTGAAATATTCCATCCAATTTGGTTCCATGTTTGTCTATCAAAATCATAAACTAAAATTTCTCTACTCGATCAATAGTGACTGAAATGTCGAAGATTTCTTCAAAAATTCGTTATGGGGTCATGCTGCTTGACTGGACTTTTTTTTATCGTACAATAAGAATCGTTGCGCAGCTGCAATAGCCTATGCTATATAGCTTATGCGTCTGCATCCTTTCCAGATCGACAACAACCAGGTTGGAGTAATTTACATTATTTATGTACCGATGGCACCATTTTAAATTTATTCTTTGGTATTTATTTCAAATGTACTAATAATTTTTGCTCTCAGAAGTAGGAAGCTTCTCATCCCCCAAGTCCGGTAAAAAGGGGGTTGATGTTATGTTGCTATTTAGAATGAAAATGGTCGAATTTCATATAGAGAGTAGGTACTTTTGGTAATAATTGTACCTACTTGAATGAGGGCTAATCCAAAAACGAATATCACCACTCGATTCATCGTAAAAAAATAGTGTTAAATCATGAGCTACACTTAGGCTTTACGGTCATAGTCAATTTCGCCAAAAATCACCACTGCGCGCAAATTCACTCACGCATTGAACGTCGAGTGGGGGGTGTCCCTATGTGCAAATTACAGGGAAGCATGGCGATATCGAGAATTCCTCATCGGCGAATTGAACTATGTGAATGGTAGCTAATGCTAAAGCCACACATTGTAGTTTTTCTTTAAGTTAGTTTCTTTTATTTAGCTAATCTAAACTAAATTATTGTCTACTCAAACATCTCGCTTCATACATCGACACAAAATTTCTGTCTTTCAAGTTCCACGATCCTTTCACTAATTCCACGTTTTCGAGTGGAACCACCGCCAACGGTCACAACGACCAAAGCGTATCATGTTTAGGTTGATATTGTCAATAATTGTGCGCTTACCAAGCAGCATCATGCTATAGTCAATTATCATTCTATGTATGTTAAAATCTATTTTCTAATTATTGTTGATCAAGTAACTATTTATTGAGGGAGATTTTTGTAATTTAGATGAATAATAAACATGAGATCACTCAATAAATTAATTTTTGAAAAATCACGGAAAGAAAACCTTTCAATTTAGATGCAGATATTTAGATTTTCCGCAATCGTTATACACAGTAATATGATAAATTATAGAATTAGATAGAACAGGAAAAAGAGACCAGAATAGAAGACTTCAGTGATACTTAAACTAGTCTGAGGTGAGAGGACATAACAGAAAACCCTCAAGCCCAGCCGGTTGGGTGCCACCCCGGTGCGGCCCCGGACCCCACTCACCTTGGCGGCTTCCCGTACCGAGCGAATGGTGGATCGAAACGGTGGAACCCTCCGCCACCCACCCGGCCATTTGCGCAATACACTACGCCGCAGTCATTCAATAATAAATTCCGCATTCATACACTAAAAAACAACATGCAATATACGAACAACAAAACAACAGTAATCAATTATAACTGTACAATAAATAATACCTATATTAGTGATATATATTTATCATTATTATTTATATTTGTTTGATATTATTATTAGTACTTGGAATGAAATTTCCTCTGCATGTCAAATACTTAAATTTATAACTAAGAGCACGAGTACCTCTATATAATTCCACAGTTTAAGTTTACCAACAAATAGTTAATTTTCAGGGGTATTTTTTTTGTAGGAAAAATCAAAATTAAATAATTTTTCGATCGAGAAGAAATTTTCTTTTTTAAATAATTTTGTAATAAGTACTTTTTGTAAATTGAATGAACGACATGTCAACAAAATGTGTTGGTAGTCTATCATACATTTATACAGCGTAATGGCTGTGAGAGTTGTCAGATCTTTTACGCCTATTACACGGAACTATAAATCTATCGTTACCTCTCGTGTAGTGACTATGTACATTGCACATCCATTGCACTCTCCTCATTGTGGAAGTGTGTGGTTGATGCCAAAATTTTCATGATGGAATTTTCATATATTTAAAAATAGTTGAATTAACTTTTTCACACCCATGAGTATCGCTCATTCTTTGAAATTTATTGCTCTCACCTGAACCCCAACGATTTGCACGCCCTCATTAGGGCTCTGTACACCCCTCCCACTTAGTTATACTATAATTAACCCCTCTGAAATGTTCAGTTATATTGATTCAGTATAGTACTCAAAGGAAACTATTGGGCATCTACTTTGCAGTGATGAATGCCCCCGGCAGGGCTATATCGCCTCCCTTGAAAACCTCTTATTTATAGCTCGTTTTGGAACGAAGCAGCTGAAGCCCCCTCGAGAAGGATAATGTTAGGAATATTGAACAAGTTAGGTACTACCTAATTAAGCCGAAACGATACAACGCCCGAAGGTGAGTAAATTAATTCAACACCGCGCGAGTGTTTTACCGGAACACCTACATTCTGTAACAGGAAGAGTTGGGTTGTAGTGATAAACTATCGATTAGAAGACTATCGATTTGCTTTACCCGCGAGGTGTATCGAGGAAACCGTTGTTTTCCAGCGTCTGATATATCCGCCTTGTAAATCGGGTTTATCGTTCGGGTGCTAGGAGATGATGTGTGTAGAAAGCTCTTCGGGTTTGAGTTTTGGCGAGAGGGGGTTCGCCATAATTACGTAGTTTCGTCCCTGACATAGCCAGCGGGGTCTTGTTGAAGTTGTCGAGATTTCGAGCTGGTTTATCACACGCGGCCCAGGCGATGTTGAGAGGGTTGCGGATTTCAAGTCCTCCGCGCCGTTGAGGGCTTTTGGTTATGAAATCTGTGTAATCCGGAATAACAACACCGCGCTCGGGGGTTTCCGCCGAACCAAACAGCGGTTATTTGGGTGGCGGGTGGTGATCAAAAATCAACGACAGGCCGAAATCAGCATAAAGAGCCCCAACACAACATGCGCCCATTTCAGAAAGAACATAGTCCAATTTCTTATAATTAGAAATGATCACCACAGACATCTCTCCTGAATCGATGAATGTGTTAGTCTCCCAGAATTTTCATTGCTGAATTTAGAGACGGCAGCTGGCAGTGTTACCAAAGAGCAAGGCTTCTACTGAGTTGTGAATTTCAACGTTAACAGTTATAAGCAACGTTCGAGCTACGTGGAATGAAATCGTACATCGTTGATGAGCCATCCAAGTATGCATAGAAATTCATAATTAATCAATTATTGCAGAAACACTTAGTTTAAACGATAATCTGGTATCAGAACCAATCTTAGGATTTTTAACCATTTGTTTGCAGTTTTTTGCGCATTCGATAAAATTTAACCAGCGTACAGTTATTCAGCTCACGTGCGAACAAATTCGAATGTTCCAATTCTTAGTTGGTAAACGTTTTCCAACTTTTTGCTAAAAATTTTGAATTCGCCGATTTTTGGTCGTTTTTTGCCATTTTGGTGATATTTTAAGCAATTTTTTTAAATTGGACCAATTTATTGTACTCAAAAAGATGTGGCCAACAAACTCTTTCTTTCTGTATTTTGGTGGAGGTGTGGGAGGGGGAGGGTGGCGCCCATTTCAGGAACAGTTCCACTCAAGCAACATGATCGTACGAGCGAATTTCCGTTAATTATCTTACAACTTGCTACTCGTACTAAATAATGATAAATAATAAATTCTTTTAAAAATTCCAGACTTTAAGCAGAAAGGAATTGTTAAATATTTGTTTGCAGTTTCTTGAGAATTCAATAAAATTTAATCAGCGTTTAATCAGCTCAATTTTGTGTGAACGAATTCGAATGTTCTAATTCTTAGTTGGTAAAATTTTTCCAAATTTCTGCTAAAAAATTTGAACTCAACGATTTTTGGTCGTTTTTTGCCATTTTCATGACTTTTTAAGCACATTTTAACATGTATCATGTTTTAGCCCTGGGGTCCTAGCAAATTTTGCGAGTCAATTTTTTTCCGCGCACGAAACATATAGTGTTACAGTGATTTCCGCCTACAACCGAGTCGTTGCTAGGGAAATGGTACTTCGTCGTTTTTCATCCCACAAAATTCGTTAACCATTCGTTCGAAAGCTCTCGATTTATCCAACAATATTATGTTAATTTTTTGAAATTGGACTACTTTATTGTGCTGATAAAGTCCTGGCCAAGAAAAGCATTCTTTCTTTTATTGGGTGGCGGGTGGTGATCAAAGATCAACGTACATGTCAAAATCAGCATAAGATTCCCAACACAATTAATATAACATGCGCCCAGTTGAGAAAGTACTTCGTTCAATTTAGTTCCATTAGAAATAATCACCACAGACTTCTCTCCTGAATCGATGAATGTGTTGTTCTTCCAGTATTTTCATTGCTGAATTTAGAAACGCCAGCTGGCAGTGTTGTAAAGGGCAAGCTTCTGCTGAGTTGTGAATTTCAACGTTGACATTATAATCAACGTTTGAGCAACATGGAATGAAAAGTCGTACATCGTTGATGAGACATCCATGTATGCATAGAAATTCATAATTAATCAATTATAGTAAAAATACTTAGACTAAATGATAATCTGGTAATAGAGCTCACGTACACGTATAGGGAGCTCGGGTTGCTTGAACTCAGGCATTTATACGTCAAGCCTCTTCTTCTAAGAAATTCCAAGAATTATGTATCTGAAATAACTGAACCAGTCCGGCCACGTACTAGGGCTACCTTTAATATCACCGTTTCTACTCGCAACCCCATAATAGTTTTTTCTGCCAACAGTTTCTTTATCTTCTTCCCTCGATTTTTATGTCAATCCCAAATTCTTTACGTCTTTTGAGCACGACCTATTCTTCAGCGGTCTATAAGAGTGCTCTCCATAAATGTTTGCTGAACCATCATAATGATAGTTTTAGGGCGTCTCTGGAAAGGTTAAACTTGTATTAAACCAGTACAATCATTAATTTACCATAGTTAACTACAGCATCAACATTTTACTTACGTCATTACTTAATTATTATTACTCATTATGTCATTAACATTAATTATTCACTTATTCTCAACTTTCCTTGCTTTGCCTTTAATGTAATTTTCTACTTAGGCATTCCGCTTGAGAACATGATTTTGCCTCTCTGAGTCTCGAGTCCTCTTGGCCCCTAGACAGCTATAGCTTTATGAGTCAATAAATTGACTTATTGATTTGATTACTTCAGACAATTTTTCCAGAATTTGGTATGTTACGTTTTATAGTGTTCAGAGGCTTATTTTATTTTATGCATATATTTATGTTTTTTTTTTTTTAAATTTTATACGTATGTAATTCTGAAAGCTTTTTAAGGCCTTTGATTCCTAGTAATTCCTTGTTACTCACTTATACCTACGTTCCTCTTTGTCAGTAAAATTTAATTGATTTGATTGATTAGAACCAATCTTAGGATTTTTAACCATTTGTTTGCAGTTTTTGCGCATTCAATAAAATTTAATCAGCGTACGATTGTTCAGCTCAATTTTGCGCGAACGAATTTTAATGTTCTAATTCTTAGTTGGTAAACTATTTCCAACTTTCTGCTAGAAAATTTAAACTAAACAATTTTTTTGTGTGTGCCATTTTTGTGACTTTTAAGCACATTTAAAATCGTTTTAAATGCCGCTTCCTGACGTCCGATTTTGATGAAACTTGGTGTGGACGTAATCTGTTGCATGGCGAGGATAAACATGTATCAGGGGCCCCTGACGCATGAGAGGTCACTGATCAGCGGAGTGACCTCCAAAGCCATTTTGTCTCCTATTCGACGCAAGAAGCTGAATTTTGAGAGAGAGGCTCAGGGGAGAATGCTAAAGACGAAGGAGAGGTCATCGATCAGCTGATAAAGTTCCAAAGCCAATTTGTCTGCTATTCAACGCAAGAAGCTGAGATTTGAGAGGGAGGCTGTAGGGAGAATGACGATGAAGCTGAAGTCGACTGCTCGTTCAGTGATCAGCTGTATGAGTTCCAAAGCCAATTTATCTCCTATTCAACCAAGGAAGCTGAAATTTGAGAGGGAGGCTCAAGGGAAAATGCTGAAAACGCACGAGAGGTCATCGATCAGCTGAATGAGTTCCAAAGCCATTCAGTCTACTATTCAACGCAGGAAGCGTCTATTTCACGCGGATCTCTTAACAAGAAAATGCGCTATCATGCGATTCACTTCGTGAGCACTGATCTACTTGTTTGAAATCATACCACTTTATTTCTTATAAAATTCTGACCAAAAAACTCATTTTTTTTTTAAATTTGGGAGGTGGCTGGTGATCAAAGATCAACGTACAAGTCCAAATCAGCATAAGAGCCCCAACACAACATACGCCCATTTCAGAAAGTACTTCGTCCAATTTTGTTTCATCACCGCCGACATTTCACCTGAATCTATGAATGTATTGGTCTTCCAGTATTTTCATTGCTGAATTTAGAGAGGCTGGTAGTGTTAGTAAAGGAGTTGTGAATTTCATTCTTGAGTTATAATGAACTTGAAATGAAAATTTGTACAGCGTTGATTAGCCATCCGCGTGCATAGAAATTCATAATGTATTTATTCATTGTAAAAATTGTTTGAATAAATGATAATCTGGTGTAAAAACCAAAGTTAGGGTTTTTAACCATTTGTTTTCAGTTTTTAGCTCATTAAAAACAAATTTAATCAGTACACCATTATTCAGCTCAATTTCGTGCGAACAAATTTGAATGCTCTAGGAAATTATTAGTTGGTAAACTTTTTCAAACGTTCTGCTCAACATTTTAAATTTACCGATTTGCGTTCTTTTATTTTATTTTTCAAATGGGCACCCCTATTTTTTATTGCAGATTCGAACTCTTCGTGTGAAGAAATGACCCATCACTCGATTTTTCAAGTGCTCGTAAAATTGCGTGGGCGCAATTCCGCTCCACAAGTGCAAAAATTGTGAAATAATGAATTTTTGAAGATTTCAAATTTCCTTATGTGATACATGATTTAGGGATATTTTTTCGTGGGATCTCATGGTGATGCTCATTTATTGATATTTGCAACACCAACTTGGTAAAACACCGAAAAATCGACCAGAATTGCACTTATCTTACTCATTTCCACACTGCACAAAGCATCCTAAAATGTAGATTTTTCGGTTTTTTCTAAAGTTGGTTTTGCAAATATCAATAAATGAACATCATTACGACGTTTAGCACGAAAAAATACCCCAAATCAAGTATTATATGTGGGAATTGAATATTTTCAAAAACTCAGTATTTCAAAATTTTTGCACTATCAGAGCGGAATAGCGCACTTTTGGAACGGAATTGCGCCCGTTTAGGCGCACTTAAAAACCTAGTGATGGGTCATTTCATCATGGAATTTCACGTAGAATTCGAATCTGCAATAAAAAATGGGGGTTCCCATTTGAAAAGACAAAGTTTATGTCATTTGCGCCGCTCCTGGCGCAAGTGACGCGTGGTAAAGTATTTTTCCTGAGACCAAAGTAAAAATGGTGAAGAATGGCGTTCATCCCAATTTTTTACGCTGAATTCAGGAGAAATGAAGGGGGTGACCATTCCCGGGGGAAAACCTGTATATATAAAGCGTTAAACTCTAGGATTCGTCTCAGAATGTCTCAAAACGGATTTCAATCAAGAACATTTTCGAAAATTTTGATTTTAAAATTTTTAGAGCCATTGCAATAGCTTTATATTCTACGAAAGTTCGCTAAAATCGCGCTCCTTCTCGTTTTATCAGCTTTAATCCGAGAACGAGATGAAATATCACAATGCTGGTTTGACCATCCTGTTCACTACTAAAAACTTTGTATTATGGGATGCCACTCGGCAAAAAATGGAAACATTTTTTCCGATGCTATCCTATGATCTCCCTTTTAGGTATTCCGAAAACTTTTCGATTTTCTTCCAGATTTTCATTTGCCTAAAACTTCGTATCAGCCCCCCCTTAAGACGTACTCCAGGTTCGCTTTGATATCTCAAAAATTTTGGAAAAAAGTGGGAAGAGGGGGGGTTTACTTTTGGGGTACCCTGTATATGTAAATGTCAATTTTTGTATGAGTGGATTGTGTCACCCTATAATTTTCTCTAGTACTGTGGGTAGACTTTCCTCAGGTTCTACTAAACTCAAGTGGTTCTTTTATTGTTGTTTACAACTCGCAAAGCCCTAAAAGCGTGCTGATCTAGTTTTTTCATTTTGTTAGGCAAATGTGTTCATACGTGTTTGGAAGTTGGAGCTGAAGAAACATGAAGAAGCACGTTTATAAAGTTAGGTACCTACTTTTAGAAGAAAATCGCGTCTCTTCCTGGTTTATCAGCAATAATCCGAGAACGAAATAAGTATCGCGATTCTGGTTTCACCATTAGGATCAGTGTTCAGCACAAAAAAATCTTTAAAATGAAGTGTCACTCGGCAAAAAATGGACTTTTTTCCGAAGTACCCATACTCCCCCCCTATTGGGTAGTCCAAAAACATTTATGGGTTATTTTCTCTGATTTCTGTCTGCTTAAAACTTTGTATCAGGCACGCTAGGTAATATTAGCAAGGCTTCGCATATTATTGGAGGAACGCCCTATTGAAATTGATGACCTTGACACATTTTTATGGGTTGTATTCGTGTAATCGCCGACAGACGAGTTTGACTACACGAATACGATTACACGAATACGAATATAATCGCAGTTGACTCAGAATCAACGAATAATTATCGCAATTACAATCGTATTCTTATTCGACGATAAGATTATGCCCAACTCTGCCCTGGATACATCGTCAAACCAAGCTTTATTTCAATAAAAATAAGCAAATTAATAAGAGGAGTGGGAGGAAACTTACGAGTGCAGTGCTTGGGCTCGTCCGTGCCGTCTCCACAGTTGTTGATCCCATCGCAGTATTTGTTCAGCGTAACGCAGCGGCCGTTCTTGCATTGCAAATGTGACAACGGGCAGGCGGATGTGGACTGAGTGGGTTCTGCACTCAACACCTCTCTCAGAAGGCAGACCGACACTGCAACAAACACAAGGACTTCATTATAACATTTGCCAACTAACAGTTTGCAGGTACTGATGAGAGTCTGTAAATTTTGACAACTGCTCCATTAAAACAGTGTGGATCGATGTCCCCAACTCATACTCAGCTCTCAGTACAATAAGGCCCCAACCTACAGCATAATGATAATTTATTAAGTTATTATTCCATGGCAATAAAAAATAATTAATGCTGTAGGCGCTCCGCTTACAAAAGATGCCCAGCCACAAAATGCATGATATCATGCAATTTGGGTCGAGCCAATTGTCGGATTCTCTCACTCTTTTTAACTGCGTTTGGCAGCAGCAGGACGCTTCTTAAACGGCTCGACCGATTTTTGCCTATCGCACAACCGTATTGGCAAGTGTGGTGGTGGATTCACACATCTCACGGAGGCTGAAAATATATTCCTAACGTTTAATAATGATATATTTCATTTATAAATTATATGGGGATGTGAACCCTTTAATGCGGATTATTACAACGCTCTTTGCATCTCACTTTATCCTTGAATTTGTAAGAACTATACATACCGCCAATGTCAATGTATGATATAATTTCAAGATAACAGCATTCAAAATGGAAGTAGTTTCACAAAATGAGATTAGATTTTTATGAAATAGTGTAACATATTGGTCTCGTGCTTTAGCAACTTTTAAGTTGTAGAGCTCTGCAATCCTAGGCAATGAGGAAGTCGTGGGTTCTGGTCCTTACATAGAAATGAAATTAATAACAGAGAAGTCCGTTTGAAGGAGATTTTACCTACCACTTTTGGAGAAAAGGAATGGTGTTTATTGTGTAATTGGTGAAATTCCGCGTCTCACTCCCAGACGCGGTAAAAACAAGTGAGAGAATCAGACTATTAGCTTGGCCCAAACTGGATGGTATCATGCATTTTGTGACTTGGCATCTTTCTTACGCGGAACGTCTTTTTCAGGCAACGTCACAAATTTCTGGTGGTCTAGGAGGAAATGGCTGAAATATGCAGGCTGCTCAGAATGGAGTCAGTCATTTCATTTGACTATTGTTGTCCGAGAGAAGATCCCTGTCAAATTTAAACATACTACAGCAAACAGGGGAGAATTTAGCATACTCAGTTGTTATATTATGGGAGTGCAAATCCTTTAATGTTACCGTGGGTTATACAGCGCTCTTTACAGCCTACTTTAGCTCTGTATTTGTAAGAAGTTACATACCTACCTAATTCAAATGCCATTGTATGATATAATTTCAAGAGAACGACATTCAAAGTGGAATGGAAGTAGTTTCACAAAATGGGATTAGGAAGGTATGAAACAGTGTAATTGGGGGGGTGGGGGGTGTGCTTGGGTTCTGGTCCTAATATTGGAATGAAATGAAAATCAGGGAAATCCGTTTGAAGGAGACATTCCCAACCCCATTTGAAGAACAGCTATGTAGCCTATGTTTCAAATTTCATCAAAATCGGCTGATGAGAACTGGTAGAAGTGGCACGAAAACGAGGTGAGACTGTTAGAACACGTAATTTTGTTCATCTTTTAAATCCCTAGAGAAGCTTCCTATCAAATTACACATTCCAAGGGTGAATAGAAGATATTTTAGCTAACTCAACTGTTCAGAATAGAGCCCATCAATTCATTCGTCTCATAATGTTCCAGAGAGTCTCCCTACCAAATTTCAACTTCCTAGAGTAAATAGGTGAGAATTTAGCTCAATCAGCTGATCAGAAAAGAGTCCTTCAGTTTTGTATCTTGATGTCCCACAGAGCACCGCTCATGGTGTAATTTTTGTTGTTGTTAAAATAGACCGAAAATGGAGCAAAATGCTTCCAACCGCACCATCTTAGCTCAATCCGTTCCCAAGATATGATTTTTTGAAGGGGGTTTCTACGTGTTGTGCCATAAAAACCCACATTTTACCCCATAAAATAATTTTTCTCAATTTTTGACCTGTTTTTCAGAATAAGCGGTAGATTACTTTTCAGAACAAACGATTCTCATATTTATTTAACACCACTCAAACTCATTTAAGAAGCAAACGTCAATGTTTAAAAATTAGCCGCTCCCTTAAAATTGGTCTAAAGAGGCCACTTTCACATTTTACCGTGTTTTATATTTTAACTCACAAATTTTGAATATGCCATACAACTTCAGGGAAGCATAAAATTAGGTACTAATTAAAGTGTAAAACTCGGTCATAACGTAGTTGGAGAGATCTGCTATTGTTACCATTCGATTTAGAGTGAAAAAAATGAACCCATAAAAACAAGTTTTTAATGTAACTCTTTCTTTTTTTCATGTTCTCAGTTAATTTTATTCTTGTTTCAATATTTGGTAGTTTCTTGGCAACAGTAAATAGAAACAAAATCACATTGTTTCAAAATCACATTGATAATAACTTAAATTAAATTGACAAGGAAAATCATTTAATCTTTTATTGACCCTGGATTCGTTGTCATTTTATGCAGACTTTCAATAGTATCCATCTCCTCCCTCCTCCTCCCCCATCCCTCCTCCTCCTCCTCCTCCCTCCTCCTCCCTCCTCCTCCTCCTCCTCACTCACTCCTCCTCCCTCCTCCTCCTCCCTCCTCCTCCTCCCTCATCCTCCTCCTCCTCCCTCACTCCTCCTCCTCCTCCTCCTCCTCCTCCTCCCTACAATACACAACACTTGTAAGGTGTCCCATATTAAATTTCAAATTTTCGAAAATGTATAGTATAACTAACTTTTTCTTTGCGAAAATTTGATAGGTTAAAATGTACGCCAGCATGAACTCGTGTGCAAAATTTCAGATCGATTGGATATCAGGAAGCGGGTTAAAAATCGATCTGAAATTTTGTCTCAAGCAAGCAAGCAAGCAAGAAGAGAATCGAAGTTAATAGAAAGAGTGAAAAAATACGTAGAAACCGACCCCAAACTCTTAGGTTCATGGAGGTTCATTTTTCAAGAAAACCTTCGATTCCATTGGGGGAAAAAAAAGTTTTTCAACCTAAAACTAATATTTTCCCTCTATATAGCAAAGCTTGATTACAATTGAATATACCGTTGAAAAGAGTTTTAAATGAAGCAGTTATTTTGAAATTTGACGGTTTTAAACATTTTATTAATTTCTCAATTGCTGAACAAATTGAAGTTTGTTTCGTAATAAATAGTCTGAATGGTGTTGAATAGCTTAATTAACGCAAATTCTGAAAATGTGATCAAAAATTGAGAAAATTTGATTTAAAGGTGAGAAATGTGGGTATTTATGTCAAAAACGTGATTTTCTCGGGAAATCATATCTCAGCAGCAGATCAAGCTAGAACGGTGCAGTTGGCGAAATTTTGCTCCATTATTGGTTTAGTTTCACCCAAAAAATCTTTCTTATACCAAGAGCGGGACACTCTATAGGTATACAGATTTAATAATTATATACCAATGATCTGCGTAGAAGGTCTAATAATGCCTAATACAAAGCCTGCGTGTGTCACTACACCGAGCCACAACATTGGGCACAAACATAACTTTTATGTGGGTACCAAGCCATGTGGGTATTCACGGCAGTGAGTGTGCTAATGCCCTAGCAAGGAGAGCCATTGGAGATGACTCCATCGAAATGTTGCCTATGCGCATTGAGGATCAAATCTCCGACGTACAGTATAAAGCCAATTCCATCTGGCTCGACCAATGGCAAGCGAGGCAGGTAATTGGTCAGCGTGGAGTCCTTCGGGATTTTTGCCGGGTTGGTCCTTCCGTCCCAACTTCCAAGGAGGGACCGAATAGTGGTCAATCGGGTAGCCACTTGCCATACCCACTTACATACCTGCTAGACTCAGTAGCTCGTGATGTTGTGTGCACGAGATGTGGGGTTGATCTGTCTATCGGCCATTTTTTGGAGGACTGCCCAGCCTTCATGGAACTCAAGGTCAAGCATGCACCCCCTCAGTGGGTGGATGTTCTGTCCGGACCAGACAAGGTGCAATCCCGGTTGGTGTACCTGAAAGCCACTGAGCTTTACAGCGAACTGTGATATTCTGATCTGTGATATTAATTTATTTATGTGCATCTAGTCAAACCTTCATTTAACTAAGATATATATAGTATTTATCGTTATATGATTATCAATAGTATTTATGCATTTATAAGGATCATCTAGTCGTAGTTTAGTTTGTATTACGGGGTATTTTTATCCGCTGTAGGGATTACAAAGTGGTCATCGCTGCATCCCTTGAGGCAGAGTATGGCAATGCCCCTCTTTGCGGGTTATTATTAGATATTATTACTTATTATTCCTCCCCCTCCGATCTGCCAGTGGGGTCTGTGATGGCGGTCCGATTAGTGACGTACGGTCAGCATGGCTCTCCTTAGCGTCGTGCCCGTTGCAGTGTCCCTCTGACACGTTGTTTATGCCGCTAATGAACCTTCCGGTTGAGACGCGGCCTAAATTCTAAAAAAAAAAAAAAATAAAATAAACCTTTGTGTAATAATTTGCAGGGTTTTTAATTCATTAAACATTTGGTGGAGGATGCAGTACGATATCTAAATATAAAACACCGACTCGGCAGCCTTAGGAAAACCTGGTCCGGAAATAGCGGCTTTTGAATAATTCAGCGAAATACCCATAGACTGCGCCTCATGCACATTTAACCTTTGATGAACTAATCAGGTCCGACTTGGAAATTAACAATTCATTGAAATAGGTGGTGGAAAAGGAAAAAAAGAAAAAATCGGAGGCGCTCACAGCTAGGTGGGGTGCACGGGCGGGAAACTGGGAGTCGTCTTCCAATCAATACTCCCGCCTTGACCTAGATATCTGCTCCAACATTGTCATCCCTTTTCTTTCTGTTGCCGTAGCCCACTTTGATATACATAAATATAAATGTTTATTCTTGCAGATGAGTTTGAGGATTGTCATTTTGAGTGTTGTAATTTACGTTTACCTTAAAACAAGTTACTAGATCCGTATCAAAACAGGGGGAGCATTTCAGTCAAGCTGTGTGATACGTAGAATTATACAATAAAGCATTTTTCTATATGTCCATCGGAGGTTCAGAGAAAAATCAGTTGTTGGAAATTTAGGCAATTTTCCTCTATTGTAATGGATTTAAATCGCCTTAAACGGGAGCAAGGGTGTGGCTCGCATCATCCTCCTGTGTAAAAGATAGAAGCATGTCTGTCGGTCTGTCAAGGTATGCGATTCGCGTCAAAACGGCTTGACCGATTTCAATGGGGTTTTTTCGCAAAATGATCGCACAGCACCGGATGAAAATTTAAGCTATAGTAAACTCCTCCGAACCCCCTCCTTCGCAGTCAGCTCACCTGTCATTTCCGAGAGAGCGCATCTACCTTTCGCTCAGCCTTTCGCTCAGTTGAACGCCGCTTCTTCTTGCGTTTTCGAGCTGCTACGATTGGGGATCATCCCTTTTCTTTCTGTTGTCATATCGCACTTGGATATATGTAAATAATGTAAATATACATGTTTATAACTGCGGATGAATTGGAGCATTGCTGTTTTGCGTGTTGAAATTTACGTTTACCTTAAAACGAGTTACTAGGTCCGTATCATAACGGGGGGAGCATTTCAGTCATTCATCTCAATCCTTCTTGTCAGAGAAGTGTAAAAACCACCATATCAGGTCAGTACAACGTGGCTCGTGATCGGTTTCATACGTTCCTCGCAATCTGTGCTATGTTTAATCCATGTGATATTTTTTAAAATGAGTGTAGCCCAAAAAACAATTTATGATGATGAAACATGAATGTGTTTTTTGAAAGAAAAGGGAGTGTTGCCGGACCAAAGAAAAAACTGTGATACAATTTAAAGTGGTGTGCCGTGTGGGGGAGGGGGGGGACTGAAGTTGCACCTATTCTAAATCTAGTCGGAAACGAGATAGTGACGGGAGTGTAATTAAAACAACGTATTTGCGCTGTGCAAAAGAGGATGCCAAACATACCAAACGAAGAGGAAAACGAACAAATTCGTTACGTTTAGAGGTGCAAATCGACGAGTCCCTGTTTCAAGGGAAAAGAAAGTACAATAGCGGCGGGATGTTAGCAAGCGATCGTAGGACCTTAACTACACAGGTTGATGATGGAGAGAGTGATAATGATGAACATGATGACGGGAGCGACGGTGAAACTCATTCGGAAGCACAGTATATATAGAAATTATGGTGAACGTGTACAAGGTCCTTGGATGTTTGGCATGTGCTGCTGACGAAATGACGGGATATTGGAAAGACGTCTTTTTGTTGTTGAAAAGCGTAAACGAGCCACCCTACTTCCCATCATTAAAAGAGAAACTTGACAAGGCAGCACAATCTTGTCGGACATTTGGCGAGCATACAGCACCCTCAGCAGCCACGGCTTTATACACAAAATAGAACCACTCGGAATATTTCATCGACCCTGCGTCACAGTTATTCGACGCTTTCTTCGAAGATATGAAGAATACTTCACTATTGCAGTAAACTTCGGCAAAGCAACTGACGAGCTTCAATTTGGAGTGAAGTTTCACAAGGTATGCTGTATTTATTGTTTTTTCATAATTTTCGGGTAGGTAGCATATTGGGCAACCACCGGAGCGTCCGGTAGGTAGCATATTGGACAGGTACCAGTATTTCTTGTCTCACATACTTATGATGTTCATTGAAGATTTTTCATGTCCATAGTCTAGTATGCTCGCCTTAATTCAATAAGAAAAACGTGTTTTTGTCATAGCATTTTGAGACGTAACCTGATCTGGTGATGGAAACGTTTCTACTACGTTTTCACCTTTCCGGTTCGTGCCTGCTCGTCTAGCTTCGATAATTCTAGGGTATAATTTTCTCATATCTATTACCTGTTTCGTATAGACATCTGACGAAATGGACCTTAGACTCTGCTTAATTCGTTTTCCACAAAAACCGAGAAAAATTTTATCGGAATTTCGAATAGAAAAAATTTTATTGACTCGATTTCAAATAACGTAAAATAATGGGGCCCGTCCGGGATTTGAACCCGGGACCTCTCGCACCCTAAGCGAAAATCATACCCCTAGACCAACGGGCCAGTTGATTAATCAGCGTTCAAATAAAAAACTTGTTTGCAGGTTATCAGCCGACAAGAATGCAACTGGCTGCCGAAAGTAGGTCACCGTTCGAAGGTGTGTAGAAGGACGCGACTCTCGCTGGCTCTGCGAGTCCCCTTTCTAAATCTGACCGAAATGTCGAAGTAATGAAATTGTGGGTGTGGCACATAGCTTCTTCGTATCCGTAACATGAATTTGCGGATCACTGAAATGTTTTAAATGGCCTTAGAGAATTTTATACTTAGTGGGAAATAGCAAATTAAGATGTACCTAACGTAGAATGTCGAAGTTGGTCATTAGGAAACGAAAAAATGATCCTAGGAGATATTTACTTGTGCGCATGCGTAAAGTATTTACTGATTTAAGAACAATGAAAACGGTGGGGAACCATTTACGGCCTGAATCACAAATCATCTCCTGAAAATATACCTACTTCGAAGTTAGATGAAAAATGTGGACTTGGCTTGCTTCGAAGATATCACAGTTGAGTGAGTGCGGTAGCTACTAATATTGAAATTGATATGGAATAATCCAATTGTATCCTCCCAACTATCGTCCAAATTTGAGCGAGGCCAAACGACTAGGCGTGAAAAAATCATGCTTGATGGAATTTACATTTGCGCATGCGCAAAGGGAAGTATTGATTTGGGAGCAATGAAACTGAAAGGGGACCACATACCACTCAGACATTCCATGAAATTTAATCAAAATCGGATGAAAGCTGAGGAATTTAAGCTTCTTACGAGGGGACAGACAAACACGGGAGAAAAGTTGATCAAAATGTTCTTAAGTGCAAAATGAGAGTGGAAATTTTAATTTTGGAGACAAGCAATTTCGTGAAAGAGAAAACAATGCTTCCGTCACCTATAGGTAGACTTGGAAGCAGAATATATAAATGGCATATGTCATTTGTTTCTCTGAAATACAATAGGGATTCTATTGTAAAGCTAAAAATCAGAAAATCTTTGTTGAATCGTAGAATATTTAGAACGAGTTTTTTGCTATAAAGTTGGTATGTAAAAAACCAGTTGGTATGGTGGTTGTTGGTTGGTTGTTGTTGGTTGTTTTTTGCTATATGAATCGATGATTTTTGAAACAAGCTATACGCCACTTTTTGGCAATTGTGCTTTTTCACGGATTTCTATAGTACATGCCAAGACTCACCTTTTGAGAAATGAAACAACGTGTTAGAAGTGGGTTAAAATGAGCTTTGAAAATCCCGATGAGTTTTGAAACAACCTTCGTGCTGGATATTGGTTGTTTCTACACTCTCCAATGAGGAATGTCAAACCTTGTACGTTGAACCATTGTTTACTTTTCCGTTATTCGTTTTTAGTTTGTCATTTCTTGTTCATTCAAGGTTCGGAAACCTTGAATTTTAAAGATTGGTGGACTCAGTTTTATAAAGCCAGCGTTTCGATAGAAACCGCTTCCCGAAGAAACTCCACAGAAAAAACCAAATTTGCCATATCAAAATACAGCCACTTCAAGTACGAAGCAAATGGTATTGTGAAAGTCAGTGAGTTCATTAATGGCCTCTTATGCCAAACATTCAGACTCCGGGATACTGAATGACACTCCTCTTGTTTTTCCTACCGCCCCAGCCTACCCTGGAGGGAAAGTACCACTAAACCGAAAGAAGATGGAAGGCCTCAAGAAATGCGTTAAATACGTCCCTGGTTTCGAGAGCAACCCTTTCTGGAAAGATATTCTGTAGTGGCCAACGTGTGACCAGGACGTAGATGAGGATCTTTGAATATCATGTGCAATGAGCATGTGACTTCTCTTGCTGATCCAATTCGTTTTCTTGATTTTTTTTTCTTTCTACTGAGTGTAAAAAAAGATTTAAAATTTAAAAATGTTTTACTCTAGACATTTCATAATTTTTTTGTAAAAGGTGATACACCTAATAATACACCTAATGGTGTATTAAACTGATTCTTTCCTCTGCAAGAATTATTATTGACAGTTTTGGTTCAATAAAGTTTACCTTAACAGTAAAATGTTTCTATTTCTTCATTTTCTCTTCAGTAATTCAATTATTGCTTCTAAAAAATCATTGATTTTTGAAACAACCAAAATCCAACAATTTTAAAAATTCAAAACTCATAAAAAAAATTGCGCAAATGAGTTAGTCTATTTTTTTGCTTATTATTAGGCAGTGCAGCTCTAATTAAAAAATGTAAAACTTCCAAAACGTTTAGAACAAAAAAAAAAAAAAAAAAAAAAAAAAAGTTTTTCTGCTCTCCTAAGGTAAATGGTGTGTAGTTTGTTTCAAAAATCATCGATTCTATTGTTGGTGGTTGGTTGGTATTATTATTATTATTATAGCAATGTCTTTCGATTCAAAACGCCTAATTTTCAAAGCAATGAAACGTAATGTAGAACTATAGTTCACGAAAATTTGCTCATACGATCGTGCTGCATGACTGCAACTTTTTCTTTTACTGAACGAAGAGCCGTTGCCAAAATACTAACAGCAGTAATCAGAAATTCAAAGTGAGTTAGGTCGATAAATCCGTCGCAAAAGCCTAATGGCGAGCGAGGGAGAGGGTCCATAATGGTTCATATCCCCAGGCGAAGAAAGAAAGGAAATGTTATGCAATTCAATTTTTCACAAAGTTCTAGTTTTGTATTCAGTTCCCCTTTGCGCCTACCACCAATATTCCGTTCTACCGCGAAGAACACACAGTATCAAACGGTGCTCATGACTCTATTCAGATACATGAATTATTTATGTTCTCCAAAATAAGTTTGTCCTCCATTGAGGTACTTCGTCTTCAATAAGTTTCAGAATGTATTGTGTATTTCTCCGTAAAGGGTCCTAACGTTTTATCAACGATACAAAAATAGCTTTGTGAGTGTAATTTACTGGTACAGTTACGTGGGTTCTTTCGATTCATTGATGAATTCAGAGGATATTTCCTTTTGAAAATGGTGTAGCGATAATGGATTTTCCCCTAGCGAAGTGGAAGGGGGGGAGGGGAGAGAGAGATTATTTTGTTGAATTACAAATTCAAATGTACCATTATGTTTTTTTAAAATTAAGGTTCAAGCCGCACCTCAACCAGAAGGGTCATTAGCGGCATTGAACAAGGTGTCCAAAGGGACACTGGAAGTGGAACGATTCTAAGGGGAGCCATACTGCCATCCTAAAAAGGAGCGCCATCATGGACTCCACCGGCAACTCGGAGGGGCAAAAAAAGCTAAGTGAGGGGTACAGTGATGACCACTGTTTAACCCACTGAAGGGGCTGATGCAGGACTCGGAGGTCCACAAGGGCCGGGCAGTCCTCCAGAAAGTGGCGTATGGAAAGGTCTCCATCTTCATCTCCCACACAATACATCTCGAGCTTCTGCACTAAGGATGTGTCTGCGAGTAAGACGGGTATGGCCGGTGGCAACCCGGTTGACCACTATTCGATCCCTCCTTGGAAGCAGGGTTACGAGAGGGCCCACCGGGCTAAAGTCCTGAAGGACACCACACAGACCAGTGACCACACCCTGCCATTGCTCATGCCAGATGGAATTGGCTTTATGTTGCATATAGGAGATTTGATCCTTAATGCGTATGGGCAACATATAAATGGAGTTATCTCCAATGACTCTCCTTGCAAGGGCATCTGCATACTCATTGCTCGAGTACCCACATGGCTTGGTACCCACATAAAAGCTATGGTTGAGCCTAATGTCGTGGCTTGGTGTACCATTATTTTAATGAATACATTGATCAACATAGGTTATCTCATAACAATAACCCATGGCGTGAATCAAGAGCCTTCATCCAGAACAAAACAAAATATGTCTGCCGAGTCGAGAGTGGCACATAGCTTCCTTTTTTTTAGTAACATGAATTGTAGATCATTGAAAAGTTTTAAATGATATAGAAAAATTCCATAGCGGAAAACAGCAAATCACGATGTAGCGTGAAGCGAAGCGATACTGATTTGGCAACAATGAAACTGGTAGGGGACCATCTACTGCCCGATCCGCACAATCCCTGAAAATTTCACCAATAAAATTAAAACGCTGCAAATTATTACACATTGTTTTATTATTTATGTGTTAGATAGCCCTTCTATGCAGATAATTGGTCTATAATTAATAAACACCGTATGTATTATATGATCAGTACTTGGCGCATCGTGCCTTTAAGAAGGTTTCACACTTTTACAGTTCCAAGATCCGCAATTTTTCCTTTAGACAGTTAAGAAGTTTAAAAACGGGAAAATGATGCTTGAAGTAATTTACATTAGCGCATGCGCAGAATGGAGTATTGAGTTGAGAAAAATGAAATTGGTAGGGCACAGTTTACAGAATAATCCACAAATTCCCAATAAACGTAATCACAATTTGATGAAAACTAGACCTTGTTCCTTGGAGTAAACTTTCGCGCATGGGCAGGAGCTAATATAAAGAATGTGGAAATTAACATGGAATAATTGAACCATTGTTCCCCAACTATGCACCAAATTTAAGCGGGATTGGACCACTAGGGCGTAAAAAAGGATGCTCGAAGGAATTTACGTTTGCGCATGCGCAAAATGGAGTAATGATTTCAGAAGTATGGAATTGATAGTGGACCATTCGCAGCCTAACTCGCACATTCCCTGAAAATTTCATCAAAATCAGATGAAAACTGTTGAAATTAGGCTCGTTTAAAAAGGAATACATATTTGCGCATGCACAATAGCTACTAACGATAATATTGTGTTGAAATTGCTAGGAAATGCTCAAATGAATCTCTTCCACCTATCCTCCGAATTTGAGCGAGATCGGACAACGGGGGCGTGGGAAAATGATGGTTGATGGAATTTACGTTTGCGCATGCGCCAAGTGAAGTATTGATTTGGGAACCACGAAACTCTTAGGGGACCATCTTCACCCTAATCCGCACATACCATGAAAATTTCATAAAAACTGGTTGAATATTGTGGAAATCAAGCTCGTTACAAGGATTTGCGGACATTCACACAGATACACACAAACAGAGATAGAGAGAGGAAGACACGAACGAAAGTTGCTCAGAATAGTCTAAAACGTAAAATGTGAGTGAAAATTTTACTACTGTAAAAAAACAACAGCCGTTAGTTAGTTTAGTGGAGCCGACAACTTTTAAATCTCTCGAAAATGAAAACAATGCTTCCGCTACCTATAGGTAGACTTGGGAGCAATTTAAGAGATGAAATTTAGCATTTAGGTACCAATACTTCACTAGTAGGTACATCGCACGGACTCGTACATCGTTGATAAACTCGATTTAGCAACGTTACATTAAATTCCATTGGAACTACATCACCTGATAATTCCAATGTAGGCATTATATCAGCTGATATTTACAAGGCTATTTTCATGTATTCCAGTATCACTATCCAGCGATCTTTGATGAAATTTAATGCTTCATCGTCTACTCAATAGATCTGCTAGCAGCGCGTGATTTCTCTACCTTATCGCGCTTAGAAATTCGAAGGTTTTTTTTCTCGATATCTAGCCCTTAGGGAAAGTTAACTACTCAACGTACAGCATTGCGTGTGGTTTTAATCGATTCTTTGGGATTGAATTTATCATTGACAAGCAAACAATTATTACTGTTACTTAGAAAGTTTTCGAGATCTCGATTTTTTGAATGTTTAGCCCTTTAATACAACCCTTTAGGGTTGATAAAAATTGATGCCGAGCTTTTAGTACCATCTAGATCCAAAATGTGATTTTTAACATAAGTTTCATTTAGTTCGGTACAGTGTTTTCGGAGAAAAGCCGCGGACGGCGGACGGACAGATTTTTTAAAATTCAATGTTTGGATTCTTCGCATCTTGAAATGTAAACCAACAATTTTTAGGGGTTGCCAATTTTTTTTCTTGGTCGATTACAAAGGTTCATTATTGAAAATAATAAACCAAAACTGTAAGCCCTGCCTGCTCTACGGGCCCCATCCAGTATGAGTATATTACACAAGGACTTGGTATGTATGTAATACCACCGTACGAAGATAACACCCGATCCTTTGATGTTTCGATCTTCAATGAAACCTCCCTTTGAGGCTCCCAGCAGTTCTCCACCCTTATCTCACACTTCGATAAAGGGGTTGCGATGGGGTCTTATAGAGCCAAACGCAATTTTCGGGGTGGGTCTCACAGACACCAACGACCCGCTTTCGCGACTACCCCGGTAATTTAGGCCTCAAACCGCCCAGCGTCGACGAGGCGCCTACACGGTTTGTTAACCCTATCGAAGGGGTTGAGGAGTCAAGACAGCGGGAGAGGGAAGGAATTTTCTTTGATGTTACGACAACGATCGCTGAGTCGTTCCTTGAGATTAATTACCGTCTAATTCATCACATTTACCCCATTTCATGTTTCAAGGAAATAATTAAACAGTGTAGAGTGTCGTTAGTGTCGTTTTAAGACAGGTGTGTAGAAACTGTCAGTCAAGACGATAGATCTAATTTCGTCCCTGATCTAATTTCTGAGTACGACGCATCAGTTGGGTAGGGGTGGACAGGGAGTTATGATTCGGTGTCAAAAGGCGGAATATAGGCCTAGTGCGTATCGATTCTTGCGCTAGCAGTGGTGACTGGCGTAAGCTATGGGAGGACCTGGGTGCAAGGGCGCCTGGCGGCAAGGGACGGTAAATACTTTTAGCTCGACTTTTTGTAAAAATGAAGCTGTAGCTCCACAATTTTTAAAATCTAAATATTTGAAAACTTTGTTTATTGAAATCCTGCTTGAGGCATTCTGAAACGAATCTACTACTATAGTGGTGGGCTTTTGACTAGTTAAAATTGTACACTGGAGGTACAGAATGACCAGGTTATTCTTAGTTATGAATGGTTTATTTGTATAACAGAAAACCATTTAAAACAAGATAACCTGGTCATTCTCTACCTACAGTATATATATATATATATATATATATATATATATATATATACATGTGTGCGTGTGTGTGAGTGTCATTCCAGACGATTACTCTCCTTAGGATTCCATGCTATCTCTCCAAATGAAATGATGCGTCCGTCGTTGGGCAGCAAATTTCAAGCTCATTAAATAGGTCTCATTTCAAAAAATTTGCTAAAAAACTCATTAAATAATCCTGAGAACGGATATAAATCGTTAGATTTATATTTTAGCGAAGTTTCGTAGAAAATGAAGCTATTGCAATGGCTACGGAAATTTTAAAATCAAAATTTTTGAGAAATCCTCATTGAAATCAGTTTTGAGATTTGTGAAACGTTTCCTGCAGTTTGAGCATTTGTGTGTGTGTGTGTGTGTGTGTGTGTGTGTGTGTGTGTGTGTGTGTGTGTGTGTGTGTGTGTGTGTCTGGGAGTGTGTGTGTGTCTACCGTGTGTCTGCAAATCCTTGTAACAAGCATACTTTTTACAGTTTTCATCCGACTAGAGTGCAGACGGTCTCTTATCAGTTTCATTGTTCCTAACTCAATACTCCGCTCTGCGCACCATAAACGTAAATTCTACCAAGTATTATTTCCTCACGCCCTGGCCGTCTGATATCGCTGAAATTTGAGAAATAGGAGAAACCTGTGTGAAGAAGCTCCTGCGCAAGCGTAATGTGAAATCCTTGAAACAAACTTAATTTTCAATGTTTTTATTCTATTTTTGAAACTTTTAGGGATTATGCGGGTTAGGCAGAAGATGGTCCTCTATAAGTTTCAATGTTTCCAAAACAATACTACGTTAATACAATTATGCTCTATTTATCCACACTCTTTGTTGTTCGATCTCCTTCAAATCTAGAAGATAGTGGGGAGAAGACGATTTGATCACCCCATATCGATTTCAACATGATTGTATCATTAACAGCTACTGTGCATGCGCCAATGTGAAATCCTTGAAACGATCTTATTTTCCACAGTTTCCATCCGATTTTGATGAAATTGTCAGGGAATGTGCGTGTTAGGCTGTAGATGGTCCCCGTAACAATTTAATTGTTCTCAAATCATCCTTCATTTTGCGCATGCGCCAAATTAAATTCCATCGAGTCCATTTTTAGCGCATTTTCTTTTAAAAAGTGAAGGAGATGGTTTCACCATCGTGTTCACCACTAAAAAAAAATCTATAAAATCGCTCGGCATAAAATAAGAAACATTTTTCCGAAGTACCTACTTCCCCCTTTGGGTAGTCTAAACATTTTTCCCCTGATCAGATACACCGAAAATGCTCTCCCAATTTTCGCTTCGGTATCACAAAACTTGTGGGAAAAAGTCAAGGAGGGGGGTTGCTTATGAGACACCCTGTATAATGTATATGTATACAGTTACAGGTTAGATGACGGGGGCCAACATGGCTCCCCTTAGAAACCTTGTTCAATGCCGCTAATGACCCTTCTGGCTGAGGTGCAAATTAAACCATTATAAGTTTCATTATATATTATAAAGAGGTGAGCTTTTGAAGTGATTTTTAGTGCATTTTCTCTTAAAAATACTATTAGGTACCTTCATACTTCAAATGGGATGAAGCAAACGGAAACTTGTAAATTTTTACAGCTTGCACGGAAAAAACTCATGCATAGATATGTCTTTCGTAGGACCCATTATGCTACTTAACTTGTAAGTAAGATAAGAAACAGTAGGTGAAATCACTTAAATTAAAAGTTCGAATTGTTTTGTTGTTGTTTCGTTAACAGCTAAGAAATAGAGACTTCCTCATTAGCTGGACAAAGTCGCGTGATTAGTAACGTAATGAAAGCAGCTATTTATTAATGAGCATCAGTTCTCAGCCAGTAAACTATTCCACCTTGTTTACATACTTGCTCTTCAATCAAGTATGTCTTTAAGGGGGGGAGTGTGACAGAGTTCCCGTCAGAATCCCAGAGAAAGCGCTGCCGTCGCTCCGTTGTTTCCCAACGGGCGTCGCACGCCTGTTCTCATGTTCTCGAAAGGCTGCGTTTGGCGTTGGATGGGTGATCCAAGAACTGGAAAACCAATCTACTCTGAACATAGCACATTAATGCTATTAGTAGGAGTGTGTATCTCTCTGACGGGAAACTGTCATCCTCTCCCTTTCGAGGATTTAGGCCCCATTGCACCTCTGGGGGGGCGACCTAAATCCTTGATAAGGTGATCTATTGTGTTCAATTTGTACGTTGATGAATGTATGTATGTCCTCTTAAAATCGTTTTAATGCCACTTCCCGACGTCCGATTTTGATGAAACTTGGTATGGATGTAACATGGCGAGAATAAAGATGTATCAGGGGCCGCTGACGCATGAGAGGTCATTGATCAGTGGAGTGAACTCCAAAGCCATTTTGCCTCCTTTTCGACGCAGGAAGCTGAAATTTGAGAGGGAGGCTGAAGCGTCTATTTCACGCAGATCATCCTTACAATTATCTTCAAAACCGTACAAAATGCGCTATCATGTGACTCACTTCGTGAGCACTGATCTACTTGTTAGTCTTAATTGACCAGTTATGTCGTTTCACGCTACTCTTGATTTACTCTTTTCCGCTATGAATGTTTCGAGATTATTTAAAACTTTTCAACGATTATTAAACTACTTTACTTTTCTAATTTCAGGTAAGTAGGTACCTCCATATATCGTCAAACGTTACTTAGTTCATTGGATTCATCCATAATTTATATTATATATACAAGTATCTTAGGACGATAAGCGTTGAGTGGCAGTCCGTTCGAAACTCTTGGTCTATGATGGAGAGGGGGGGGGGGGATATTTCGAATTTTCCCTTCAGAAATTCATGAATTTTAAACGTTGTGGACTCAGCTGTTGGATCGTAACAGCATATTTACTCGCTCGTCGGGTGGGGGGTCTGACTTTGATGGATTTACAATCATTTATGCGGAACCTCCCTCTCTCATCTGACCCATTTCCCCTCGGAGTTATTTTCATGAGGGACATACAGACACGTGCGGGAGTCATACACACATTCACACACATACAGGCTCCCATTGTTGGACCAATCACTGGACACAATGGGAGCTCTGGTGCGGTTTAATAACGCTCCTCTCACACCGCAATCAAACAACCTCCCATTCATTCATCCGAAACCCGCGAGGAGCAAACAAGAGAATTTAGGACGCGCACATGCTCAATAATGAGTGAAGTTAGAATGAACTAACGTTCCCCAGTTGATTCACCCTAAATCATTAAGCAAGAAATGCTTTAGTTAGTGGTATTTATTCTTAACCTTCCCTTAACGCCCAGGGGTCTTGAGAGACCCCAAGCCGCCATTTCAGCGCCCCCTCCCCCCGTCCCCTTCCACCAAGGAGTAGGGGAGGGTGGGGTGATACCGTCCAGTCGGGGAATTCCACCACCCTATATAATTATTTAACCACCTGAGTGGCTAATCTTGTATCCAAATATCGTTATCTTTAGATCAGCAGTAATGTTGGAAAAGTTGGTTTGGGGTCATTAATTTGTTTTTTGAAAGATAAGCGAGTTCACAGTTTTTGAAGCTTGGCGTTCTAGTTTTACTGTTGTCGAGTTTGCGTGGTAAGTAATAGTTTTTCATACGTTTATGTAAACTGTTGAGCATGACGACGTAGAAAAATCATTTAGCTTTAATTTCCACCCATTACTTCATGATAATTTTACAAAAACTGTAGTTTTTAATGATTTTTTATCTCGAAAAGTTTACTGGGGCAATATCACCACACCGAATTCAGGGTAATTCCGCCATGGCGGTATTGCCCCAATGCTCCAATCATCAGACTTGTTGGAAGTTTTTTGTGGTAATAATCACCTATTTCTATTGATTCTGAGTAATTAAAATATAAATTAATATTTAAAATATGAATTATATTGTGATAGCTTATTTCCATAAACACCTCTATATTTACCTAATCGTGATTTATTAGATGTTTACCTACCTATCTACTGAATAATTGAACAGTAGGTATCTACCTAACAGTCTTTTTAAATTAACATGTTGTAAGATTCCGCTCTTCTTGCTCCTGTTTTGATTTTGAGAATGGACGTTGGTCTTGTGAATTTAGCTGCGACCTCAAGAAGAGCACAAATTTAAAACTTTTAAAGCTGTTAAGGTGGAATGCTATATAATCTTTCTTTTTTTAACGAGTTCCGCGTTGAACGGTGCCAATATTTCAGTTCCTGTGAAGAACCAACATTATTTTACCAGTATTTATTTTGTTCAAATTTTATTATACTGATGTGGGAATTGTTTGTCAACCTTTAGTGAATCCTTTTCATGTCAACTAAGTTCCCAATATGGTGCGAAGTTACCCAAAAAGAGTTTATGAAATTCAATAAATCGTTATTCCGATGTTCTGATGAGACTGTTCATTTTTAATATGACGGCATTACCCTATCCCCATGGTGGTATTTCCTCACCTAGCTGGAGATGTTTTTTTTTTTTTTTTTTTTTTTTTTATATAGGGTGGTCCGTAATAAACGGACACATTTTAAAATCCTGTAACATTCACAAATTCGATCGTAGGGATTAAAAAATAAGCAGAACGTGTAGCGAAAATCCGTAAGTTTTATTCACAATCGAAAAATCGGAAAAAAATTATCAAGTTTTAAAAATTAAGTCATTTAAATGACGCCCTGTTTGGGAACGCACAGTTCAAGACCAGGGAACATCCCCATGCCGGGAAGAAGAACGGTTACGTCAACAAACATGATTGCCGTTATTGGGCTGGTGAAAACCCTCGACATTTACACCAAAAGGCCTCTACACTCTGCCAAGGTGTATGGTGTGGAATTTCCTAACTCGGAATTTCCTAATTGGGCCCTTTTTTTTTTTTTTTTTTTTTTTTTTTTTTTTTAAAGATCGCAGAGAGAATGCAGCGACTGTTAACTCTGGACGTTATCTCGCGATGCTTCAAGAATTCTTTATTCCTCAGCTTGAGGAAAATGAAGTTGACACCGACAACATGTGGTTCCAACAAGATGGAGAACAGCCCACACGGCCAGGATTTCATTGAACTTTTTGCGAACGATTTTTCCCGGACGCGTGATCTCCCGGCATGGGGATGTTCTCTGGCCTCCGCGTTCCCCAGACCTCACCCCCTGTGACTTTTTTCTATGGGGCCACCTGAAATCTAAAGTGTACGTGGACAAACGAAGAACCATTCAAGCATTGAAGCTGTCAATAAGACGAGAAATCGCGGAAATACCGGAAGATATGGTGCAGAGTGATGCAGAACTTCAAGGACCGTCTTGAACTGTACGTTACCAAACAGGGTCGGTAACGTGACATGATTACATGATGACATGATTACATGATGACATGATTTTTAAAACTTGATAATTTTTTCCGATTTTTCGATTGTGAATAAAACTTAGGTACTGATTTTCTCTACACGTTCTGCTTATTTTTTAATCCCTACAATCGAATTTGTGAATGATACAGGATTTTAAAATGTGTCCGTTTATTACCGACCGCCCTATAATTTACTTCAAAATTTGAAGCTCCTGAGTGCAAACCTGGGCTGTGATAGACAAATATACTTAAGGTGGCGGTATTACCCCATTTTCCCCTATTTGGGTGGAGGGAACAATATGCACACTGCGATTTAAATTTCAATACGATATTTTATATAGAATAATTTGAAATTTAAATTTAAAAAACATCAAATTACCATATTATATTATCTTCACCACCTCCGTGTTGCAATCGTGTTCAAAGGGATTAACATTAAAACAAAAATTTCTCTAAAACGGGTATCAAAAACCGTGTTCACCACTGTGTATCATAGTTGCATTGAATCAATTACATTGACAATATGTTTCAAGATATGTAGATTCCAAAAATAAAATAAAATAAAAAAAAAAAAAAAAAATCTGTTCGTACGCTACGGCTGATGGACGGATTTTTTTATTTATTTTAGGAACCTACGTATTTAGAAACGTAAAGCAACAAATTTTTAAGAAAGGTCAAGCAAAAAAGAAAAAAAAAATTTTTTTTGGTCAATTGCAAAGGTTCATTATTTAAAATAATAAGCCAAAAAGCACAATTAATCGGACACGATTTGATTTTGGTGAGTATTGTAAGATTCCATATTGGTATCTTAATTTGAGTTGTGGTGCTAATGATGAACCAAGTAAGGCGCGCGTGAGTACGTGTACATATGGGATAAAGACAATGAAACTCATCGACACTAGAAGTACTAAAGGAGGAGAGGGAGGCTCTAGAAGTAAAGGGGAAGTAAAGGGGGTTTTAGGGCAGCGAGGTCGAGGAAGTAAAGGTATAAAGAAGATGATAGGCCGAGGCAGAGAGGGTCCCCAGGGATATCGGTCCACTTCAGCCAATAATGAAAAGAACAAAAGACCCCCCTCATCACTTCGTCACCCTCCCGTGTTCATGTCTTCTGTTACGACTTTAGCTCTTCCCCTCCTTTGCCCCTTTACTTCCCCTTTACTTCCATCTCGCCTCCCCATAAAGTTCCCAACTCTGTTCATCGCTTCTCGAGCTGAAGAGGTGACGATTGGGGGTGGGGGAGGGGCGCCATGACCACTTCACCCCTAATCCTTCACCGACCCCCCTTTTACACGAACACTAAAATATGAACGCCTATCTGTCTCTCAGCGTCTTATATAAAGATGGATTGAGGAAATATCAAATTCATCTAATATAACATCTCGTTCTAATATAATGCAATTCTTCTCCACTTTAGTTTACAACAGAGATGGGCATATTCGTAATCGTGAATTCGAATCTATTCAAAGAAAACCTATTCTTTGAATATGAATATATGGGGATACAAATATATTCGTATTCACATATACAGGGTGATTCCCTCGCAGATGCAAAAAAATATTTGGGTGAAACTACATCAAAAATGGAGTAAAATGCCGCCAACCACATATTTTTATCTCAATCCGTTCTCGAGATATGATTTTTTAAAGGTTTTTTTCAGGAAAACCTCGTTTTTTGGTTTATTATTTCCAATAATAAGCCTATGTGATCGTGTAGCAAAAAATTTTTATAACCCCCCCTCAAACTTTGTCACTTTACGTTTCAAGGTGTGTAGAATCCAAATTTGAAATGTCCGTCCGCCGTCCGCCGTTCGCCGTTCGCCGTCTGGGCCATAAAAGGCCTAAGAATTAACTTAAAAAACCTGTTCTTTCGCACATAGACTCCATTTGGGGTCTAGTTGGTCCTAACGTTTAACCATCCCGATCGCTTTACTCGCATAGATGCTATGGGCCAAAAACGGGCAAAAAAAGTGTATTCTTCGACGCGCGCACGCCTGCCACGCTTGGCAGGGGGTCACGGTGGGTGGCGAGGGTGGGGGGGGGGGGGGGGCGGGGGGGGCGAGCGGGGAGTGGAGTGAGAGGAAGCGCCGGCGCCGCGGACCTTGTGGTGGGTACGGCGCCGGCGTTCCTTCGAGGCATGAATATGTTTTTTTCAAGGTCATATTTGTGTGTTAATACCAAAGCTTTTCCTACGCATATTTAATAACATATCCTCTCGACTTTTCGTACGTACTTAGATAATGATATTATTAAGGCAATAACTATTTGAATAGATAGGAGCTCAAATCGAGAAATATAAACATGCGTATATAATTATAGAAGTATAGGTTGTGGCAATTCGAAGTAGGACACGCCGAGGAGTCTGGACGGGCCTTATGACGTACGCTAGCCAACTAAAAATACGATCATAAAAAATAATAAACCTTTGTGAAATAATTTGCAGCGTTTTTCTTTTAAACTCAAATTTCTCCACTTTACTTCATTTAATTTTAACTTTTGACCACATTTTCGAAATCAGCATTAAATTTACTATAAGAATAGTGTACTTGGGTTCTTAAAAAGTACCATCCAAAGGCCCTCACATCAGCTCAAACATTGACGATTTTGAAAAAAGAATATTTCTGAAAATCTTTAAAACTTTACTACTCTTTTAAAAATAATCCTGGAAACTGGAAAATCTCATGAAAACTGCTTCGTCTAATACTCTTTCCAACGGTATAATCAAGTTTACTTTTATTTTGTTATTTAGTGGAGAAAATCATGTTTAATGTTAAAAAATGTGGGTTTTTCAATGAAATTGTTGGTTTTCTCGAAAGATGACCCTCCATGAACCTACGAGTATGGGGTCGGTTTCTATGTATTTTTTCACGCTGTATCGAATGGTAACATTTGTAGATCTCTCCAACTCCGTTATAACCAAGTTTTACACTTAAAATCGCAAATGTTTGTTTGTTACGATTAAATGTATGTGTGTTATGGGGTAAAACTAGTTAATTAAAGTGCAAAACTCGATTATAACGTAGTTGAGAGATCTGCAAGAGTTTCCAGTCGATCCAGCGAGAAAAAATACATAGAAACCGACCCCATACTCGTTGGTTCATGGAGGGTCATCTTTCGAGAAAACCAACAATTTCATTGAAAAACATTTTTAACATTAAAACATTATTTTCTCCCCTAAATAACAAAATAAAAGTAAAATTGATAATACCGTTGGAAAGCATATTAGATGAAGCAGTTTTCATGAGATTTGCCAGTTTCCAGGATTCTTTTTAAAAAAGGAGTAAAGTTTTAAAGATTTTCAGAAATATTATTTTTTCAAAATCGTCAATGTTTGAGCTGACGTGAAGGTCTTCGGATGGCACTTTTTAAGAACCCAAATACACTATCCTTGTAGGAAATTTAATGCTGATACCGAAAATGAGGTTGAAATTTAAAATCAAATGAGGCAAAATGGAGAAATCCGAGTTTAAAATGAAAAAAAACACGGTATTCCTGAAAAAACGTTTAAAAAATCATATCTCGAGTACGGATTGAAATAAAAATATGCGATTGGCGGCATTTTACTCAATTTTTGATGTAGTTTTACCCAAATTTTTTTTTTGCATTTGCAAGGGAATCACCCTGTATTTTGTACATGATAACATTCGCATGAGTAGTTTCCACTCTAATGCCTCATAAAAAACCGCAATCTGAGGGAGAATGCATTAACAATTATTAAGTAAACAATACAATTTTAAAACTTAAAAAAAATTAAACAATGGCACTTGTATCAACAGTTTTATCAATGTTTAAGAAACATAATTACGTATAAAAAATAACATCTATACAAAAAAATTTCAAATCGAAAACCCTATTTATTGTCCAAGATACGAATTTGGCAACCGTGAGTGACTGTTGATAAAATTTTAAAAAATGAAAATGAAAATTGCGTCTCGCCACTCCTCAGACTTAAAAGAGAGGATAAAATCACATCGAAATTTATGGCTGAACCCAATGGCTAGTTAGTTAGTTCTGGGCGAATAACCATTACATGAATTGTATACAATTTGTTTAACCCAAGAACAGACATTTTTTTGAAAAAATCGGCCGTACGATTTCCTCAAATATCGACAGTGTCGATACTGAGTAACAGGAGCCGGCTAGATTGAAGCTTTCATCATTATTTTTGAATCTAATTGAATCGAAACTTTGGAAATATTACAATCGACCGAATGTGAATCGGACGCGTTTTCTAAATACGAAAAAATTATTGACATGGATATGCCTAAGGCGTCTCTCTGTGAAAATGTAACACAAAAATAATGCCTGATGTTTGACACCCCGATAATTTATAAAAGAATAATTGCTCAATTTAGATTGTCTCATCAAAGGTTCCTTCAACGCAGCTTTAGAGGTGCATATCTACAAATTGACCAGTTCCAGAAATGTATCCTCTGCAACTCTGCTAAGGCTGAGTCTATTCAGCACATTCTTGGAGAATTCGCTTGCATGCCACAGGCTGCGGTATTTGGCAAGGCGAACGCTCAGCGAATTTGAGATATTTTATATAATAAAAAGCAGAAGTAACGTGGAAGCCGTTATGTTTGGGAAATTTTTGCTGGAGTATAGAAAGGTTAGAACGTTTTTGGGAAAAATGAAGCAGGATTGTAAAGTTTAATTGTTTGGGCCATTAGTTATAGTAATATTGTAGACAAAGTACTGCTGTAGTTATAGACTATTGTAGAACTATGTCAAGACAATTGTGTATTTATGAACTGAAGATCGGAAATTAAAAAATAAGAAATGCCTGAAATTTATTGAAAGAATAGAGCTATATTTAATTTCAGGAAGAATATTTTATACTGTTTTCTTTCTGTAACTATACTTATTTATTTTATTTGTATTGAAAAAATGAACTCAAAATATTGTGCAACTTATTTTATACAATAAATATCTTAGAATCTTGAACTCTTATCTGTCTCTCAGCGTCTTATATAAAGATGGATTGAGGAAATATCAAATTCATCTAATATAACATCTCATTCTAATATAATGCAATTCTTCTCCGCTATAGTCTACAACAGAGATGGGCATATTTGTAATCGTGGATTCGAATGTATTCAAAGAAAACCTATTCTCTGATTACGAATATATTCGCATTCTCACATGGGGATACTAATTTATTCGTATTCGCATATATATCAATCACGAATACAAGTGTATTCATATTCATGCGAGTTAATACATCTGTTTTTACACAACTGAATACGAATACTGTGAAGTTTCGTTAATTCAATTTGTTACCGGTTTTGACTGTTTGTTCATCCAATTAATTATTTTATTGACATGGACATGCCTAAGGCGTGGGGGGGTCTATCAGTGAAAACGTAACACGAAAATAATGCATCGTTTCTATCTCGGTTGATTTTCACGTACAACCAATCCGTTGGTAGGGAAATGTAACTTCCGCAATTTTCATCGCACAGAAATTGTTCGCCACTCGTTGGAAAGATCTGATTTATGCGATAAATGTTCACATTTCAAGCTACCAATTTCCCCCTCCTTACGCATCTGGCTACATTCCTAAACTAATTTGATCGGACTATAAACAAAATTTTCGTTTTGCAGGAACATGAGTGCATAGGTTTCTTTAAACGATTTCCAACACGACCTTTCAATTTCTATTGATTTTCACGTACAACCGATGCGTTACTAGCGAAGTGTTACTTATTTTATACTTTTTGGAATGCTCTAATTTTATCGCAACACCTCATGATCCCTAAGCCATTGGGGTGTCAAGAAAAACTGATTTTTTACGCTAAGTTATAAACTAATATTGCTAAGTAACCATAATGAACTAATAATGTGAAAAGAAGGCACTAGGTACATGGTAGGTATACTATTGAGTAGTAGGTACTTGAAAGCAGTAGGTACTAGACGATGTGCAAACCTCTGGATTACCTGCAGAGTTACCCAGGGTTTGAGAGATAACCTCAGTTCTAGTTACGCCTTATTACCAACAACGCAGGGGTAACCCCTGCCACCCGTTCTAGATACCCGACCTAAGAGACTATTGCAATTATTGGCTCTTTCCTGTCCATCCATCTATCCTGTTCATCCTAGGAAGTTGAGGTTTGATAGGGAGACTCCCTGGGACATTAGGAGACGATTGAAATGATTGGCTCATTCCTAATACTCAGCTGAGTGAGCTAAATTGTCTCCTGTTCATCCTAGGAAGGTGAAATTAGATATGAAGACTCTCGGGGACTGATAGACATTTAATTGATTGGGTCTTTTCTGATCAGCTGACTGAAATAATTTGAGATATTTTTAACTTGGGACACAAAAATTATATTTCACAGGGGGAAAAATAAGACATATCCATGTACCAATGTATCTGCATGTAGTGTAGATACTTTCTCATGATTTGTTTTTCTAAACATTTGCAACATGGTTACTAGGAAACATCAGTTTTTTTATCATTGTAAAAAGCGTGTACGGCCGAAAAAGTTACGAGACCTTCTCGAACGATCAAGTTTGTCCCCCACCCCGGCAACTACTTGGAACCGTTCCCTACAAGAAGAGCTGTGAGTTCTTCAATTCCGTTCAACCTGTTTTGTTGAGAGCAGTAGTCAATCCCTTAGTAAAAATGCAGATTAGTGGACATGTATGTCCATAGGAATAAAGTGTATAGTTTGGTGGTCTGGATGCTCGCAAGCTCGCATCTCAAAAATACATGACATCATGTAGTCAATCCCTTAGTAAAAATGCAGATTAGTTGGATATGTAGATCAGAATGAAGTGTATAGTTTGGTGGTCTGGATGCTCGCAAGCTCGCACCTCATAACACGATTACATAACAGTTTAGAAACGTAAATGTGACTTTTCATTTGTGACTCATGAGCTGCTCCGCGTTGAACGGAATTGAAGAACTCACAGTTCTTCTTGTAGGGAACGGTTCTTAGTAGTTGCCGGGGTCAAACTTGATCGTTCGAGAAGGTCTCGTGAAAAAGTTAAATAAAATATACAGTATTCTAAGTACCTACAAATTACGACAGTTTCTCTGTTAGTACGAGTAGTTCCTTTTCTAACATCATGGCGTTACATGAAGATGACACTGAGGCCTGAAATGCAGCGGTCGCAGGTAAGACGTACGTTCACCAGAACTTTCAACCAACTAAATGATCTGGTCCAAGATGAGACTTTTTCTGAAATTGAGTTGAAAGCGATAATGGTGACGTTTGAGGATAAGGCGGAAAGGCTTTTCGTACTTGATATGCCAGTAGCAGATTTGTTGGAAACTGAAACGGACGAGACTAAAATACAAAACGAGTTTGACTCAGTAAAGGAGTACAGGGATCGATACTTCCCTGTAAAAACTAGAAAAAAACAAAGTTTCTGTCATTTGCGCGACTTCTGGCGCAAGTGGCGCACGTGAAAGTTTTTTTTTTTTTGAGATTTACGAATGACGTTAGTAAAGAATGACGTTAGTCCTAATTTTTTACTCTGAATTCAGGGGAAACGAAGGAGGGTATAACCGTTCCGTGGAACACCCTGCATTGTGAAGGTGACCATGTTAGGAAGACGTACATTGACACTTCGGACTGGCCCGAGGATGGATTGTGCCCGGTCCCCGTTGATCGATGATCCATCATCATAGTTGAAACAGCGCGTTCTGTTTCGTGTTTAATAATTTCATTTTGTTGTCCACAAAGTTGAATGCGACACAGCGAGTACCTACTCTCACCTAGACATCATAGATTCTATCGTGAGGTGATCGATAATCTGGTTCCCATCAATATCTCGCACAAGATTCAGTTTTATCGAATTTTCGTAGAACATTGCAATGACTCGGAAAATTTCAAAATCAAAATTATAGAAAAATTTCTTCATTGAAATCCGTTTGGAGGCATTCTGAAACGATTTGTAAAGTTTACGCTTTTCAAGAGTGTGTGTGTGTGTTGAAAATCCCGTTCTTGAGCCAAAAAATCAAGCCTTCTAAATGAAACGATGAGTTCGTTGGCCAGCACGTTTTGAGTACATTAAATTGGTCAAATTTAAAAAAATGTGCCCATACATATATATTCATGTATATTTATAATTACGAGTATAACTTTTTGCAGAATTTCAGCCAAAACAATATTATCAACAATTAAGTAGGACATTGAAAAATCGTTGCTCAAAATTATGCCAAAAAACATAATATATTTTAGTATAATGTTTAAATATTATTTAAATGTTGTTAACACTTGCGGAAAAATCTATAAAGCTCCAGAAAAAAAAAAATCTAAAATTACAAAATCTTTTTTTTTTTTGAGTCGTCAAATTTTATTAAACAAGATTTGTCTCTCCATAAAATGGGTTTTTAACACTTTTTTGTACTCAAATTGCTCGAATTTCAATATAATTTAACAAATTATAATAATACGATGATAGTTAATTTAAGAAAATGCGATCATACGCATGACTGCTGCTGCTGCGATCATGCTGCTGCATGACTGGAACATTTTATTGTAAAGAATTAGCTGTTACTCACCCCGTATTGGCGAATTTGACGAACCTGTAAAGGTGCAATTTGAGTTGGGGCGTCTCCATCTTTATAAGGGTTTCCTTTCGAGCTGAATAACAGTTTTTCCCCTTGCAAAGCTACGCGATTCAGTTGGAGTCCCAAGTCCCAACGCGACCAACTTATAAAGGATTAAACCCAATCTGTTAGCCGGTGCGCTGAGGCGGCACGCTGAAGGAAAACAGGGAGGCCACCTTTTGAAAAGGGTGAGCCAACTTGAAAGCTTATCTCTAAACCTCGCGGGAGCCCTTTGAGGGCGTATGGCGTCTCAATGGGCCGCAGATTCCCATCATTTCATCTTTTGCCTACAAAGAGAGGAATAGGGCTGTCGCAGTATGGGCAGGGCATCAATCATCCATTTACAACTTCATTCAACTTTTACAGGCGACGTTGTTCACCGAGATTGAGATTGTGAGCCGTCAGAATGCAGCGTTCAGGATTGGAGAAGTTGCCAAATTGGTAGGCCGTAAGTATTTCAAGAGAATATCGATGTTATAAACCTGCAAATCCGTTCTGGATCTCCAATATGTTAATGACAACGATAATGATAAAATTTAAATGAAATGGAATTTGTTTTCTTTGAAATTAACCCGATATGAGGACCTATCTAAATTTAAATTAGCTCATATCTTATTAATAATTTTGCACATATATTGTATTTGAAAACCCCAGACCTGATACGTTTCTTCACCGGCCCGAGAATTCAACCTGGTACCTTCTGTTCAACAGAATGGCTTCAGATTAGCGCAACATCTGCTGACTATCCTGCGAAATCGTTCCCAATGTTTCTTTCTGTTGTGGTTAGTATCCCCCCAAAAAAACGCTCTGCGTACAAAAGATGCTAAGCAACAAAATGCATGCGATTATCCGTTTTGGCATAGCCAATATTCCGATCGCGGTACAGTCCATTCATTCTCCTCACTCTTTTTTACTGCGTTTGGGAGTGAGACGCGTCTTCAACGGCTTGGCCGATCTGGGGAGCCCTTTGAGGGCGTATGGCGTCTCAATGGGCCGCAGATTCCCATCATTTCATCTTTTGCCTACAAAGAGAGGAATAGTGCTGTCGCAGTATGGGCAGGGCATCAATCATCCATTTACAACTTCATTCAACTTTTACGGGCGACGTTGTTCACCGAGATTGAGATTGTGAGCCGTCAGAATGCAGCGTTCAGGATTGGAGAAGTTGCCAAATCGGTAGGCCGTAAGTATTTCAAGAGAATATCGATGTTATAAACCTGCAAATCCGTTCTGGATCTCCAATATGTTGAATGACAACGATAATGATAAAATTTAAATGAAATGTAATTTGTTTTCTTTGAAATTAAACCCGATATGAGTTCGTATCTCAATTTACAGTACCTAGATCATATCTTATTAATAATTTTGCACATAATCGCACCCATCCTAGAATAAGGGTACAACTCAAAAATTGTCATTTTCGGCAAATCGCATTCAAAGTTTTCTTCCACACCATTGGCTACCCGTTCTTTGGAACACGATGAACATTATTTATCTTTGCGAAACTTGTTTCCTACATTATTACTCTAACGCCCCATGGTGAATAAATAGTTTTTTTGACAGTGGGAAGGGAGTGGGGGGAACGGTTTTGTTGATTTTCTACGAATTTTTTGAGTTGTTCCAACTCAAACACTGAAATCTCACCAGTCAGGATCCAAAATGTTCAGAAAAGAAAGACACAAGTTAAAATTGTCCACACAAAAAGGAAACAACTCAAAACGAAACACAGACTATTTTAACTCATCTGAGTTGTGTCTTTCTTCCTAGGACGTGAATTGGTTACTCCGTCCATAGAAGAAAGACACACGCACTCTCTAGCGGAATTAGAGTGCCCTACACATATCTCCACCTTCTACAGACAAACTAGACCGTTTCTACTTCTCAGAACCACAACTAACTCAAAAATCGCGATTTTTGAGTTGTACCCTTATTCTAGGACGGGTGCGATTATATTGTATTTGCAGACCCTGACCTGATACGTTTCTTCACCGGCCCGGGAATCCAACCTGGGACCTTCTGTTCTACAGGATGGCTTCAGATTAGCGCAACATCTGCTGACTATCCTGCGAAATCGTTCCCGATGTTTCTTTCTGTTGTGGTTAGTATCCCCCAAAACAGACGCGTTGCGTACAGAGATGCTAAGCAACAAAATCATCCATTTTGGCCAAGCCAATAGAGAGTTCATAGACTTGACGTGAATTTAAGGTGCGGTAAATGTTTCTCGTGACCGCACACCGTATTGCGACCGACGGATCTGTAGGAACTCTCTAATATTCCGATCGCGGTACAGTCCATTCATTCTCTCACTCTTTTTGACTGCGTTTGGGAGTGAGACGCGTCTTCAACGGCTTGGCCGATCTTGGGAGCCCTTTGAGGGCGTATTGCTTCTCAATGGGCTGCAGTTCCCATCATTTCATCTTTTGCCCACAAAGAGAAGAATAGAGCTGTCTCAGTATGGGCAGAGCATCAATCGTCCAGTTACATCATCATTCAACTTTTACGTACCACGTTGTCAAGAAAGATTGAGATTGTGAGCCGTCAGAATGCAACGTTCCAAGTTTAGGATTGGACAATTTGCCATATTGGTAGGCCTTAAGTGGTTCTGAGAACCTCACGAAGTATCAGGGAATATGGCTGCCACCCAAAAGTGCCAGTTAATCCTTTCCAAAAGCTCCGGTGGTTTGAACTAAACAATGGTGGAAACTCTGCCTAAAGCGCCAGTGATTATGATGTTAGTTTTTAACGTTCACAAATAATGATGAAGAAAAAGCAATTAGGAATGAAACAAATAGATAGGAATGAGGTGTATAGTTTGGTGGTCTGGTTGCTCGCAAGCTCGCATCTCAAAAATAAAAAATATCATAAATCAATCATCTTACTAAAATATAGATTAGTTGGACATATAGATCACTATGATGTGAATAGACAAAAACCTAATAACTTCCGACTGTAAGAAAGTTAGGATTACTGAAGGGTGCGTGAAATAAGCACCCGCTCATCCGCCCATAGGAACTGGCACTTATGGGAAACAGCAACGGCGCTTCCCTTATCAGTCGTAAAACCGGCGCTTCTGTCTGGCACCAGAGAATATCGATGCAATAAACCTGCGAATCTGTTCTGGATCTCCAATATGTTAATGACAACGATAACGACCGTCACCCTTCGGGAATTGAACATGGAGCCTAAAGCTCCAGTGATTATGATGTTAGTTTTTAACGTTCACAAATAATGATGAAGAAAAGTTAAGAAGACTAGTTAAACAAAGAAAACAACACCTACCACAAGAAACTAAAATTTTCGACCCCCCCCCCCCCCCCCCCCCTTCCAACATCTTTGAGAATCACTGGAATGTTTAAAAAAGCAAGTAGGAATGAAACAAATAGATAGGAATGAGGTGTATAGTTTGGTGGTCTGGTTCTATGGAAACGAACCATTCGTCAACGGTGAAATTAGTCAATACTGATGAAACCAATCAAATCATTTTATGAAGTAATCCAGTCACAAAGAAGACACAGATGTTGATTTAATGATACCATTCTGGCTAAGAATCACCATTATTTCACAAAATGTTTGTTTATTTCATTCAGATGAAACTTTTTCACTTTGCCAAGATGATCTGCATGAACTCCATAAACTTACTGTCAGGTTTTTTTTGTGTTCAGAAAAACTGTAATTTGAATAAGTTTAGTAAATTCTATACAGTTGAGATTAGTAATGACTTAGATGAACCATTAAGAACTATTACGGCAGATTACTTCCAGGATTTTCAAAATGAGGAATACGTGAGGTGGAAATTTATCAAGACGGTGGGTACTAGTTCAACTACTGAGTTTCTCTCCCGAACCTGAAATTCGTGTTTTTAACGAGCAAATAGGTGGGAATTCGTAACGGGTGTTTGCATCACAGTTTGCCTCCTTCAACACCAATCTAACTGAACTCACCAATTCAATTAACACCAATCGGGCGACAACACTAGTGGTGCGCTGCCGGAGGAACATCTGCTGACTATCCCGTTAAAGGTTCCTCAAAGTTTCCTCCTCTTGGGGGTTAATTGTCTGTGGAAACGAACCATTTGTCAAAGGTGCCAAATGGAACAGTCTCGGATTGAGGTCTGGACTAATGGAACAGCTGCTCTTGGCGGCCGCTTCCCCCTTTTCCGCCTCGTCTCGTTACTTCCGAACTTGACTAATTAATAAGAAAACGCCCGACGCACAAGTCGATCACCGGCTAATCCGGTCTCTAGCCGAGGCAGCCCCTCCTGCTAACCACCAATCAGGCCAATAACGAAGCACATTTATCAAGCTCTACGCTCTAATAAAAAATGTATAAGCCACAGTATTTGTCCATCTATTTATTTGGAGGACGTGGTAGAGTGAGCTTTACATGAAATTCACTTAAGTCTGAATGTTGTGACCTGAAAGGAACTAAATTCGGGGATGAACCCACGATTCAGAATTCGAATAAAATTAAATAAACGAAATTCGATAGGAACTTTTACTCAACAATAACATATATATAACTTCTTGCTCAGGGTATGTCATAGTTATAACTTACGATAGGTACTAGACTAGGGCTGCCATATCTTTTCGACGTAAGTAGGGACAGCGTAAGCTAAAAGTCGGGACAGCCTAAAGTAGAAAATCGGGACCAAAATCGGGACGAGATATACTTCAAGTCACTGACAAAATACATCGACTAAGTTTTATTTTTGGAAAAAATACAATAGGTAGGTATTGAAAAGTTGGAGAAACATCATTATTGGAAAAAAAAAAAAAAAAAAAAAAAAAAAAAAAAAAAACGAAATATCACATTTGGGTGCTTAGATCATCTATTACATAGACCTATAAATTTCAAATAGTCAAAGGTGTCCGGCTACCTACCTGCAATGAAGGACATCTGTACCACGCAGGGTTTATCCAGTTTTCATCCTGGGCTTACAAAATACTTCGGAGATTCAACTACTTTAAAAATCGGGACGAAGTCGGGACAGCAAAAAAAAAATAATCGGGACGCTTCAAAAATCATGACGGGACGCCCGGGACTCCTCGAAAATCGGGCGATAAATCGGGACGGATGGCAGCCCTATACTAGACCAAACTTACAATTCCTACGGCCGAGAAAATGAAAATTTATAATTCCTCTTATAATTGAGATTTATTTGAATTTCTGAAAGGGACGGCGGCATGAGAAGCTTCGACGACGAGAAGAGATCCTTAACCCTCCTGAGGAATCCTAGCTTATGTGTACAAACTAGTTGTATGGACTCTCACTGGATCAATCCACTACTCTGCTAGGCTTGCTCCCTAGTTTAATACTCTGTTGATTTTTCTTACATATGGTTTACCTACTACGAGGTGATGTAGTAACCAGGGGAGCCAAAGAAATATCCATGTCCTGAATGTAGTGTTGTTACTCTTTGAACAGTTTAACCACCACTCCTGACAATTCTTTTTGGCATTCTTATAACCCACCTATAAAATAATAAGTAGTATGCTAAAGTAGGCTGTTGAAGTTTGATTGTTTAGGAGTTACAATATCCCTAAAAAAGCTGCAAAGTATTACAAAAAGTTTTCATAAACAAAATTCCCTGACATTTGATGGTTTTTGCAAAATTCCCTGACTTTTCCAGCGGGGGACCACCCTGCACATGCTTCTTTTCAAGTTTCGAAATAGTTCTACTTTCTCTTATTTATACCTCCTACAAGGTATATATTTGGCTGGTCTGAACATTCATAGCGTACATTGATTCCCAATGTATAATAGACAGGATGAGCTGATAGTTCAACCTGGTTTGGTAGAGGGCTATGATTTTGAAATGTCTGACAAAGTAATTCGCCCCTCTGTTATTTTCAGACCTAAAAATACGCGGTTCTTATTCGATGCGGTGGAATGTCCTCTACAAGATGCAAAAGAACTTTTCCAGGCCTAATGTTTCATCCATAGCTCTGAAATGTGCAGAAAAAATGTCAAAACTGCGACTTTCCCCTTTTTCTTAAGTTTTTTTGTGTGAATACGGGGGTTGACAGCGGGGCAATAGAAAAATTGAGGTGAAATTCGGAATCAGCGATAAATTTACATAAGTTAGACACCTTCGGAAGGCATTTAATCTGGAAGTGTGTTCAATGAAAAATCCTGAAAAGTTTTGCACAAAAAAAGTGAAAACAAGCTATAGCATGGAAAAACGAGCCAAATAACAAGACGTAGTGTTATCATCACGTTGGTAAAAGAAATTTTGAAGCATCTTCACAGACGGTCTTCCACCAGCTGAATGATTGTTCGAAAGTGCTTGACAAGCTTCTGAAACCCTGTTAACGGCGTAAACATCCCTAAAACACCACGAATCTCGGCCCAACCAGTTTACCGAACCTAATTCAAACGACTTTTATGGTGTGAAATTTCATTAAATATTCTCCGTCAAAGCTAATATTGGCGGTGTTGATGAGCTGTACACTTCGGATCGTTAACAACGGTATTCTTCGCGGGAGGTCTAGTCAATGTATACTTATTCCTTGTTTGCTCATCTCTGGGAACAGTTCAAACAATAGAAGGTGGAAACAAAGCTTCGAGCGCCTGTGGGTTCTTTTACCTCCCCATCAACGCGCCTGCTCTTTCACGCGGTTCTCCATCTTTTCCATAATAACCCTCTTCCGCGGCCCTGAAGTTTTCCTTTTTCTTGTTGGGTTTTGGGAAAGCCTCGTGGCCCCTCATAACACATTGTTGAGCGAATTGTTTCAAGGCTGGCCCCCGTTTCTATTATTTCCGAGCTTTCGGGGAGTGTGAATACGCGTGCCGTAAAACCGCAGTTTTATTATTCCAGTTTAAGGGTGGTGTTAGTGATTCATGAACGGGATTGTTTGTTATCCATGAATGGTCTGGGGAACGAGAACCCAGCGAAGGAGCTGTAAGAATGAAATGGCCCCTGTATTTGTGTATGATGGTGTTGGATATTCATCGTAACTTCTGGAGACTTTTTCAACAGAGTTTCATTGGAAATAAAAGGTTCAAGTCATGCAGCATGATCAAATGAGCGTAAATCATCGTAGGTATATTATAACGTTACATTATTATGAAATTAGAGCAATTCGAGTGATGTAAAGAAATTGTTAAATTACCAATTTCATGGCAGAAAACTCGTTATAAATAATATCCTGCAATTTAAAAAAATGGATTTTAGCTTTTTTTGGTAGTTTTTATCGTTTTTTCATGAACTTGTAACTATTAAAGTAAAAAAAGTGTACACAAGAACTTGGCTCGGTGAATTCAGAACATTTATTGAATTTCAAAAGAAACCAATCATATGTAAAAATTAAAAAGAAGGGTGAACTTGGTAACATAATTTTTCACTTCATCAACACGTAACAAATTGATTCAACTTGTAGTAACAATGAAATGAAGCCTCCAAAACTTCAATACCTTCCCTCATTGTTACTATGTTACATGGTGACTGTTGACAAACCAAGCTTCAACCGTAACAACTGAAATTTAATCCTGGACAAAGGTTTCGTAAATATATCTGCAATTTGGTTTTCAGTGTCCACTTTTTCTATGTTCAGCTCCCCACTGGTGACCAATTCTCTGACGAAGAAATGCCTTGTCCTGATATGCTTCGTTCGTCTGTGGAACTCAGGATTTTTCGCAAGTCGAATGGCAGCTTCATTGTCCACAAACAGTGTTGGAACCTCTTTTAGACTACCCATTTCTTGAAGTAATCGGGTGAGCCACACGACTTCCTTCCCTGCTTCACTAGCTGCCACAATCTCAGCTTCCGTCGTTGAGATCGCAACTGAAGCTTGTCTCTTGCTCACCCAAGACAGCGCTCCACCTCCAAAAAGAGCTACAACTCCAGAAGTTGATCTTCCTGTCTCAACATCTCCACCATGATCAGCGTCACTATAACTCTCCAAAGTTTTACCCTGATCGGCTGAGTATGTTAGCCCTATATTGATGGTCCCTTTTAAATACCGAAAAACCCTCTTGACTTTCAACCAGTCCTTCCAAGTTGGTTTTTCCAAACTTCGTGATAGGACTCCAACTGCATACGCTATGTCAGGTCGGGTTCCCACCATCAAATACATCAGCGCACCAATAGCTTGTCGGTAGGGAAACGACTTCTCAACATTGTCATGTTTCTCATAATCTTCCGAGTCCTTTTCCATTGGTGTCACTACAGGTCGACAACTCTCCATACCAAATTTTTCTAATACCTTCTTCAGGTAGGCTTTCTGGGTTATCATGATTTTCCCATCTTCTTTTTCAAGTTCAAACCCCAAATAGTATGACGCAGGTTTCGTGGTGATCTTGAACTCCTTCCTAAGACCCTTTACAAAATTGTCCAGGTCTTCTTTACACGTTGCAGCTAAGATCCCATCATCAACATACAGAGCAATCATGATCTGTACCAATCCCGACTTCTTCAGGAACAAACATGGATCCGCCTCACTTGCCTTGAACCCTATTTTCTTCAAATATTCTGCAATTCGCATATTCCAGCACCGAGGAGCTTGTTTTAAGCCATAAAGACTTTTGTTAAGCTTACATACTGGACCTGAATTGTCAGAAAATCCATCGGGCTGTTAATGTAAATTTCCTCCTCTAAATGTCCGTAAAGAAAGGCTGTGGAAACATCAAATTGTAGCAGGTGCATATTTCTTGATGCAGCAACACTCAATAAAGCTCTAATAGCGCTTGCTCTAGCCACTGGAGCAAAAGTTTGATTGTAATCCACTCCTTTCTTCTGTGAAAACCCTTGCACAACAAGTCGAGCCTTGAAACGTTCAATTGATCCATCAGGATTCATTTTAACCTTGTAAACCCATCGCGTTGGTATTGCTTTCTTGCCCGGTGGTAACTTCATCATTGTCCAAGTTTGATTTTCAAGAAGTGAATTAAATTCGCTCTTCATAGCATTCTTCCAGTCTTCGGCATTTGCACAGCTCATAGCTTCCCTATAATGTTTCGGTTCACTCAAGTCATTAATTTCGATTTCAGCAGACTCTGTTAAGAAAGATATTGAATGAAACCATTGAGGAGGTCTCAATGTTGATCGATCACGCAGTTGTCGAACGCATGGTTCCTCCGGATCATTTTCAATACTTTCTTCAATCTCCTGATCCTCTTCCAAAGGTACTTCAACCAAATCTTGCTGAACCGAAGTTGGTGAAACAGGTGTATCAACGTCGACATTTGTGTCTAAGTTTAAATGTGCATTAAAGTTTTCTCTCCCCTCTACACCAATATTTCGAAAGTTGATACTATCATCTTCTTCTTCAACCTCACTATCGTTGTTCAATGAAAAATCAGGGGTACTAGTGACTGTTTCATCAAAAATAACGTCCCTAGATCGGACCAACCGATGTCTCTCAAAAGACCAAATACGGTAACCATCATCTCCATCATACCCTATTAGAACACCTTTAATTGCTTTTTTACACATCTTTTTCCTCTGCTGTTTAGGAATATGTGCATAGCAAGTACAACCAATTATTCTTAAATGTTTGATGCATGGTTTCTTTCCCATCCAAAGCTCATACGGTGACATTCCTTCAACACTTGAAACTCCAGTCCTATTCAAAACATAAGCAGCAGTGTTGATAATTTCAGCCCAGAGGCCTTGCGGTAAATCTCCACGAGCATGCATAAGAGTCCGTCCTGCTTCAACGACAGTTCGATTATCTCTCTCACAACAACCATTCTGCTCGGGTGTATAAGGCATTGTTAATCTTTGCCTAATACCATTTTTAACCAAAATATTTCTAACAGCTTCACAATCAAATTCTCCTCCATTGTCACTCAAAAGATTTTTTACTACATGACCTAAAACTTTAGTTTCTGCTAACATTTGTTCCAATTTTGAGGCAACATGTGACTTCTCCTTTAGAAAATAAATGTATCGAAACCTCGAGTAGTCATCTTTGAAACAAACATAATAACGATAACCTGAAAGAGATCTGTTAAAAGGACCAACAACATCACAATGAATTAATTCTCCTGGTGTAGTTGCCCTTATTCTGGTTCCAAATTTCCGTCTATGTGCCTTTCCGTAAACACAGGCCTCGCAAATTCGACCATCAGATTTGAGCTCTAAACCTAATTCTCGAGCTACAACAGTTTTTACATGACGAGTGTTTTGATGCACAAACCTCTCATGATAAAGTTGCATTTGATCTTTATTATCAACAATAGAAACAGTTACATTATTTGGAATTACATGCATTAAATTCAATTTAAATAAACCACCTTTGTGAATTCTAGTACCTCTCAATATCTTCTTCCCCCCAACAAAAAAAGAACATGTTTCAGAAAATGAAACAAACTTGCTGTTAAGGTTCTTGTCCTGAGCTGCGAGGGTTCAGAACAAATTCTTCTTAATATTTGGTACTAGCCAGACTTCAGTAAGATCAAAGGTTTGCTTTCTTCCATCTACATCCGAGATAACCTTCACAGTTCCTTTTCCAAGGGCTTCAATAGTATCCCCATTTGCTGTTGTTACACGATGCAACGAAGTAAAAGGCTCAAATGTGTCAAAAATGTCTCTACGATGGCTAATATGGTTAGTAGCTCCACTGTCGACATACCAATTCTCGTAGTCACATTCAGCCGCAAATACAGAGACACTTTCAGCGAACAAAGCCAATTTTGCGCTTTCAGAACGCTTCTTCGAGTCCCCTGCTTTGGCTGGTTTCTGTGGTCTACCATCTGCAAGCCACTGACGACAAAATCTAATAGTATGACCTTGTTTGTCACAATATCTACAAATAAATGTTTCTCTCTTTTTCTTATCCTTTTCTGCTGAACCTACAGCAAGAACTTCAGAGCTATCTTGCGCCTTACTCTTTCGAGCAAGCGCCCTCTCATGAGCACACAACTGAGTCGTTAAATTGTCCACAGTTCTCTCAGCTTTTGCAATCAAAACCCAGCTTGATTTAAAGGAAAAATATTCATCAGGTAAAGTACCAAGAATCTTACAGATAAGGAAAATTTCAGGTAGTTCAACTGTTCCTTCTCCTAATTCACCCGAAACTTCTCTTTTCAAAACAATCCAAAGATTTTTCAATCTGGAAATGTGTGTAGCCATATCGTCATCTTCTTGACGCGTAAAATTGAAAAATTGAAGACAAACGTCATATGCTTTATCTTCTGCACTTCCATCGAAAAGTCTATTCAGCTCTAACCACACATCTCTAGCATTAGAGAATCTCATAATTTTATGAATGTCTTCTTCACTCAAATTTTTCGTAAAAACCACAAGAGCACTGCTGTCGGCGGCCTTAAATCTTTTCAACTCTTCCCTATGCTGCGCTTTTTGCGCGGAAGATGCATCTGCTGACGGTTCTGCGGGCTTACAAAAGTTTCCTTCCACAACCTCCATAGCGTCAGGAATTCCCCTCAATAGAGTACAAACTTTGTACTTCCAAACCAACCAGTTACTCTTGCCATTTAAAAGTCCCACTTTCACTTTTGCCAAATCCATAGTTCACTAATCGTACCAACACTAATTCGTACCTATTTGTGAATTGTACCTAACGCTGGAAGCGTGCTGGGCCCATAACCTATTAAAGTAAAAAAAGTGTACACAAGAACTTGGCTCGGTGAATTCAGAACATTTATTGAATTTCAAAAGAAACCAATCATATGTAAAAATTAAAAAGAAGGGTGAACTTGGTAACATAATTTTTCACTTCATCAACACGTAACAAATTGATTCAACTTGTAGTAACAATGAAATAAAGCCTCCAAAACTTCAATAGTAACAGCTATTGAAAACTGTTACGGTGATCTGTTCAATGGAACGGCGTGTCCGTTGGTACCCCCAACGTGCACGGGTCCGCAGGCTTTTAATCGATGTTCAACCTGAACGGTGAGTCTACCTCTCTCTTTCACTTGCGTTAAGAGCAATTATATTATATAAACTCCCATCGTTTATACTAATACCTGATCCATTGCTATCCCGCATACCTATCTCTTCCCTGTGGTATTTCTTTAACTTTAAAAGAAGTGAATTATTTTAAAGTTGAAAGAAATACCGAAGGCTAGATAGAAAAAAAACCCCTGATTACCACTCTTTTGGAGCGACATAAAGAAAAGCGTAAGAAATTATCCCAGTGATTGAAATCTAGCTCCACTTATTTCACCTGAGTCCCAAAATTACATCAAAAGATTGAAATATACTATAGAACCCCAAGAATTTTGATCACGACAATCGGTAGATTGTCACAAACTATTATAAGTACCTTTTCAACAGTTTTTCAGCAAGTGTGGTATGACTGGCGAGTGTGATAGTGAGAAGATTTGGAGCAAACCCAATCAACACCTACTGAGTTAATAACATTAGGATACCAGCCTCTGAAAAGATCCCGGCTTTTCGTCTCCGGTTAATAAAAAACGGAGGTAGAAAAACAAAGCCGTATATCGTGAAGAGGTTTTTAGCCTTAGCAGAACAACAAGAAAGGCATTTTGTTATAAGGTTAGAGTAAATTGTTTCATTTTCAAATTATCTAGGAAGATACAAGAGACTAGAAACAAAGTGGTATTATTTGAGCAGGGTCTACCCCAGTCTCCAAAACTGTGAGTTAGTAGGGCTGCTGCTAGAGCGCATTGTGTCGACAAGTGTGACATGACTGTGAAGTTTGATAGTGAGAAAGGTTAAGCGAATTCATTCCACACCTACAGAGGTGATAACATAAGAATACCAGCCTCTAAAAAAAGATCCCTGCTTTTCGTTTCGGTGTGATAAAAAACGAAGGTAGAAAAACTAAGCCGTACCTATATCGTGAAGATGTTTAGCTTTATTAGCAGAACAACAGGAATGGGCGTCTTTTTATAAGCTGTTAGAGTGTTACAAATTGTTTCATTGTTAAATTATCTAGGCAGGTGCAAGAGACACGGTACAAAGTAGTATCGATTAAGCAAGGTCTATCCAATCTTCAAAATAGTGAGTAGTGGGTCTACCGCTAGAGTGCGTACTGTCTAGCGTGACTGTATTTTGATAGTGAGTAAATTCGGAGCAAAGTCATTCCACACCTACTGAGATAATAACATTAGGGTCCCAGCGTCTAAAAAGATCTTCGTGGAACTTTTCGTCTCGGGGTAATAAAAAACGAAGGTAGAAAAACAAAGTCGTATATCGCGAAGGGGTTTGTAGCCGTAGGAGAACAACGAGAACGGGCTTCTTGTTACAAACTGCGATCCTAAGCAGGTCTGAACGGTCAATAGGTACAATCGCCTCATTCGGCTGAGCGGGGCGGAGCGGAATCGCTTCTAACCGAGTAAACGGGGTCCGATTCGGGTGAAAACCGCGATATTACTCCCGCCGATAACAACCCGGAGAAAAACCCTCATACCATTTTCTGTCGAAGGACTTTTCTTTTCCGTTACCGCGTTCTCGGTATATTTTGGATGAAGTTGGTAGCTATAGAAAAGAAGGTTTTGAAAGAGTTATTATCGTTACCGATATAAAACGTGAGTGCGGGGGTGGATCCTGATTGGAGGGGTGGGTGGCGCGCACCCCCCCCCCCCCCCCCCCCCCCCCCCAGGACTTTGTCAAAAAACGTTATTGCTACTTTTCCCTAAATTCTGACGTAAAAACATTTACTCCCACAACCTTTGTACTGCTTACTTATTTTATAAGTGAAAGTGAACAATTCTGAATGGAGCTAGAATCATGTACTTTCCTTCATGCATAATGTAGAGGAGCCAAAAACAACTCAAAATCTGCCTTCAAGTGGCCTTCATCTGCCTTCAATCTGAACTTCAATTTGGTGAGTTTGGCGTGAGACCGACGATACATTATTTTTAGAAAATTATTTTTTAAAACTGTGAAGATCATGAGGGGATCTAGAGAAACAGGTAGGTATATGAAAAAAAGTCCAGTCATGCAGTATGACCCCAGGAGCGAATTTTTGAAGAAATCTTCGACATTTCAGTCGCTATTGATCGTGTAGAGAAATTTTAGTTTATGATTTTGATAGACAAACATGGAATCAAATTGTTAAAAATAATTAGGAGGTAGGTACTCATACTTTATTATTATTAAACTAATCTTGTAGATTTAAAGACAAATGTAGGTAAATATTAATAGATTTCGATGGAGGGAGGCCTTGAGATTAACGTTACTCACGGCCGAGCGTAGCGAGGCCTTGGGTCTGCGTGCTAGTACGTACATAAATAGAACTTCTTCATAATTTCATGGCTGATATTTTCTAAGCCACAGTCAGTATTAAAGCTAAATCAAGTCCTAAAACAGTTGAGCGTAAAACATTAAAGAGAGCGACCGAGAGAATCGGAGGACGGAATATTTCACAGAGTAAACTCATCAGTTGTGATTACATTTTTTTTATTTATTTTTTTTTTTTTTTTTTTAAACAAGCACCTACTACCTACGTTTTAAACAGCATGGTTCTAGGATTGGTTATACAGGGATACTTCCATAAGAGTAGTTCAATCTGAATTTGGACAATGTTTCATGCAAATATTACCGATTTTTACAACTAGCGAACGGCATTATTCCGATTTTTGACTGATTTTTCAACTTTGAAATTTTTGAAAACTTGATACATATTCTTATAGGAAATTTTACGCTGATTCTGAATATACCACTTGTTAGTATGCTGAAAAAATTATTTCGCACAACAAATCGCAAAAAACAGGCTATTTTGAAATTTTTTACTACATTTTTGGAAATTTCAACCCGAAGATGTAATCCGATCATGCTGGCCAACGAACTTGAACTTTCGTTTTGTATCCTTAACATTTTAAAATTTGTTTGAAGTTTCTAGCACAATTCTACGGACAGTTATCGTCTGGAATGACACATACATATATACATACATATATACATACATACATACATACATAAAAAAATGCGTTAAACTTCAGAATATGATTCAGAATAGCCTGAAACGGATTTCTGCATGAATGTTTTCCAAAAATTCACATTCTTCAAATTTTGAGGCGAGAGCAATAGCTTAATTTTCTTCAAAAATTCGCTAAAAGTGTTAAAATACTAAAGACTGGTCTCTTAATCAAATTGGAAACACATTTTGATTAGTTTGTAAAACGATACGAACTGCTTATCAGTGTTGGGAAAAATGTGCTTACAAGCACAAAGTACAGGTACAATACTCGAAAAATCGCAAGTACAATTACAAATACCTAATGTACTTGTACTTGAAATAAAATTAGTAAGTACAAGTACTTGTAAATGAAGTTCTAAGTACAAGTACAAAAGTATTTGTACTTATTAATCTTAGCACAAATACAAGTACATCAGGATATGTACCTGTCCATGCGGCAAGTATAGATACTTGTACTTAGTAATTGTAATTCAAGTACAACAAGCACATTCTTCATTTTAACCCATATGGAATACTATGGAGAATAATGGGGAGGAATTTCGAACCTCTTTCCCTCATCACCTCTCTTATTACGAGAATAGTGGGGTTGACGGGGGGAGGTAGACACGCACGCTTGATTCAATTTTCGACGAAAAAAATACGAAAATATTGCAAAATGCAGCTTAGAGTTTGGAACCAATTGATATCAGTAATGTTGACAGAATCCCCCCCATACACAGCATCCACGAGGCTCCTGAGTCGTTACGTACTCTTCAATGGGGTACCTATTGTATACGAGTAACAGGGTTCGCTTTTTGCACTTTTGATTTCAAAATCGAGTTCAGCGTGCCTTGGAACCTCCGTTCGACGTTCGCAAGAACATCAAGGTCAAGTGGTCAAGAACATCAAGTGGTGCCTCTACCAGAAAACGTACACAATACCCTCATGAGGTGATAGTACTGATAATTAGAGTACGAGTAAAATTTAAGAGTATTTGTAATAGCGTCTTGTGTAGCTATACCTCGTCATTCTTGGACTGATTTTCCTCACGCTGTACCAGTAGAATTACTTGTACTGAAAAAACGTTGTCTATTTCCACGAAAAATAAAGAGTACAATGTTAAATGTACTTGTTCTTGGCAAGTACTTTTGAAGTACTTGCGTCTTGTGTAGCTATACCTCGTCGTCATTCTTATCACTGATTTTCCTCGACTGCTGTAAAATATTAGTAGCTACCGATGTACTTGGGTATCCCAACTCTGCTGTTGGTAATACAATATAATGCGACATTGATCAAACTATTGAACCTATTGTACATAATAAAACCGTGCGTGATGCAAAATAAATACTTAACATCCACTTAGAAACAATCCGACTGGGGTCATTGTATGAGGAGAATTCAACAAAAAGAATTACCATATTTTCTCTCAATCCTCCCGTTCCTTTGTTCCATTTTCATTTCATGTCGTGAAAAACAATAAGTAACAAAGAATAATGAAGGTCACGTTCTAAGGATAAGCGAGTCACGTTTCACAGAAGACAAAGCACCGAGAATATAAGGGAGAAAAAGCGAAGGAAGGGTAGGACCTATTTCATTCTCAAAAACTCTGCAAGAAGTAATTCTCTAGACTCAGACATACAACATGAAAAAATAAGAAAAACTAACAGTAATCGAGTACCTAAAACAGTCACAAAATGTAACGAACTTGCTTGATATACAGAGTGTTACCCTTTGGTACTTGCCACAGGCCAGGGATCGATTGTACAACTAATTTTCAAGAAAAAGTACCTCCTACATTTTTTTCTTTAGAGGCTTCGTTTCCGAGAAATTTAACTTTCAAGAGTTTTTCGTGATATCTATTTGTGTGGTTCGATTGGTGAAAAATAAATCTGCAAGGTGAATTTTGTGAAATCTTCAGGATGACCACTTTTTTCAGACGCATAAATCTAATCACATTCTACGTGTTAAATTTAGCAAGTAGTCCTAAAATATGCGCTATAGTTTCACCTTTCCAACAGTATAGTCGATTTAACTTTTTCTTTGCTAACTACGATTTAATGTTGAAAAACATTGTTTCTTTCAATGAAATCTAGGGTTTTCTTTTTATCTGCAATCAAAGTGCTCAAATTTATAAATTTGCTCATACGATCGTGCTGAGTGACGAACTTCAACTTTCAAAATTTATTCACATGTAATCACAATAGTGTACTCACCAAAAAGTTCTACCGCGCAAAATATTCCCCATTCCATTATTCCAGCTTCTGATGATTTAGTCCTGTAAAAATAAAGTCACAATTAGGTTTTTTATGCATGTTTTGATGTAAATATTGTGTTTACTCATAGTATAATACCAAAAGAAAAGTCTATGATAATAAAACCTTCAAGATTGAACATTCTTGATGAAAATTCTTAATTGAACCAAAAATGAATCACGAAGGTGGAGGATCAGGTAACCTGCGCAGTTTATCACTATCTATCTGTTTATCTGAGCGATTTAACTGAGCAAACTGATGATATTGCACAGTTCTCGCAGGTTTTTGCTCCGGCCTTTGGATTGTGCAATAGTTTATACTTTCTTCCGATAAACTGCGCAGTTTCCTCAGTTAATCGCTCAGTTCGGTCAGTTTTCCACTCCAGGACCAGTCGCGTGTCACCCGTCCCTTGTATTCATGTAAATAATTTCGAATTCGGCCAAAATGAGCAAATCGTCGAGCAAATTAAATTTATGTCACTTGCCAAGACACTTCTTTGATGATACCACTCCTTTCTCAAGCATTCACGGCGCCTTTAAGAGGTTTTATGAGGTTTCGCTAACATAAATTTGTTAAAAATGATTTGTTTTGGTTTTTGCAATTCTTTGATCAGATATGGTATCTTGGTATGAGGAGGGGCATGTAAAAGTTCCCTTCACTCATTGCAACTTGTGCAAAACATAATTTTGCGTATAATTCTAAATAAACCATCTAGATGTTCCTAAGCTTTACTCTATAAGGAACTAAGTTTTTAGATAAGTCGGGATATTTTTCTGAAGGAATCATGTTTACATGTATATAAAACTGTTATTGATGACAGTAATTTATCGCAGTTGGACTATAAGAGAACCGCAAATAGGTCCAACATTCGAACTCCAAATATTAATCTGGAAATTTACAGAAGAAGTGCATATGTTGTAGCGTTACATTTTTTTTATAATCATAAAATTGATATCAGTCAGTTTAAAGAGCATTTAATTGTAAAAATTGCTGAAATTGGCTCATGATATAAGCAACCTATTAGATACTTTTATTCTAAAAAGATGTTTTCATACTTTTTTTTTTTATTTAATTAATAGTGATTTATTTTTTATATAACCATGAGGTATAGCTGCGACTCCACAGAGGGATACAAATTCTTTGAATTTAAGCCTCTGTGGGCACACGTGTATAATGTATTGGTCAAGTTTCTTTTATGTTTCTAAATTTATTTATTCATTGATGAGTTTATTTCCTTGTTGTGCCAAATAAAGAATCTTGAACCTTTTTCAAACAAGTTTGATTTTTACTGCGACCGCCGCGCGTCAAATGCGTTTATATTTGATGTTTTTCTAACATCGTTAGACATTTTGAACTTGTTTTCGTACTTTTTTTCGATAATTTTTGTGTAATTGTCTTGAAATCTGAACAACTTTCGTGTTGAATTTGAGCAGTATAAGTGTTGAAATTCTCCTAACTTGTTCCGGCTTTTAAATATTTCCTCCACGGGTCTCCTCTTTTTATTATTTTCAGCTAAATAATACAAACGAGCAGTTGAGCTGGTCAGCAGCTCAAACTTGTTGAACAAAGGCATGAATGCAAAATAAAATTGAAAAAATTAAGTTGAAAACACAGGTGATGAGAACGTAACAGGTGATGCTCGCTAAACTATGAAGCGTTTTTGGATTTTCACGTAGGACACAATTTTTTCCTCCCGCGTGGCATGACGCCCTTTCAAAGACAGAGCCGCTGATATAAGCTACTCAGTAACCTGCTTATCTCAGGCTGCTCCCAGCTTCGTTCTCCTGGTTTGACTGCCGCGACGGGCGGTACTGGACATCAGGCGGTAGGGACATAGCAAACAAATTAAAATGTGGAATGATTAACAGAGTAGGTCTGTCTTGAAAGAGTGGAAGGAGAGAAAGGCGAATCTGGAAATTTACCGATTGTTCATTTCATCAACACCGAGACTTCACAACATGAATGAGACAAAGAGCGTTATAGCGCAAACAAGTACGATAGGATAAAAGATTTGAAGGTACGTAATGAGACTGTAAGTAAGTAACGAGAACGTGCTTATGATTTTTGTGTGGAAATGATGAGTATGTGCTACCGGTGTTGATGTCAACTTCCATTATAAATGTATTAGCGTCAGATCAACGTGATGGCAGACGATGCAAATGAAATTTTGATGCCCACAAGCCCGCCGACCCATTTCAGGGATCCGTTCGAAATATTCGCCATCGCATTTCTCGTATTCCACATCGCTCACTAAACTTTATGAGGTTCGAGCGCTTTCGCCCTTCAATATTTATCAATAACTAGTAATCTCAGGATTGCTTGGCCGGGCCATCGCCTGCCCAGCGCGCTTATTTATGGGACAGCTCCTAACGACGCACACTGGTTCAAAAACTCAGTCTAGCTGGACAAAATTCAATTGCCTCAAGGCAAAAGAAAAAAATTTCAGGCATGCAGTATGATCATATGAGCGAATTTTCGTAAATCATCGTATAGTATAATGTTAAATTGTTTTGAAATTTGAGGTTTTTGAGTCCAAAGAAATTGTTAACTATAAATTGTATGGCAAAAAACGTATTCTAAATAATGATACTATATTTTAAATTATTTTAATAATGATAATTAAACATATTTTGATTGTTTTCTGTTTTTATTGATTTTTAAATGTGGTACTTGTCTTCATCCTCCAAACCCATTCACTCTCGGGTAAAAATACATTCCGTGTTGAAAAACGCCGTCCGTGTCGCTGCGGACTCACCAGCCTTGAAGAGCGTCGCATTGTGTCTGACATGTTGTTCCTTTTCAATTTGTTGAACAACCGGATTGACTGTCCCGAACTCATCTCCGAAATCAACCTACATATTCCAGCTTTTTACTCCCGTAATCAACCCATTTTTCATATTCAATTCTCCACAACTAATTACCTGTATGAACAGCCTCTCGATAGAATCCCTCGTCAGGCCAACCATATACTCCAACGAAATACAACATTAGACTTTTTCCATGATCAGCCATCTCGAACCTTCCGCTCAAAAATTTTACGCGCCATCCACCGTCCGCCCTGAAAACTCTATCCACATAGTCTACACTCATGTCAGCCAGAAGAATTGTTTTGTTTGTGATTTTTTACCTTATATATACACACATATACCTATATTGTTTTTTTTTTTTTTTTTCTTTTCTTCTGAAATACCGATTTTGTTTACTCATCAAGAGACTAATTTATTTTGTCAACAATATTGTAATCGGGCATCGCCCGCTTTGTAAATAAATGAATAAATAAACTATATAGTTTGGTTGCTCAAACCGTTCTGACCTTCACGCAGGTGTTCGGACGAATTGGTTGCTGCCAAAGTAACCACTCTCATTCAAAAGCGTAGTTTGTATGTTCGGACGAATCGGAACGAACAAAAGCTCGTCAGACTACGTATCCATAGTAACCTCAGCCTAAGTTTGGCCTTTAGTTATCGAGGAGGATAGTTTCAAGTCGCCTAACAATCCCAACTCATGCACATGCAAAGGATGAGCAGAATGCAAGACTCCAATGTGTGTGTATGAGTTGATTTCTAAAGAGCGCCCTGCCTTTTACGCTTTAGGGAGGGGTAATAACGGATCCTTATAAAGGGGCCTACACACGCTCAGTTTAACTGTACAGTTTTCATGAGGACAAAACTGAGCGAAAAACTGTACGGTTATTTGAACTGAAGGTATAGAGGCAACTGTCAGTTTTTGAGTTTTCCCCTCGTTTTGGCGCATTTTGCTGTTTTTAGCGAATTTTCGTAGAAAATGAAGCTATTGCAATGGCTCAGAAAATTTTAAATTCAAAATTTTTGAAAAATTTCAAATACAAATTTTTGAAAAATACAGATTTTTTGGAAATTTTAAAATACAAATTTTTGAAAAATTTCTTCATCGAAATCCGTTTTGAAGCATCCTGAAACGAATCCTAGAGTTTAACGCTTTTTCGTATGTATATACATTTATTTATATATATGTGTCCTTCCAGACGATAACTGTCCTTAGGATTGTTTTAGAACTAGTTTTTCGCCATAAATTTGTATTTAACAATTTTTTTTTTAAATTAAAAATCCTCAATTTTCAAAACAATGTAACATAGTACAATAACTTACGAAAATTCGCTCATGCGATACTTTGTTTAGGCACTTTTAACCAACAGCGAATCTTATAGGATGTACGTACCTATCTGCCTACCTAAGCAGTTTAGTTTCTTTGTGTAGCAACAACGTGCTTGTTTACTTTGACAAACTATCAAATCCCTCTTTTTATTCATTCAACATAAGAAGTAAAGCTTCCTCAGTTAAGCTTAGTACTACTAACTTATAATAAAAGCAGATGAAGCTACCTGAGCCATGGTCATGTACCTACACTGCAGTACAGACACCTTAAAAACTTTCAGTAATCACTGATTAAGTACAATAGTTACTAGTTCCCTGCCCAAATAAAAACTCGTTCACGGTTAGATTGGTATCGTTGGCTACAACCTAAAACCAATAATTGCGCTGGCTGGCACGATTATTGTTACTATTTAGTTGAATTGAAACTTAATATTGCTACAGTATTATTTTTGCGGAACAAAACTGTTGAAAAATGGTTGACGTGAGACGGAAAACTTCTTGTGAAAAATAGGTTGGTTGAGTTGCGATTTACTGACGTAGCCCAGTCATGGCCGAATTTGGCTGAAAAGCTAACCCACTCCAGGCGTGACGTCACGAGAATATAGGCTATACTATTCGTTCGTGCTGACATATAATAAGACACATCCTACTTGTCCATCTAGGCAAGAGCCATAATATGTAAATTGGTATTCGGTCGTTCCTTTGAACTCTAGGAATATATTTATTGTACTTAGCTAATTAATAGATTGTTTAATAGATGCCTATTTAAACCCTAATGTGTAATTATTTGCTGCATTTCTATTTCATTTCAAATTCCGGTAAGCGTCATTATCGTTATTAGTGGGTTTAGATTTCATCCACTAGTTTCTTTGATCATCATTCGTTCTGATACCTGTATTCAAGAGTAAAACGATAAGCACGTTAGTTAGAGAAGGAAGGACTAAAACGGTATAACAAGGGGGGATTTCTCCCATCTCCAGCTCGCTCCCAACCACACAAACTACCTTCTCCATTAACCATCAGCGGGACGGAGTTTCAGAATGGCTTCATTTGCATTCCCGACCAGAAACACAAAATAGGTAGAACTACCTATAAGAGGATTCCAAGGGTTACACATTTACCAACCTTGCCGAGGACAGCAGCGAAATACCCATCTCCCGACTTTGTTCGCCTCTTTACGAACAAACTGAATCGATCCCTTCCAATAATCTGATTACCTATCAATCGATCAAAATGTCTTCAGTGTCGATTATAAGATACCTACAACTTTGTTAGCAACTTTTCAATAAAAAAAAAAAAAACTATAGCAAAGGTTCTAACAGTTTATCCCTGTGGGCGGCTCATTACTTTTATTAATGTCGCTCCAGTAGGCTTCTAAACCTATGCAGACACATTAAATACCTACCTAATGATTCATTTAATAATAATATAGACAGGTGTTCTGCGTAGAAGAGCTATATAATACAGAAATAATAAACCCCCCTGTAATAATTTGCAGCGTTTTTTTTCCTCCCTGAATGCAGCGGCTAACCTGACGCTGCTCCAGGCATGAGGGAAACCATATGAATTACAAAGTTGACGCCTACAGTAATTTGTGTCTGATGTGAGTAGATGGTAGGGGAGAAATTTTTCCAGCACTTGCATAAAGACTGCATTTCGACCACCACCGTTTTGCCATGCCCCAGACACCGCCGTTACTAAGATACCTTCAAGAATCGGTCCCTCTTTATGAAGGACGAACTCATTTTGTAGAAAGACGAATTCATTTTGTAAAAACACGAATTTATTTTGTAAAAGGACTAATTCAATTTGAAAATACTATAATACGATAGTTAATTTAAGAACATTCGTTCATACGATCATGCTGCGTAACTGGAAGTTTTGTCATTGAGTTTTACGATTTCCTGTCTATTTCAGCTTCTTGTTGCTTTTATTCGTCGTCCAGAGTGGTCGGTGCGAAATAATGAAGCTCGTTACCGAACCATTCGGGTGGTGTATGGTGGTGTTCCCGAAAAAATGGAAAAATTACAATGACGATACAAGAGATTGTTCCAGCGATTTCATTTTTACGAGTTCATTCTGTGAGAGACAGTATCGTGGGGTGGATGGAGGGAGGCGCTGTGATATTGACGCGATTCTCACTTTATATTGGGAGCACCGATACGGCCTTCCATTTAATTTTATTTATAGGAGGTGGAAAGAGTGGCTCTCACACGCGGAGCACATAGGAAACTGAAACGAGCCGTCTCTATGGCAGTCAGGTGCACAAATCATAATTAATGCACGGTTATCTCTTACTAGCGAGGAGGCTATAGGGGTAGATGGGGGTTATTAATAGGGGTGGGGCGGCTAAATTTAGCCGCGGGAGGTGCTTGTGAAGGGGAAAGGTTATCACCGGTTGTCTGAGGGTGGAATTCAACATGCAGGTTTTTCCACATTCTTCGTGGCTTACAAATTACAGTGTCCGTGAACTGCGCTGCATTCCTGCGCCTTTTCGTAAAAAATGAAACCTTTGCAATGTCTCCACAAATTTTAAATCCAAAAGGTTCAAAAATATTATTGATTGAAATCCGTTTTGTGGCATTCTGCAACGATTAATCATTTATGTATATATTACGTGTTCTTCTAGACGATAACTCTCTTTAGGAAAGAGATAAAAATTCCGTTCTTTCGCCAAAAAATCAAGCTTTCTAAACGAGAGGATGAGTTTTGGCCAGCATTTTTTGAGCACATTAAATTGGTCAAATTTCAAAAATGTGTTGAAAAAATCTCACAAATAACAAACTCCGACCAAAAATCGTAAAATCTATAATTTTTGGCAGAATTTTAGTCGAAACAAAATTATCAACTATCACCTAGGACATAAAAAAATTTTTGTACGAAATTATGCTGAAAAACGTACTTAAATTTTATTAATATTTGCAGCATGATCCAGACATGGTTTCAAATGGGTACACCCCTCTTTTATTGCAGATTTGGATTCTTCGTGAAATGTCTTGGAAGAAATTACCCATCACTTGAATTTTTGAGTGCACACAAGCGAACACAATCACGCGTAAATAGGGCTCAAATTGTGATATATCGAGTTTTTGAATATATTAAATTGCCACATGTGATGCATGATTTTCGGGCATTTTTTCCACGCTGTATGACGTGGTGATGTTGATTTACTGATATTCGTAACACCTAGGTACTTGGTGAATGGAGGGAGGCGCTGTGATAATGACCCGATTCTCACTTTATATTGGGAGCACCGATACGGCCTTCCATTTAATGTTATTTATAGGAGGTGGAATGAGAGGCTCTCACACGCGGAGCACATAGGAAACTGAAACGGGCCATCTATGGCAGTCAGGTGAACAAATCATAATAAATATTTAATGCGCGGTTATCTCTTACTAGCAAGGAGGTTATAGGGGTAGATGAGGGTTAGTAATAGGGGTGGGGCGGCCAAATTTAGCAGCGAGAGGTGCTTGTGAAGGGGAAAGGTTATCACCGATTGTCTGGGGGTGGAATTCAACATGCAGATTCTTCCACATTCTTCGTGGCTAACTAATTACAGTATACGTGATCTCCTCACCATTCCAAGCGAAACCTTTGCAATGACTCCACAAATGTAAAAATAGCAATTTTCCGAAATCGTCTTCATCGAAATTTGTTTTGAGGCATTCTGAATAGATTCTGGAACTGTCATATATATATATATATATATATATATATATGTATATATGTATACATATATTGGACTAAGTTGAAAAGCCCGTTCCTTCAAGTTGAACCAAGCATTTCAAAATAAAATATGAGTTTGTTTATCAACACTTTTTGAGCCCAATAAATTTCTCGAATAAATAAAAAGTTGATCAATAGTCATGTAGTGAGCAAGCCACATGGTAAGCGCATTTTAGCAAATTTTCGTAGAATTTTGAATCGCCGGATTCTAATTAGTATGAGTCTGTTTGCAATAAGTTGGTTTTAAACAATTTATTTTTACTTAAGTTGCTCAAATTTCAATTTCATTTAATTTTATTTCCGATTTCAATTTAATTTTCAATTTCTATAAATAAAAAAAAAAAAAAAAACTGCCATGAAGGCTAAAAACCCAAAACAAATTTTGAATCGCAGAATATCATTTAGAACGAGTTTTTTGGTCATAAAACTGGCAGTGAACAACTTCTTTTCATTAAAAGTGCTAAAAATCAAAACAATGAAACGTAATATAATACGATAATAATCCACGAAAATTCGCTCACACACCCATGCTACATGACTGAAACTTTTTATTTTATTTTCGGTATAGTTTTTTAATTATACCTAATACAATGACTAAGTTCCCATTTATCATATTTTTTTATTCTTAAATAAAATAAGAAAAGCTAATCAGCTTAGTAGGATAGATACCATATAAATCAGTGTTAAAAGCTCACGCAGCTGATTTGGGTGGTTGGGCAAGAGAAAATCACATTCTATCTGTCTCACAGAGGCTCCGTTCTAAATTTCAGCTTCATAGGATAAATAGCATAGAAATAAGCGTTAAGAGCTCACTCAGCTGATTGGGGTGGTTCGGAACATTAAAATCCTATCTTACTTGGCTCACAGAGACTCCGTTCCAAATTTCAGCTTCGTAGGATACCCTATATATAGGATATTGCGTAGCAATCGGACTTTTAGCATGGAACTGGGAAATGAAACTTCTTTAATTTTCACCAGACAAAAATGGTTTCCCATTCGTTGGAAAGCTCTCGATTTATCAGGCATTTCTTTCGTACTTGTTCTTCTAGTTTATCTTTATATATAATTCCGAACGGTCTTTGAAATAGTGAAGAACTTTGCGGTCCGATTTTAGTGTTAGACTGCTCATTCGAATCAGCACGGCCCCAAGTTTGTTGCAAAAGTGTCGCCGTTCGTCTCTATACCCGCCTTGATCGTGTTCTAGGCGGTCCTTATCAACGAGAGTTGTTTATTAGGCTTTGGCGGTAACAACGGTTGCCATCAATTCACGGTAAGTAAGAAACGTAGTGTAGTTACTAACATCTAGGAGAGTTATTTCTGAACGAAGAAATTGAAACTGAAGAACTTAGCGGACTTTATATATAATATAAAGTATGTCTTTATATATAATTCCGAATCAGCACGGCCCCAAATTTGTTGCAAAAGTGTCGGTAAGTAAGAAACGTAGTGATGGGGTCTTTTCTGATCAGCTGAGTGAGCTAAATTCTTTCCTGTTCAACGTAAGAAGTTGAAATTTGATAGGGAGACTCTCTGTTTATTAGGCTGTGGCAGTAACAACAGTTGCCACGGAAAGTAAGAAACGTAGTGTAGTTACTAACATCTAGGAGAGTTATTTCTGAACGATCTTTGAAATTGTGAAGAACTTCGCGATTTCAGTGTTAGACGGCCCCAAGTGTCGCCGTTCGAAAAGGAGATCGAAGCGCAGATTCACACGCTTACAAAGAAACGAAGAAGACTCGAGATAGAATTACACCATCATCTCACCATGCCCAAATCCCCCGATTCCATTCCCCGATTCAACTTTTTGTTTAGTCTCATAGTGGCTAGGACCACCTCAACTTACATTTTGATCGTAGTCCAGTCATTCTGGCATAAATAGGGGTAAGTTTTGATCCAGTCGTAATTTTTGCACCCTTTATGTTTTTTGGGTCGCTGAACACGAAAATGAGGTTTGCTGACAAAAATTTTGCCCGGAACATTTGTTTTTTTGCAATTTTAGTCAAGATTTTGGCATTTTTTTCGGTATTTTGCCCATATCATGGAAATTGTTCGTTTTTTCGCAAAAGTCACCATGTTCAAAATTAAAGTAGGCAAAATTACCTAGATGTTTCACTCCGGACGATTTTACCTACGACTAACTGTTTGGCCGCTAGAGCGCGCTGAAAAACGGGCAAAATTGCCAGATAATGTAAAAACCACGATTTCCGCGGAAACGACCCGTGTTTCGATACTATTGGTGGCCAGTGATGACGAAATTATCCCAGTACACTGAACCAAGCATGGTGTACTCTGTAGATATATATACATGCCTCCCCTGCCGTGGGTCCGCGGAACTCGAAGGTCCCGTCCCCGAAAATGTAGGGGAGGACGTTCTCCAAGTAATAGCGCAGTAAACAGAAAATAGAGAAGACATTAACGTATGTACACTCAGTGGAATGGTGCAAAATTAATTAAAAAACAGTTATAAACATGAAAAATTGTATTATTATAAAACTTAACTCACTAACTTGATAAAATGACGCAGAAAATAAAAAAGTAATACATAATGATGTAAGTAACAACATTTTTAAAGAAAAAGTGATGGAGTGCTCTTCAATTTTATTATTCATCTGGAACAGATAAAGCAGATCGAATTGTATTATTGGAGGTTTATTATTCAATGGATGGATGTGGAAAGTACTAACTTGCATTAATTTAGTCTTCTTACCCTTGTGTGTAGCAGAAGTGCTTGTCCCCTGCGCTTATTCACATTTCCTTAATTTTCGCCTCTTTTTGATGGGTGGAAGAGAATCTGTAAAAATGAGAAAAGGAGCAATTCATTAGTGGGTTAGTGACATGTTCATCATTGCTCCATCAATGTTGGAAATGGAAATGTTACACCTACCTTCAACCATGGCAGCTTCCTGGGTTTGACCATCTGTGGTTGCTGCTTCAGTAAATCGACCCCAAGTTCTTCTTGAAGGAAGTCTGCAGTTAATTCCTCCTCATAATCCTCAATTGGGATGTTGGTGCATGACCCCTCGCAGTTTATGCATAGATTTGTGCAACTGAGGCCTGCTTTTTAGCAGCCACACGATCTTTCACACGTCTTTGTGCATCAGCGCGTCACCATGCGCAGCAATTCGGGGGGATCAGGAGCTTGGAGGGACGTGATGGGTTCTAGACCATTGTTGGTTCTCCTCCAACCCCACTCTTCAGGTTGTTTCTCAACCCCCATCCATTGCTGGACCTGGTGGTACACCCGGAAACTGTGCTGAGTAGCAGCAGCTGCCGAGGGAGGCAGAGCAGCTATGTGTGAGGAGGCCCTGAAAGCTGCCCTCTTGTAGTGGGTTAACCTCAGCTGGTTCAGAGATGGTTCTGTTCTTCCCATGTAACCATATCCATGCACAAGAAAGCGCTCCCCTGCCACTGAAATGTCTTTCTGAGTTGCCTGATTGGCCAGTCATCCTGGCTCAAAAAAGGGGAAATCCAGTCGTAATTTTTGCACCCTTCATGTTTTTTGGGTCGTTGAACACGAATATGAGGTTTGCTGACAGACATTTTTCCCGGAACATTTGTTTTTTTTGCAATTTTAGTCAAGATTTTGGCATTTTTTCCGGTTTTTTGCCCATATCTTGGAAAGCATGCGTTTTTTCGCAAATGTCATTATGTTCAAAATTAAAGAAGACAAAATTCCCTAGATGTTTCACCTCGGACGATTTTTCCTACGACTAACCGTTTGGCCGCTAGAGCGCGCCGCAAAACGGGCAAAAGGAGGATCTAGCCCCCGCCCGGTATGTCCCATGATACCAGCGCTTCCTTGCGCTTTCTTCTCGGGTATCACTCCTTCTGTCTCTACTATTTACTGTTATCCCCATCGTATCATCTTGTACCAGTCAATCCCTTAGTAAAAATGAAGATTAGTGGACATGTAGGTCAGAATAAAGTGTAAAGTTTGGTGATCTGGATGCTCGCAAGCTCGCATCTCAAAAATACAAAGCATCAAGTAGTCAATCCCTTAGTGAAAATTCAAATTAGTTGGACATGCAGGTCAGAATGACGTTTTAGAAGCATAAAATATTTTGGGAGTTGTACGAGCAAAAAATAATATGACCATTCAACATGATATGAACCCACGACTTTCATCTCACGAGACCGATATCATAACCCTTGAGCTACCACTCAACTACCGTTTCATGAGATAATCACAGTACTTCACTATTCAGTAGGAGATGCGGAGCGGGAGGTAGAAGTTTCTCATTATAACCGCTAGGAAGCGATGGTATCATGGGACATACCGGGCGGGGGCTAGATCCTCCTTTTTGCCCGTTTTGCGGCGCGCTCTAGCGGCCAAACGGTTAGTCGTAGGAAAAATCGTCCGAGGTAAAACATCTAGGGAATTTTGTCTTCTTTAATTTTGAACATAATGACATTTGCGAAAAAACGCATGTTTTCCAAGATATGGGCAAGAAAACCGAAAAAAATGCCAAAATCTTGACTAAAATTGCAATAAAACAAATGTTCCGGGAAAAATTTCTGTCAGCAAACCTCATATTCGTGTTCAGCGACCCAAAAAACATGAAGGGTGCAAAAATTACGACTGGATCAAAACTTACCCCTATTTCCCCTTTTTTGAGCCAGAATGACTGGCCTATCGGTACTTCCTCTTTTTTAATCATTTAATAACATCGCCTTAGCTTTGCTAGATTAGGGCTTTCAAGCCCTAACAGGCCTCTAAATCATTTAATAATGATTAACAGGACGTTTCCACTTGTCACGAGCGTCACGTCACGGTGGGGTTTTCTATTGATTTTCACGTACAATCAATGCTTTACTAGGGAAGTGTAACTCCCTTAGTTTTCATAGCAGGAAAATCGTTAGCCACTTTCTGGAATGCTCTCATTTTAACACAGCATCTCATAAACTCATCTCGCTCAGTTATAAACTAATATTGTTAAGTAACCATAATGAACTAATAATGTGTAAAATTAATCATTATTAAATGATCTGGCTGTAGAACCGTAGGTCTACCGTCCGTTTTTTTTTGTGTCGGAGTTTTATATTTATTTATCTTATAAATTGATATCGTAAACAATGCCGCTTGGTTTGTCGTCACTAGGTTGAGAAGTTAATCTTGGTTATAGTAATTTTACACGCCCACCATATCAGAAAATTACCTATCTAGGTACTTTCTTCTAATTTCGATCAATAAAATATTTATGTCGTAGTTTTAAATTTATTTACAAGATATTAATCCAATATTGCGATGTTATAGTTTGTAAACAGAACAACAAGGTGGTAATCTTTATTATAGTTATGCCGCTTGGTCGCGGCATTAGTTTGGCAACATCATAGCTATAAGAAAACAAAATAAAATATTCCCGAATTAGAGGGAAGAAAGCATGTTCCATGTTTTAGCAATTCAGCCGAAGGCTCAGAGCGGAAAGCAACAGAGGAGCGGGTTGCCCAATGGGGCGAATCCCCCCTGTCGGGCTCAAGAGGCCCGAAGGGGCGAGTTTTTTTTCTAGTATAATATTATTTAGAACTAGTTTTTTGAAGAAAAAACTGGTGGTTAACAATTTCTTTGCACTCAAAGACCTCAAACTTCATAACAATTAACAAACACGATATAATTCAAGAAAATTGGCCCATACGATCCCAGACGATTTTTATACACAAAATAATCAGCTCTCGCTGCTCATTATCAATGACGATTTTTGCAACCACTTTATTTTGAATGACTAGTTGATCATTTTGCAACCCATCCCGTCAAATTTGGTTGAGCCGTTCTCAAATTAAAGCGCCTTTACGAGGAACACATACATTTATAGTTGGACGAAGTAAATACAATAGCGAATAAAAATAAAAATAATAATAATAAAGAAAGCGCACTAATAATTATTCGAATCAGCACCATTAATTAAAATACGCTAAGCGATGGGTTGATTTTCCATTTCCACCGTCACCTTGTCCCCCATCAATTCGCTCGTCGCTTCTCCGTCGATCGGCGGAAACCTCGCTCCAACCCGTGCGGCTCTCGAGGGGTTGAATTTAGCCGTCCTACCCCTATTAATAACCTCCATCCACCCCTTCACCCCTCGCTGGACTAGGAGATAACCGTACATTAATTATGATTTGTGCCCGTGACCACCCCTTCCCGTGGGGAATCAGGTCGTTCCAGTCTGCCTCCATGCCTTTCAACTAGGCAGAAATTAAAATAACCTAAATGAAGTCGTTATGCATCACTGGTTGCTGATAATATTGGATAGACGAGTATCTTTAGACCTTAAGGTAATTCGAAGCTGAAAAATCTTTCATTCCAGGCTGGTTCACTCTACTGAAGACCGAAAGATATCATATATCATTATGAAACTCTATTTTTGACAAAAGTTTGAAGGTTACCTACCGTATTACTTCTGTTAAAAATCTAAGAACTACTTTCATAATTTACAATAAATTTACACCGATTGCATCGGAGTTTTTCGTGTTTAACACCATGAACAATGTTAACAACATTTTAAATTGGTTAAAGACCGCCAATGTTGGTTCATGATTAAATTAATCATCCAATTTGGGCCAAGCCAGTAGTCGGATTCTCCAGCTCTATTGGACAGCGTAATGGTGTGCGGTGTTGGAATCTCATATCACTGAGACTAACAGAATATTACTAATGTTGAATAATAATATATTTCATGCATAAATTATATCGTTTACGAACTATATCTTTTACGACAATGCAAAAATGTTGGCGAACGCAGCAAGCCATATCACGATTCAGAGGAACGTACCAGGAAACGACAGAGCAGATAAAGCGGCTATAATGGGAAGCCCATTGCCATTACCTTTCATTAACTCCAGCAGGTTATTAGTCCCGATACCTGATACCTTAAAAACAGTCGAAACTCTTGTGATCAGCCAATGGCGAAACGGAAGGTAGAGAAAAAACGTTTTCAATTTCAACGAAAATTAAAGAGTTACAATGTTAAATTGATTTCGACTGTTAGGCCATCATCAGTGACAAACAATAACAACTTACAAACAATAGCAAGATACAAACAGTAACAAGTTAACCGCCGAAATCGATTTAACATTGTAACTCTTTATTTTTCGTGAAAAATAGACAACATTTTTTTTCCCTAACTTCCGTTTTGAAATGGGTTTCCACAACTTTGTTGTGAGTGATTTAGTTCGTAGCGAATGGCAGAGTGCCTACGAAGAAGAGTCTCTTTATAAGGAAGCCTCCCATTTTGATATCATGGATAAAGTGGATACAGACCTAAATTATTAAGATTAAATTTGCCACGGATTAATAGGAGCTTAGCCATGATAAAGATAGCAGACATTGCATTTTGTGAGTTCTGCGAAGATCAACTTGAAGACGTAGAGCACAAAATGTCAATTTGTTCATTGTACGAGGAAGAGAGAAGAGCTTATGGGCTGCTGACCAACTACCAGGACCTGTCGAAACTTTTGAAAACCGTGACCATCGCAAATTATAAACAATTACTGAAATTGAGAAATATTGTGGAATAACTGTATAGAACTATAAAATATTCAACTAAAAATACACTGGTTATATGTTTCAATAAATAAATAAAGCACAAGAAGGGATGAGAGAGGGATATCACACATTTTAGGTGGTCTAGGAGGAAAAGGTTGGAATGAGCGGGCTGCTCAGGATGGGGTCTGTCATTTCATTAGACTTTTGTTGTCCGAGAGAAGCTCCCTGCCAGCTTTAAATTTCGGGTCATTCCATGTCAATTCAACACACCCAATTTACCTCACCATTTTAGATTTTACTCAAATTTGGTACACTCATAGTAGGTGTTGAGACTGAGAAAAATACCAAATTTTAAATTTTTATCTCTAACCGTTTCTTAAATATGGCTATGTAAAACTTACAAAATCTCGCCAAAAAACCATGAACGGATGTTATACTATTCGCTCTAGGAACTGTCCTAATTGAGCTAGAGAGCTGGGAGAGGTATCATTTTGCAGCTTTTTTAATGCTCTTTCCAGTGATATACAACAGGACATAGGTTCTAATAAAACATTTTTTGTCAAAATACAAATACAAATTTTGATTTAATTTTTTTCCAAAAAGTACATAATTTAAAATTTTCAAAATTTTCCTATAAATACTTAGTACTGTTGTAAACAATGTGACAAAATATAAATATGGGATGATGATGGGTTCATTGTTAAAAAAAAATTCCTGACACTAGTTTTCTACTAATAGCCCGGTTTTGAGTAAATAATAAACATATCTATTTTTACCAAAGAGGTAGGCTATGTAATTAAATATATAATGGTATACCTACTATGTATAAAAGTAAAAAAATATCAGAAATATCAATTCAAAATACTATCTTGTAAAAACGAAAAAAATAAGCATATATACTCTAATATGAAATAAGTTGATAGTTACTTTTTTGTACCATTTAAACTAATATTAATGGGTAAAACAAAAACGATAAAGGTTCCGGTAACAACAAATTTTAAAAAACTATGAAACAAGTGTAATATATATTTAATATTCTCATCTTAACATACTTAATCAAAATGAACATTCCATTTTTACAGACTTGAGCCAGTCTATACAGGCTGAGCAGTTTGGTTTCAAGTTGAAACAAGCACAGTGTGCCTCCAGCAATGCACTGCCTGTCTGTGCAATCATTCAGTGACTAGAGCCTTTTCTGAGAGGATGTTTTATCTAGTGTTTCCTTCTACAGTAAATAATTTAAGTTTGTATATAAGTGTTCCTAATCCATTATTGTGCCATGATATTAGTGTAAAGCAATTTATTACCCATGGCTATGTTAAACATTTTTTTATCTGATTTATTTTATTGGTTTTTATAGTATTTCTTAAAAGTTAATTTATAAGTACTGTAAAACTGCAAATTGATGATTGTTTTTAAGTGATTTTGTGTCAATATGGAACCTATTAAAAAATGCAGTGCTGTAAGAATACAGTGTTGTAATCCATTGAATAAATCAAATCATTTTATTAGAGACAGAAAAAAACTGAGATATGTCACAGCTTGGATGCCCGAGTTATTTCCACAAATAACAATTGGTTCCATGATTTGTGATAAATATAGAAAAGATGTAACCAAGTTAAAAAATACAGAGCTAATCAGTGATGAAAATGAAGATTCTTCTGGATCAGAGGCAATCATCCCGGACGAAGATCCAGATTTCATTACAAGTTCAATGGTTGTTCAAACACTCAATATATCGTTTCAAGAACTCGGTGAGTCCCCAAATGATAAGAAAAAAGTAACATCTAAAATAATAGTTAAAGTAATAAATAATAATAAAATAAAAAATAATAATAATTATAATAATAATATATAACAATAATAATAATGAAAATAATAATTAAAGTAAGCAAGCTAATTGACTTAATTTTTATTAGAATATATCTATGGTTATAGGTTTTGTTTTGACAAAATAGTATTTTGAATTAATATTTTTGATATTTTTTTACCTTTATAAATAGTATACCGTTATATAGTTAATTAAATAGCTTACCACTATGGTAAAAGTACGTATGTTTATTATTTAGTCAAAACCGGGCTATTAGTGGAAAACTAGTGTCAGGAATATTTTTTTTTAACAATGAACCCATCATCATCCCATATTTATATTTTGTCACATTGTTTACAACAGTACTAAGTATTTATAGGAAAATTTTGAAAATTTTAAATTATGTACTTTTTGGAAAAAAATTAAATCAAAATTTGTATTTGTATTTTGACAAAAATTTTTCTATTAGAACCTATGTCCTGTTGTATATCACTGGAAAGAGCATTAAAAAAGCTGCAAAATGATACCTCTCCCAGCTCTCTAGCTCAATTAGGACAGTTCCTAGAGCGAATAGTATAACATCCGTTCATGGTTTTTTGGCGAGATTTTGTAAGTTTTACATAACCATATTTAAGAAACGGTTTGAGATAAAAATTTAAAATTTGGTATTTTTCTTAGTCCTACTATGAATGTACTAAATTTGAGCAAAATCTAAAATGGTGAGGTTAAATTTATATTTAAAGTGTGCTGATTTGGCATGGAATGACCCTTTCCTATGATGAATAGAAGAGAATTTGGCTCGTATAGCTTATCAGAATAGAACCCATTTTGTTCGTCCATCAATGCCCTAGAAAAGCTCCCTATCTCACTATCCTAGGGTGAATAGGAGATACTTAAGATAACAGCTGATCAGAATTCAGCGCGTCGATGCAATCATCTCATAATGTTCCAGAGAGTCTTCCTACCGAATTTCAAATATCTAGAGTGTACATACGTATTTTACATTGAGCTCAAATCAGCATACGATCACGTATCTAGAGGCGCCCTGTTTTATAAATTGTGCAACTATGGGATATCAACTAAGATGGTGAGGATGTTGGAGAACCTGTATGAAGGGACGAGAACGGGAGTATGGACCGAAAATGAGATAACCGAACATTTTGAAACAGTCGTAGGGCTAAAACAAGGACGTGGTCTTGAGTCCGCTGGCGTTCTCGTTCTGTGTGAACGACTTGCCAGAATGTCTGGGAGGTGGAGTGAAATAGGAGAAACAATAGTTAAATGCCTGATGTTCGCGGACGATATAGCTCTAATCGCGGATAGCCCGCGGTCCCTGCGTGGAATGATAAACGATGTAGGACAGTATTGCCAGATTAAGGGTTTAACACTCAACCGGGATAAATCTCCAATTATGATTTTTGGAAATGGCGGGGGCAGACCGGCAGGAAATGAAAAATAATGTTATAAGGGGCAACCAATCCTAATAACAAAGGAATAAAAATACTCAAGGATGATCATGAACCCAAGATTAAATTTAGGAGCAAATTTAAAAAAATGGTGACCAATGCAAAACATGGGTTGGGTGCGATGTGGGGAGCGTTAATTAGGAAAGAGAGTACCATTGGAAGCAAAACAGAGTGTTTGATGCCACCACGCGCGCAGTGGTGTGTTATGGGGCGCAAATGTGGGGGTACCAAAGGGAGGAACAATTAGAAACACCAGCGATTCTATCTTAAAAAGGTACTGGCACTTCCGCAAAATACACCCACTATGCACAGTAGTCGGAGAGTGGTTTTGAACCACTGTACTTTTACACTTTGTAATTGCAAGTTAGTTACGTGAGTAAAATAATGAAATGTCCCCATGATAGACTGACTACCTCGCATAATATCGGAGAGAGTTAAACAGGAGAAAATAACTTGGTACCAGGAATATGAGCTGATGGCTAGAGGTTATGGGGCGGATCTGGAGGAAACAGACTGGATCGAGGCGATTCAGGAAGTAGTAGAAAGAGTTAAAGAAGACTGGAGGATAGAACTGGAAAATGATAAAAAATTCGGCACATCACCAACTGTTCGCAAAATGGGACAGGAAACATGATGGGGGCAGGAAGCACATGGGCTTAACAGATTTATAAAAAATAAGAGTTATAGTAAGAGCCAGAACGGAGATGCTGACGGTGAATTATAGATGGTGGAGGGATGGGCTGATAAACAAATGTTCGATGTGAAATTTGAATGAAAATGAGACATCCTTCCACTTTTTGGCAATGTGCCCAGCCCTTAGAGAATTTCGAGGGATCTGTTTAGGGAAGCCAACTCTTACAGAAAATGAAGTAGCACAAATACTGAATGGAAAGTACAACGTAGTCAACTTGGTGAAATATATCAGGGAAGCGGGAAAATATAGAAAATGGCTAATTAATGAGTTCAACTACGAATAAAAAAGAGCAAGGGAAAAAATAGTTTAAATGTGAAAACAAGAAAGTAAATAACAAGGTTGTAATAATTTATTATCTACTGCCAGAACTAAATGTGAAATAACAGATCAGGGTTACACACATCTATAATGTAAATAAAGTAATATGATAAAAATATTAAAAAACAAATAACAATAAATAAATAATACAGATAAGTGCGTCTAAATTTCGCCTACTGTCTAAATTTCGTCTAAATGACTAGACTGTTCGAAAACTGGCAGTTTGAGAAAGTTTTTTTGGAAGAGCGCACGCCGAAAAACCCTCTTTAATTTTTTTTCTAATTTTTTTTACTTTGGCCTTTTTTTTACCCAATAAAACTAACTAAAAAAACTTCATTTTGTATCAGGATTCGTAACAAATTTAACGAAGTTTCCAACGGTATCCACGAATTCGGGAACACTTTGAAAAATGGGGATGTTATAGCCGTTTTAATGTCAAGGTACAGAACACACAAAAAATTTTTAAATAGTACTCACTCAGTCATGCAGAATGGCTAATAGAGCGAATTTTCAAAGAAAAGTTGTGGATACAATTGAATTAGGCACTTACATTCTGATCGTTGAGGCCAACCACGTTCCGAATAAAACTGAAGGGACAGCCATGTGATGTATATAAGTGCACAGCTCGACAACTATGAAATTTTAGTCAATTATGGGCTCTAGCGATCGAGTTTAATGAACAGTACTTGATCAAACTCACCTGGAATCGCTAACTCAGCAGTTAAAGTGATACTTGAGGAACTAAAATTACATTAAACGACAGACTTCGGGGAGAGACAGGGTGTTGAGCAATGAGAAGAGATGCTCCGAAACTGCGGCCGTTCTATCCCTTCCCCGTGAGGACCTAACGTTTTTGCCTAGTAGTCGATTTCGTGCTTGGCATAAGTATTCCCTCTGTGATTTGGTGCTGCGTTCAAGCTACCTACTTATATTACCGTAAAGCCGTATATCAGTTCAAAATCGAAAACTACGAAATATTAGTCAATTATGGGTTTTTTTCACCTAAAAATATGGAAAATACTTCGAGTGTGACACCCTACATGCCCTATTGTAAAATAGTTCCAGTCATGCAGCATAATTGTATTCGCTCATTCCATTTTTTTACCATTTTTTGGGCCACTAAATTGTAAATATGAGCTTGCAATGCTGGAGCGATCGTGCTGGCCAACAAACTTGGCCCGTCTTTTACCAAGACGGTTTTCCTGCGTTGTGTCATGGATCCCCTATCCCAGGTTCCATGCGCTTCCTCCAAACCTAGCCTTCTTTATAACCTAGTGGTGCCTTAATTAGCTTTTTTCTGTTGTACGTTTGGCTATATTGTTTCAACCCCTTCCCTATTCAAGGGATCCTTTTGTAAAGGGAATAATTTCTCTCCCCATTCTCTTCTCTGAAGCCATCCAAATAGTTTTGTACCTAGTAAGCCTACTCATCATTTTTCCATCTTTGATTTCCATTCAGCCTGGTGCAAGTTTTCCTTTTCTTTTTCACAAAGTTTAGTGAAAGTGTTCAATTTCCCTTTATTTTCGCCAACTGAGTTTTGCATCAGTGTCAACAGCCAGGTTTGAGCATAATTTAATTTTTTTTCAGCATTTTGCCTTTTCATTTCCATTTTAGGTCAATTTCCCTTTTTCTCAGAGGTTCTGATTTTTCCTTTATTCATTTCCACTGCGCATTTGCCTTTTACCTTTTTCAAACGAGTACAGTTTATTTTCCCCTTATTTAACTATTTTTATTTTCGTACCTATTTATTTTCCTTGTTGTTGAGGTTATTAGGCAATATTTTACTGGATATAGCTCCAGTGGTAGCAGAACACACTAGGTATTAATTTCTTCACAATCGGTCACCCATTGTCACAGTTGGAACGATTTTTTACGCCGTTTATTGAGTTATCGTCTGGAAGTACACCCTATATATAATATGTACGACGTTACAATCTAGGATTTTGTTCTTGCTAAAATCGAATAACTCGAACACCAAAGCATTTACAAAATACCTCTAAGACGATCTTCCGATCAGAAATGAGCTCTAAAATCGATCTCTTGATTTTTTTCCAGCCTTGGTGTAGGTAGCCTGTTTATATAAGTATGTGGGGTGTTCCACCTCAAACGGGAAGCCGCAAAAATAAATCCTCTCCGAAATTTACCATTTTCTCACAACTCGTACCTACATGTAAGAAAATAGTTCCCCCCAAATTTCAGGTCTTCAAAATTATTTTTTGCTCTTCCACAGTCAGCCGAACTTTACGGAAAAGGGTCTACTTCAGTGAATTTTCTCGCCATTACTTTGCAATCGAAAAAAATCTTATTTCGGATGTTCATGACAGAAGAAAACCTGCTCTTTTCAGTAGTGTATTAATTTTTTTATGAACGATTTTGTTCACTCCGAAAAACGCGTTTAAAAACTGTAAAAAGTAATTTTCCAATTTTCGACATATTTAAAAAAATGTATTTTTACCTCAAATTGTAGCTAAATTAGTGTAGAACATGTGCCCGAAAGGAAATTTTGGGATAGCTGGTCATTTGGGCAGAGTAGTCAAAAGAATCCAAAAACGATTTTGTTCATTTTATCTGCCATGTAAAATTATTCCTGAGCATTTAGTTTAAGAAAATAGGGCTTCAATTTGTTTAAAAATGTTTTTCAAGTTTTTAATTTTTTATTGCTACTTAGATACCTATTACTCTTGAAAATACCAATTTTAAGCGAATATATAGTTAAACTCTATTCCTACTACACCTTCTCCTTCACTAAATTTAAGTTCAACATGCTGTTCTTCCTATTTGTAAAAATGTTAAGTGCATCAGTTATGTCAGTATCTTCTGTGATCACTCGTCCATTCTTTCATTGCATTCTTGAAGACTAACTGGAATAGGCGAGGAATAACTACACTAAATGAAATTTATTACTTTTATTAAAACCTAGGAGAATTAATACTCGAAAAAGTGTATTTTAAAAAGGCGGTCGGTTCTGAAGTAAACTGGAGAGCGGATTCATGGAGCCAGCTTTGATCCTGATTTAATTAAAAATTATTGTTCTACTCATTTCGTCGATGCAAAAACCATAAGAAACTCGTTTTTAACCATTTTTAGTGAGTTTTTAAAGCAAATTGTGTGAAGTTTGGCCAATGTAATGTGCTCATAATGTGCCGGCCAGCAAACTCATCCTTTTATTTGGATAGATTGATTTCATTGGTGAAAAAACGGAATTTTTATCTCAATCCTAAGAAGAGTTATCGTCTGGATGGCACACATATATAAATAAACGAACATATATAAATATGAAAAAGTGTTAAACTCTAGGATTCGTTTCAGAATAGGGTAGACGCACCAGTAGTAGGCACTTTAACAAAAAAAATCACGTTTTTTGTGTGTTACGATGTTATTTTTCATACTATTTTATTTCCAATGCTTGTTCAACATTTACTAACTCCTACCAAAGCTAGTTACATTTAAATTGTCTAAATAATAGACGATTATGATTTTTTAAATTTAAAAAAACCGGACGCAAGTTTTTTCACCAGTAGAAGGCATTGAAACTCCAGTAGTAGGCTGGGAAATGAGCCAGTAGTAGGCATTGAAATTCCAGTAGTAGGCAGTGAAATGAACCAGTAGTAGGCATTGGAATTCCAGTAGTAGGCAGGGAAATGAACCAGTAGTAGGCAGTTGAATCTCAATGAACGAATTTTATTAATTACATTTCCTCTAAACGAAAATGTAACGAAAATACATCAAGGCCTGAAACATCATAGTTAACCACATTTCTCAGCCCTCATATTGAATTATTCTTTTAAAAAAATGCTATACATAGGCCATGATAGTCGTAATACAAAATACAAATTTAAAAAATGCAAAATATAAAATAGAGTTTTACTAGGTATTCACTGAAAACAAACTTCAGTCTATTACAAAACGACAAAGTATCACATTGGTACTTCAGCATCAGTAGTAAACGTTCAGCATCCTAACATGTGGAGTTCTGAGATAAAAATCTATTCCAGTAGTAGGCACCTTCAGGATCCAGAAGTAGGCACCCCCTGCCAACTATTGGAACTACTCATTTTCTGAAAAAACCTCAGATACTGTCGTATTCCAAATTGATAACTGATGAAAACTATGTTGCTAACAAAAAGAGAAGGTATTTCCAGTAGTAGGCAGAAGTGCCTACTACTGGAAAATTCAGTATTTTTATGACCCAGTAGTAGGCACCTTATTTTAGCCGAAATCGAAACTTCTAGAGGTACAGGAACATTCTAAATCTTCTCGAGGGTACATAAAAGATAACAAGAAACAAAAAACAGATCCAAAATTGCCTCAAATTGGGGCTTAAATACTAAAAACCAAACCTACCTCCTTAGCAGATTTGTTAAGGCAGACAACCTAATGGAGATTGTTTTGTTAACAGGTGACATAATGTAACCAAGACTGCCTCGATCATCTAGATGATTCTAGAAGAAATACAGCACATGCTAACCTTTAAAACGGTGCCAAATTCAAATATTTTAATGGTTCCGATCACTTATTTTAAGGAGTTGAAGTCACAAGTGCCTACTACTGGAGCAGTGCCTACTACTGGTGCATCTACCCTACCTTCAAACAGATTTCAATGAAGAAATTTTTCAAAAATTTTGATTTTAAAAATTTTGGAGCTGAAAAAACTGAATACACTACTGAAAAAAGCAGGTTTTCCTCTGTCATGAACATTCGAAACAAGATTTTTTGGGTTGCAAAGTAAGAGCGATAAAATTCACTGAAGTAGACCCTTACTATTTATTTCCGTAAAGTTCGGCTGCCTGTGGAAGGGCCAAAAACAATTTGTTGAACCTGAAATGTGGGGGGAACTATTTTCTCACATTCATGTAGGTACGAGTTGTGAGAAAGTGGTCAATTTTGGAGAGGATTTATCTTTGGGGGTTCCCGTTTGACATGGAATGCCCCATGTATAGATCGATCTAACCAGGTTTAGTAGGTAGTTCAAAGAACTATTATTTTCTACAAGTGATTAAAGATTGTGTTGTTATTTGAATTATTATTGATATTGGTTATACAGATTTGTGGTTTCCGGATGACCTAATCCAAAGGAGACTGAATGAATCACGTCTCACCGCTTTTGGCTCGTGTCCAAAGCCCCACTTCCCTGTCGCCACCGCCATGAAATGTAGGGCATAGCTCGCGAGAGAAACCTGGTACGGGTTTACTGCCGACAAAGCAGTAAAATATCTCTCGAAAGAGGGGAGCCGGCCGTTGAAAAGGCCTCGGCGAAGAGGCTTATAAACTCCGACAAAACTTTGGAAAGCGCGAACCTGATTTCACGTGAAGTGGAAATATTTTATATGAGGGATACGGGAAAACGTAACAAAAGGAAACATGGAAGCATTTGTATATAGATATTTCACGGGAGGTAGAAACTCATATTGGTTCACATAAATGTTCCATTCATCAGATAACTTTTGTCATTTTCTACAATCCTTCAGGGAACGGTAAGTACTGAATGATAATCGGATCGATCTGATCGACTTTTAGCACCTTCTATCGATTCTACAACTAATATCCAACAAAAAGTACCTCAAAGAAATGTTAGCATGGAACACGCTTTTACTGTGGCATAACAAGTGAAAATTTTCACGAAAGAACGAGACTAAAGTAACAGGGGATCTAATTTCTTTGCTATTCAACATGTGGAGCTAAAATACCTAACTCTGGGTACACAAAATGCTTGTTCGCTGAGGCGATTGGTAGTGAATTGCAAATCATTTCAAACTGACTGGAGACTGCTCAAGTGTGCATCCGCGACTTCAGCCAACTTTCAAATTGATTTCAAACCGGTTGGGGATTGGAATCTGTGCGGACGATTCTGATGGTTTTGTAAACATGGAAAAACAACAAACCACCGCTTTGGCCCTGTCCGTAGATACTTTATTTTCCACCCTGTAACAGAGGTACCTCCTGAGAGGCCCACCAAGCTCCCGTCAGAGCACCAGAGATAGCGCTGTCGGCGTCCTGCCCCGAACATGGCTGATTAAAAGCTATTAGTAGGGGTGGTATCTCTCTGACGGGATGCCTGTTACTCTCCTCTACCTTTTTATGAGGATTTAGGCCCCCATTGCACCTCTGGGGGGGCACCTAAATTCCTTATATGGTAGCAGAGCGTGGTTTGGATTATGCACGGCTGACGCCTAGTAGTCCAATCCACTATTTTTTGGGGCGTTAATGTTTCAGAAGAAACATGGCCCGGGGTTCCAGAAGGAATTCCCATCACCATTTAAGTCCCCACAGTTGGGCAATTTAATTTTAAGTCCCCATAGTTGGGCAATTTCATTTTACTGTGCCTAGTCAGCCAGTGTCTGTGCCTAATAAGCTAGTCGTCATTCTTTGATTTTCATTCATTCAATTTCTATATATATTTTGGTTTCCTAAGGTATAAGTCTCCATCGTTGAGCATCCGTTTTGTCCCGATTGTTCAATGAAGATACTTCTTATGAAGCTTCATTGACAATCCAGTTTTAATTTCTATTTCCCCATCCAAAACGCCAATGCAGCTATTTATGAACGAATGAGCATCAGTTCTCAGCTATTCACTATTCCACCCAATTACCATACTTGATCTTCAATCAAGTATGTCTTTAAGGGGAGGAGTGTAACAGAGTTACCTCCTGAGAGGCCCACCAAGCTCCCGTCAGAGCACCAGAGATAGCGCTGTCGGCGTCCCGTTGAGGAATCAATGGGAACCACGCGCTGTTCTCGATCATTTTTGGCAGCTGGTTTGGCGTTGGATGGATTTCCAGTTGACTGGAAAAACAACCTTCCCCGTACATGGCTCATTAAAAGCTATTAGTAGGGGTGGTATCTCTCTGACGGGATGCCTGTTACCTCCTCTACCTTATTTATGAGGATTTAGGCCCCCATTGCACCTCTGGGGGGGTACCTAAATTCCTTATAACCCTTGTGCTCCCACTCATTGGTTAAGTATTTTAAATTTACTGATATAATTTGTACTGTTGTATTTAACTTGTAGGCACCTACTAATCAAAGACACCTTTAAAAACATAGGGTAAACAAATATTGTAATGGTACAGAGAAACTGTTGGGAGTTATCAATAGAACCGATCCTCTAAGTTTTGTACCACGGAATCCTTCACCCTCCTACAGCTTTTTGTCACGTAGGTAGGTCCCCATTTCTAAAATCTTCACGTCTAGGTACGTTTATTTACTTACTTGGTATGTAAATGCTTCCGAAGTTTCGTACCTCGACGCCAACCCTTCCACAATTTTCCGGCTCACTCGAAAATGGCTCAGGAACGTTTCATCGTCATAATTCGGTACAACTTCACTTAAATAATTCTGCACCTTTTGCTTCAGGCACACCTCCATTTCGTCTTCGTTGACGAAAACGTTAGTAAAGTAGAAACCCCTCGAGATGAGTCAGAATCAAAAAGATGGTCATACATTTTATGAATGTTTGAGAAATCAGCGACTGAGAGCGGCGATAGCAAATGGTAAAATTCGAAAGATTTCATTGGCTGCCGTGAGTTTGGAATGGACTGGGTAAACAATCAGAAAGTGGTCTGCGGGAAAAAGCTCTGATCGATTTGAAGATCCGCAACCGGTTGGAAACTAGTTTAGAAACCTCTGCGAACGGAACAAGACCGAGGGTGGGGTGGGGGGGGGGGGGGTTGTGCGCGCACTAATGTTCAAAGAACTCAGCGAACCTCAAGTGGGTTGCGAACTGGTTTGGTGGTCTCAGCGAACAAACCTAATGAGTTTGTTGGCAACATTTTTGGAGCACATTAAATTGCTAAAATTTCACAAAATGTGGTCAAAAAATCACTAAAAATGGCTATAAACAGCTAAATATTGTTAAAATTTTTTTTTTTCGCAGAATATTGCTCAAATAAAGTGTTAACTATAAAATCTATTTGATTAAAGTAGCAGAATGTTAATAAAAGAAGTGTGTCAACTATGAACTAGAACATCAAAAAATTTAGGCAACAATTTATCCTGAAAGATGAACTTAAATTTCAATATTATTTGCTGAAAAATCGATAAAAACTGAAGAGTTTCGGTCATGCAACATGACCGTATGAGCGAATTTTCGTAGGCTATAGTATTGTATTACATAACATTATTAGCCTCTGTGAAACAGGTAGAATATTATTTCAACTTACCGAATAACCCCAATTAGCTGAACGAGACATTATCACTAATTTCTATGCAATTTACCCTACAAAGCTGAAATTTGGAACAGGTCCTCTGTGTGACAGTAAGAATAGGATTTTAACTTGCATAACCACCCCAACCAGCCAGTTCGGAGGTTTGAAGTCATCCCGAAATTCTTATTTCGTCATTCCGTGAGAAATACTAAAGAGTTCCTGGTTACCACGGTGTCTTAATACGGTGTACTTGAATCTAGGGAGAACCAAAATTTTGCTAACAACGCTGGCTGTTACTACGGTGTTTCATGTGTCTTCCTGAAGCTGATTCCGAGATTCCGACATCTTGTATTTCTCCGACTCTGTTTTCCTTCATCCAGATCTCACATTCCATAATTTATTATCATGTGGTTTATTGTTCTGTTTTCGATTCGTAGTGTTCTTTGCAAAGTGAACCTTTGTTATCGGATAAGCAATTTTTTTTTAACCTCGCTCCCAAAATTTTTTGGTTTCGTTTTAAGATCTATGGATTTCAAAAATCGAATCAGTCCGTTGTCCGTCCTTCCGCCGTTTTATTTGTGCAATGAAAATCAGCGTGAAGTATTAGACTTCGTAAGCTTATATATCACGCTAGTTGATTGAGCAAAGACGAGCTCGACGTGTTCGAGGTTTACCTTGCAGACACATCAGTCCTGCTTGTCTTGGCGATCGTTCGAGTAAGTTCAAGCTCAACACTATGTTAGCAGTAATATTGGTGTATGTAGATATAAAGGTCGGTATCAATATACAGATTATATGCATTTTGTGTAGAAACTCACTAAAATAATACATGTTCGTATCTTAAAAGTTTAATGTTTGTATCATGAAAAAGGTAGATATGATTAGAATGAAATTATTTTATCCGTTTTTCGGCAAACCTTTATCCTCCGATTTGTTGACTAGTTGTTTTTTGGCACTCGATAAATGGACTGCTTCGAGTGAAAATAGGATGTATATAAATAAATTTAGTGTATTTTAATATAATTATATATTTAATTTATATTTTAAATAATATATTTAATATATTAATTCAGTATAAATTGTAATATGAAAAATATGAACTGAATACGCTTATCACTGAAACCTTTCTCAGGTTTATACATTTACGGGCGAAGTGTCGAAGACGTGGTAACGAGGACGTACTAAGACTCAATCTTGCGTTGCCAATTAAGCGGTCTCCTACTCACGTCGTCCACTTCTACTAATTCGTCAGCTGTCAGTTGTTTCCAGATCAGCTGCTCATGGCTCACGGGTACCGTGTTAACTAAAAACGTGGTAACCAGGAACTCTCTACTAATCTACTCGAGAGAACGGGTTAGGCGTAGCAATGAACCGTTTCTCATGCGATTAGAGGAGTTGAGTAACGTCGAGTGTGGTGAGTACTTGGAGGGGTGACCGCCCAGGGAAGGGTCAGACGTCCAAGTAGTTTTCACGTTTCTGTACGGCGAACCCCTCTCCACTTGAAGGGGTGAGGCAATGAGTAGCTTTAGCGAAATCATCAGAACGAATTCCGAGACAGTCGGACGAAAAGCCCAAACCGGAATGGTTGTTTACTTTTTTTTCTACTTGAAAGAAAATTCGGTTTTGTAATAATTTTGTAATAATTCATCTACAAAACACTATTCTTCAAATAAACGTAAGGTATTCGTTCATTCACTATTCAGTTGTGTTTATAAGTCCATTACATTCATTGATTCAGTTTTCTATAATGTTTCCAGAATTACTCACCCATTATGCCAACGCTGCGGAATGAAATTTGTATTTTTATAAATAATTCAGTGACTTTTTCTGCAATAAAATATTCACTCATTTTATTACACTAGTAAGAAAAACTACCGCATAAACCTCGAATTAATTTTTCCTGAATTAATTTTACTTTTGTGCCAGTTTTATTAAGGTCTGCCTCACGTTTTTCATATTTTCTGGTGGCTAACAGAGGAAAATAAGGAGGATTCCGTTTATATTTCATTCTTTCAACAGGATGAGAAACCTCATTTTAAAGGATATTTGCCTGCGAGTGAATATTGCAAAAGAAACCGACGTAGGATATGGAGAATGGGGCCAGAAAAATAAAACCGCAGCAATATAAAAGTAGGGAAGAGAGAATATTAAACTACTGTAAAATACATTTAGCGGGACCGGTGAACTCGCAGCAATTTTCAGGTCTTGAGGGTAAAATTCAATTTACTAGGTGGAGATTGCGTTATAGAAACGTTCCGTCATATGTAGTGCTACATGTCGTAAACCGTCCTCGCATTTTACTCGTACACGAACGGATATTCAAAACACGGTTTCCATTCTATGATTGGACTTGTCAGAGTGGAGGGCCTGTGAAAATAGAACATCCGACATTGATTGTTACAAACACGAGGATTGGTTGGGTATTTGAAAAACTCTGCCAAAGGCTCGTGGAAATATAAGGTCAGACAAGGGTAGTCGTTTACGGAATGAAGATTGGATCTCAGCAAAACATGAATTATTATCCAGCGAATATGAACATAATGTTTATCTTTTTCGTTCGTTATTAAACCGTCCAACGCAAACTGTTTTGTTTCTGAGAAAATGCCTACCTTTTTGGTTTCTTATTATATCAATAACAAACCTTTGTAATCGACTAAGAAAAACAAAATTTACCCCCCCCCCCCCTCAATTTTTTTGTTTACGTTTCAAGATGCGTAGAATTCAACAATCAATTTAAAAAAACGCTGCAAATTATTTCACAAAGGTTTATTATTTTTTCAATTGAGTTTGATCGTAGTTTTAGTTGGCTTGCGTACGTCATAAGGCCCGTCAAGTGTCCTATTTCGAGTTGCCACAACCTATACTTCTATAACTATATACGCATGTTTATATTTCTCGATTTGAGCTTCTATCTATAATAGTTATTGCCTTAATAATATCATTATCTAAGTACAAGTCGAGAGGATATGTTATTAAATATGCATAGGAAAAGCATTGGTATTAACACACAAATATGACCTAGAAAAAAACATATATTCATGCCTCGAAGGAACGCTGTACCCACTACAAGGTGCCGCGGCGCCTCCTCTCACGCCACCCCCCGCTCACCCCCCTCACCACCCACCGTGACCCCCTGCCAAGCGTGTCAGGCGTGCATCTAACAGGTCTAACACTCAAAGCCCCGAAAAAGACACACGGCGAACGGCGAACGGCGGACGGATATTTCAAATTTGGATTCTACGCACCTTGAAACGTAAAGTAACGTAAAGTTTGAGGGGGGGTTATAAAAATTTTTTGCTACACGATCACATAGGCTTATTATTGGAAATGATAAACCAAAACGCTCATCCACCGTTCGCCGCACAGTTGGTGGGTTGGTTAGGGCCTCTCTTTAGAGCAGTGCTTTCAGGAGTAAATAAATCACATTATTTCAGTAATTAAAAATTAACTGCCCATTTTGGGTAATGACCTTGCTCTCATGTTACCTTCTGTGCAGTTGAAGTAATTGCAAACACGTAATTGTACTGTTTGAAAATTTGTCCGATCTCGCTGAAATTTGGATGATAGTTGGGGGATGACAATTTAATCATCTGATATCGATTTCAACATGGTTGTATCATTAATAGCTATTGCGCGTGCGCCAAAGGGAAAACCTTGTAAAGACCTTGATTTCCACTGTTTTCATCCGATTTCGATAAAATTGTCAGAGAATGCCCCATATTAGTTTCATTGTTGCCAAATCAATACTTCATTCTGCGCAGGCGCAAACGTAAATTCCATTATACTCCATTTTTTCACACTCTAGTGGTTTAATTTTGCCTAAATTTGGATAATAGTTTGAAGAAGATGACTTGATCACTTCATATAAATTTTAACACAATTGTATCATTAATAGCTACTGCGCATGCGCCAATGTAAAATAATTGTAATGACCTTAATTTTCACAGTTTTCATCCGATTTTGATGAAATTGTCATTGAATGCGCGGTTAAGGTTGTAAATGGTCTCGTACCTATTTCATTGTTTTCAACTCATCAGTTCATTCTGTGCTTGCACTTGCTTTTCAATGATCAATACATTCATGATAGGTAAACGAGGAAGCTATGTGCTACACCCAACTCGACAGACGTTTTAACATGGAATCATGTTTTAGCGATGGACCCCCCGCCAAAAAGTGAGACTATAAAGTGAGATGAAAGTAGCGCCAATAATTGTGATCATTTCCGCTTACAACCGAGTCGTTGCTAGGGATATGATACTTCGTCGTTTTTCATCCCACAAAATTCGTTGGCCATTCGTTCGAAAGGTCTCGATTTATCCAACCATACTATATTAACTACTGCGAAGTGCGTGGCCAACAAGCTGAGTTATGAGCATGGTTATATGAATAATTGTTTACACACAGGTGATCATTCTCAATTATTGATATTGTGAACATGATTGCAACCGCTTGTTAATTTCTGATGATTTCATTGAGCTGGTGTTTCGATTATGTGATTCATAGCAGGTGATCAGAATATTGCGAGAACGGTTTGATTTGTGAAGCGGTGGTTAAATCATTTTAATAGGTAATTTCTATACTTTACACTATAGGAAGCTGTAATTTCGTATGTAGCCTTTTTAGCCTCTTTCTATAATAAAGTGAATGTTTACTCGCGAGTTTCTATTAGGAGATCATCATCTCACAAGAGCTCAATCGTCGTGATCATTTCTATAATAAAGTGAATGTTTACTCGCGAGTTTCTATTAGGAGATCATCATCTCACAAGAGCTCAATCGTCGTGATCATTTCTATAATAAAGTGAGAGCGAGGAGCTAAAACATGATTCCATGTTTTTTACATTTTAGCAGTCAGGCTCAAAGTAATAACATCCGGGGGGGTCCAGGGGGGCGAAGCCCCCCTGGCGGGGTCAAGGGGCGGAGCCCCTTTCGAGGCCCGAAGGGCCGAGTTTGTTTTCATTTTAAATCAAGCGCCACTTAACCCCCTAGAATACATTTACTTTATGTATACAATGCTACATATACTTAACTTACTTACTGTTTGAAAACGAATTCATTTATTACATAGCCTGTCAAACCTAACAATCCTCGAGTCTGCGAACGGCATAATTTCTACGTCTAATGTACCTAAATGTCAATTACAAACACGAATTTCAACATCGCTTTCCACAAAACGGTTGTTACTAATGTAATATTCATGATACGATCCCATGATTGCCTGTCCACAATTTCAACCCTTCATAACTGTTTTCTTCATCAATATTCATGTTTTCTCAAGACGCCCTAGAATTTCATCGAGCATATTGTTCATGGAAGGAAGCTTTGAAAAATAAAGTCTTGGAAATGATGTATTGGGTTGGAAAAGAGCTAAGGGTGATATACGGCGAAAAGTATTGGCCCAGAAACCCAAGTGTCACAACAATATTGATGCCCATCACCCCCGCTAAGTGCCACAGTTACCTACATAGTTCGGAATCTACCACTGAGTTACGAGTTTAACAACAAGACATTTTGAGACGGAACGGTGATGCAGCATAACCATATAAGCGAATTTTAATGAAATTAAGGAATTGAAATTGCTTTAAAATAAATATTAAAAAACTGCGCTGCGCGTCTCAGCAGGGAGCGCCCCTTAGCTGTACTTAAGCCCTGCCGGCTCAAAAAAAAACTTTTGATTTAAACTGAAATTTAAGTGGATAATTGCGAATGAAGAAATTGAAGTTTATATTTTGATTATCTTTATTCCTATCAGAATTATTATTATTATTCAGAATTTAGTTCATTCAGCTGATGAGGATGGAACCGTTCATTCGTCTCTTACTGTTCCATATTATTCATCTCATGCCCCCTATCATATTTCAATTTTCTGAATAGAACAAGAAAGGCTAGAGCCCGTAATTTCATTAGTCTCTTAATGTCTCACAGAGGCATTATCGAATTTCAGATTCGTAGGGTGAATAGGAGAGAATTAAGCTCACTCACCTTTTTTTCGATCGAAAAGAAAGAAAGAAAAAACATGTAAAAATGCCTCAAGAATTTGGGTGATGAAAACAATCCTGGAAACCCCTCTTGTACACTAATCAATTGGGATTCGCCATAGTAACGACAGACGAGACGTTCCAAACCCGACACGAGCACCTCCCACCCTGCTGCCTTTTCCCCTCCGTTTGTTCCCCGCTAGGTAACAACAGAACAGCTGACCCGTCTTATCACTTATCTTATTGTTTAGGTTCTATTTAGATTACAGTACTTTGACTTTCGTGTTTAGTTTATTTATGTACTTTTAATGATATGTCATATGTAGTTTAAATTACTTTTATTAGGTATAATTATGTTCCTCCATTTCAACATGCTATTTTGTTACCGTTGCATATACCAAACGAAAAGGAAATTCAATCTTCGCCGGCACATAAAATGTGCTTGTAAATGTGTACCGGTGTATTATTTTCTTTTATAATTTAATGGGGAACTTTCATGTGTTGGAATTTCACACTTTTGAACCCTGATTCGCATTCAGCACACTTGAAAACCATCTAGGTACTATTAATTTGCAGCTCAAAATACCGTTTAGTCTGGCCAATAAACGGGTGATAAGATCACGCAAGTAGTAATGCAAGAGAGCTGAAGGTTCCTTCAGGCAGGTGAGGGCCGTGACGTCATCGTGCAAATGCCGTATTACTTTAAATTACAAGAGCCGTCTTACTGGTCTGATACCCACCGTACAGCTACTTTTTGGAAAGCTCTCTTTAAGATCTGTCTATTAAGCAAATAAAAAATAACCATGCAGATTCCGCATTGTTTCATTATTCCTTTTTATTTTATTTTAAGATTAAAATATTTATTAAAACAAATTTGTCACCCTGAAAATTGAACATTACCAGGCAGATTAGCTTCATGAAAGTATTTAAATTTGAACTTATAAGGTGCATGCTGAAAAAGTCATGAGTTAAGGTATAACTTCATAAATGAATATGAATTAGAATTAACTCGGAAGCTCATGCAGCTTGACTGAAACTTTTAAAACCATGATCCTAATGTCTTACGTCAATCTGAAAGAAATGAAAAATAGCTTTAAATAGAGGCGTTTAAGTTCGAATCACTATTTTTGTTTGTACATTAACTCCCTGCAGTTACGGATATTTAAGAATGTTGGCAACGCAGAGCGGTTGCTTTGTAGGGAGGAACATGATGGAGTGGGAGGTGCTCGCGTCGGGTTTGGAACGTCTCGTGTAACCAACTTCGACGGGCAGAAAGTCGAGTTTCGATGTCGAATCACCGATAAGTACCAAGTTACAACCCTATCGGCTGCTTTGTGAAACATCCTTATCAAAAAATACTATTGTAAATTTCGTAATTCAGACCTACTGACGTGTGAATATAGCTGTTCAAATTCTCGAGTGTTAAGTTTATATATAGTTAAGATATTGTGTTTATTGTTCTACAAATAATTTTACCATTTAATGTTTTTATCCAGGTTAGAATGTAACCTGCACTGATTTGGCTTTCACCGATACCCGCAAGAGAGCAGCTTGGCATTTCGATTTTTGATGTTTCGACGAGGGAGCCTGATGTAACCATCGCTTTTCTATGTATTCAATTTTCGAAGATTCGATTTACAAAATGGACCATGAATACTTACACCTATTACTTCACCATTCAGAAATAAATATCTAGTCCCCGGGACGAGAATCGCTACAGTCACTTTCATTTCTTCCTATAATAACAAATAGGTAAGCGATCACGAAGAGAGATTAAGTAGATATTTAGTAACGTAACTGGAACCCGTCATTTCATGCATTTGCAAGTTCATCATCCTTCAAACTGACTCATATTGAAGATTAGGTATTCATGGGATATTCATCGTGTTCCCTGGATTGATAATCCACTTGGGACCCCATCCTCCAGCGATCTTAATCGCCTGCACGATGAAGAGGCCAGGATTGGCATAACATATTTCAGAACAACGTCCATTCAGCAAACCTTTGTAGAAAATGTACCTAGCTCTTGGTAGATAGTAAATTCTTGAAGGGGAGGGGGGGGGGGGGGGGGATCCGTAAGTAGGTAAGCACTAGATAATAATAATAATGGGTGGAATGGGTTAGATTGGGGTGGAACTAAGGAGAACTGGATGTTGAAGAATAGTAGGAAAAAAAAAAAAAAAAAAAGAAATTATTCAAGCAGTTTTAGGTATACATTGGATAAGCCTTTTAGGTACATCTTTTTTATCACCAGCTTTCATTTTTCATCATATGTGCTATTTCTTTAATTTTGCATTTTTTAAATTTCGGCTCATTACTGCAGATTTGGAAGTTGTCAACTATGAGGTTATGATTTTTTATGGCAATATGTTTGGCTAAAGCTGTTGGATAGTTAACTTTTTCAGGGTCCGGACTATTTCCCATTCCACCTATATTATTATCTAGTGCTTCCCTACTTAGGTATCCCCCCCTCTCCCCTTCAAGAATTTACTATCTACCTTCCATTACACATAGTAGGTAACTCCACTTCTTCTCACCATAGTTTTAAAAAGTCCCGCCATAGTGTCCTACTAGATAGTCACAGCCATTATGACCATTCCTCCAACCACCTCCCTCCCCCTTTTTCAGCCATTACTGTGATGACGCTTTTAGTTCTGGCCCAAGCCATGCCACCTGTATGTAATGCTTAGTCTAATTCGAAGTTTGTTAAAGTTGTATATATGTTCCTACATTTAAAACTAATGTTTTGTCTACCTGGTGAAAATCCTTCAAAAAAAAAAAAAACCTAGTTTATATGTACCTAATATCTAAACCATTAGATAATTAAAACTATCAAGATTGTGCTTCGCTCCTCGCCGGGGGGCTTCGCCCCCCTGGACACCCCTGATCTTTTCTCTTTTCTACTGTGTAGAAAATGAGGATAATTTGCTATGCAATTCTTAGCCTGAAAACGCTCAAAAAATAAAGTATAAAAACATTTGGATATAAAAAAAATATTCAAGCCTGGCTGGGATTCGAACCCACGAACTCGCGCTTCGCGTTACGGACATTTTTCGTTACGGTCGTTACAAAAAAAATTGTTGGGGTCGGCCTAAAAATTGCATAGCAGTTAATATACATATGAAAAAGTGTTGAACGAATTTCAATTAAGAACATTTTCGAAAAATTTTATGGAGCCATTCTAATACCTTCATTTTATACGAAAATTTGTTAAACAACCGATTTAGTTCGAAAGTTAGTTTAAAAATTTAAATTAAAAACTAATTTAGTTAGAAAGCTAGCTTCAAAAATTTAACTAGAAACTAATCTTGTTCGAAAGTTAGTTTTAAAAATTCTACTAAGAACTAATTGGGTTTTGGCCGGAATGGAGAAACTAAAAACTAATTAGTTTCTAGTTCGAGATTTAGTTTAACTAAATTTTTAGTTAACTACCTACTCCCAACTTTGATATGCGGTGTCCAAATTTTGTCCCACAAACCCGCGTGCTATTAAACGTCATTTCGTCTCGCAATAAGACAAACGTCAGTTATCACCGATATTTTTGCATGTTCGCGTATTATTCGAACCAGAAAAACCGCCCTACCGTTAGGTTTTCCCACGACACGTGAAGGAGCAGGCAAAGTGAAAAGGGAATGATGGATGGCGGAGGGAGCAATTCATCGTCTTGGCTGAAGCGCGCTCTATCACGCGGAAGGCCGTATGAGATTCTCCCGTCTTCCAACAACATTCTTTAACATGTTTATCCGAAGGTTATATTTATTCGCAACCGTCCATCCATTCGCGCAACCGCGTTTTTCCGTTCGGATAGTATGACGAATATATGAAACCCATACAAAGAAAACAAGAATCTGAGTAACAACTGAATATGTTGATATTCGTTTTTACAAGAAGCAGTAATGTTTTATAAAACTTTTGTAAAAAACATTTTCTCATGAATATTAGAAACAGAAGATCCATAGGCAAAAGACAGCACCATTGGGAAGAAAACGCATCTTGAAACGTAAACCACATTTGGCAAAGTTGCTGCTTATTTAGTGTATAAAGAAACGCTTGCATAAGAGTCTGCAACACATTGGGACATTTTATGTCTTTAGTTGCAGACTCGTATGCAAGCTCTAAGAGCCACTCAGCTGATCCGGACCCCGGGCATCGTCAAGTAAATGTCCTAAAGAGGCTACATACGAAATTACAGCTTCCTAGAGTGTAAAGCATAGAAATTAGCTTTAAGCTACTCAGCTGATCCGGACACAGGGCATCGTCAAGTAAATGTCCTAAAGAGGCTACATAAGAAACTACAGCTTCCTAGAGTGTAAAGTATAGAAATTAGCTTTAAGAGCCACTCATCTGATCCGGACCCTGGGCATCGTCAAGTAAATGTCCTAAAGAGGCTACATACGAAATTACAGCTTCCTAGAGTGTAAAGTATAGAAATTAGCTTTAAGAGCCACTCAGCTGATCCGGACCCTGGGCATCGTCAAGTAAATGTCCTAAAGAGGCTACATACGAAATTACAGCTTCCTAGAGTGTAAAGTATAGAAATTAGCTTTAAGAGCCACTCATCTGATCCGGACCCTGGGCATCGTCAAGTAAATGTCCTAAAGAGGCTACATACGAAATTACAGCTTCCTAGAGTGTAAAGCATAGAAATTAGCTTTAAGAGCCACTCATCTGATCCGGACCCTGGGCATCGTCAAGTAAATGTCCTAAAGAGGCTACATACGAAATTACAGCTTCCTATAGTGTAAAGTATAGAATTGACCAATTAAAATGATTTAACCACCGCTTCACAAATCAAACCGTTCTCGCAATATTCGGATCACCTGCTATGAATCACCAGCTCAATGAAATCATCAGAAATCAACAAGCGGCTACAATCATGTTCACAATATCAATTATTGAGAATGATCACCTGCGTGTAAACAATTATTCATATAACCCTGCTCATAACTCAGCTTGTTGGCGACACACTTTGCAGCAGCAGTAATATGGTTGGATAAATCGAGAGCTTTTGAACGAATGGTCAACGAATTTTGTGGGATGAAAAACGACGAAGTACCATCTCCCAAGCACCGACTCGGTTGTAAGCGGAAATCATCAGAATATTTGGTAACAAATTTGGTAACGGTTTTCGAGTTATGTGCCAGAGCAAAGACATAAAATGTCAAAAATGAAGCTATTGCGATAGCTGCAACAATTTTAAAATACGAATTTGTGAAAAATTCCTTCAACGAAATTCAAGCTCTAAGAGCCACTCAGCTGATCCGGACCCTGAGCATCGTCAGGTAAATATGATAAAGAGACTACATACGAAATTACAGCTTCCTAGAGTGTAAAACATAGAAATTAGCTTTAAGAGCCACTCATCTGATCCGGACCCTTGCATCGTCAAGTAAATGTTCTAAAGAGGCTACATACGAAATGACACCAGCTAAATGAAATCATCAGAAATTAACAAGCGGTGGCAATCATGTTCACAATATCAATTATTGAGAATGATCACCTGAGTGTACACAATTATTCAAATAACCATGCTCATAACTCAGCTTGTTGGCCACGCACTTCGCAGTAGTTATAATATGGTTGGATAAATCGAGAGCTTTCGAACGAATGGTCAACGAATTTTGTGGGACGAAAAACGACGAAGAACCATTTCCCTAGCAACAACTCGGTTGTAAGCGGAAATCATCAGAATATTTGGTAACAAATTTGGTAACGGTTTTCGAGTTATGTGCCAGAGCAAAGACATAAAATGTCAAAAATGAAGCTATTGCGATAGCTGCAACAATTTTAAAATACGAATTTGTGAAAAATTCCTTCAACGAAATTCGTTTTGAAACATTCTGAAACGAATTCAGAAGTTTGGGGTTACATATATAGCATTTCCCAATTGAGTTAAACTTTTTCCATTTAGGTTTAGACCTTTTCCATTTAGATTTAAACCTTTTCCATTTAGATTTAGTCGTTTTTCATTTTGGTTTAAACCTTCTCCATTTAGGTTTAGAACTTTTCCATTTAGATTTAAACCTTTTCCATTTAGATTAAACCATTTCCACTTAGATTTAAACCTTTTCCATTTGGATTTAAACCTTTTCCATTTGGATTTAAACTCCATCAAAACGTCAGTAGTTAGCCCCATCATAGTAAGTAAGTGCCTATCTACTAAAATTTCATTAGGCTAGAAGTAAAAAAAAAGGAAACGGATAGTTTTAACTTAATTTATAACTTCCGTTCATGAGAAATTCTTGTGTTCAAAAAACATTTGTTCATTATTATATTATATTACATTTCTGTGCATAAAAAAACACTTGCATGATTTAATTTTCAAGTTGTGGCATAATAACGTCGGGTTAGAGGTAAAAGTACCGAAGAGGTAAATTCATATTGTGCAAAAATCAAATTAAAATTTCAAAAGTTAGTTTGGTAAATATGATTATTTTCTTAGGTTGGATACATAGTTTGATGATATTGATCACCAATAATAACAACAGTTAAATAATCATAATATTCTCCATTTGATTTTCCCACGTGTTGAATTTGTGACTTGGGTACTTTTACCTCTAACTCCACGATAATTTCCTGAGTTTAAATCCAAATGGAAAAGGTTTAAATCCAAATGGAAAAGGTTTAAATCTAAGTGGAAATGGTTTAATCTAAATGGAAAAGGTTTAAATCTAAATGGAAAAGGTCTAAACCTAAATGGAAAAGGTTTAAACCAAAATGAAAAAGGACTAAACCTAAATGGAAAAGGACTAAACCTAAATGGAAAAGGACTAAACCTAAATGGAAAAAGTTTAACTCAATTGGGAAATGCTATATATATATATATATATATATATATATATATATATATATATATATATATATATAAGGGTGTAGTTCCGTATGTGTCCCCACTTTCAAACTAATGTAAATTTATCGTTAACCTATCAAAAAATGAATTTGACGACTGAATCGGAAACCTCCCAATCTCCCCTTTCCCATGGATTCATGTTAAATTAACTTTCTTGTTCGCGTACGTGAGAAATAGGGGATGGAAAAAAGTGGGGACAACTAGTCAAAAAGTTCCGTCTGTGTCCCCACGCTATTTGTGAGTCAGTAAGATGAGCAATAAACCCTAAAACCTTTTTGTTGTTGATCTCTGACTAAACAATGTTGATGTTTATATTGTGTAGGATGATACAGACTCTTGAATAAACATGCACCTTATACCTTCCAACAGACTAGGGACCGCTGACGGGGAGTCGGGGTCATCTGAACTGGGAACCAGCGGCAACTAAACCACCTGAACTGGGCATTTTCCAAATGCTAGGTAGGCAGGGTCTGTTCCAGAATTTTCAATAAGGGAGTGACTACTTGATGTTATGTATTTTTGGGAGGTGCGAGCTTTCGAGCATCCAGACCACGTGACCACGTGACTATACGTCACATCATTCTGACCTTTATGTCTACCTAATCTGAATTGTTGTTAAGGGATTGACTACTTGATGTTATGTACTTTTGAGATGGGAGCTTGCGAAATCCGCCAAACTATACCTACACATCATTCTGACCTATATATTATGTCTAACTAATCGGAATTTTAAGGAATTGACTACTTGATGTTATGTATTTTTGATACATTGATTCTGACCTATATGTTCAACTGATCTGAATTGTTACTAAGGGATTGACTACTTGATATTATGTATTGCTTCCGAATCTACCTAGAGGTAGCGGAAACATTGTTTTCACTTTCGGGAGAAAAAAAGTTTGGTCTCCAAAATCAAATTTTCCACTCGCATTTTACGTTTTAGACTATTCTGATCAACTTCGGTTCCGTGTCTGTATGTCTGTGTTTGAGTGTGTGTGTGTGTGAGTGTGTGTGTGTGTGTGTGTGTGTGTGTGTCTGTCTGTGTGTATGTGTATGTGTTTGTGACAAGCTTATTTTCCACAGTATTCATCCGATTTGGGTGAAATTTTCAGGGGATGTGAGGGCTATGGGGTAGACGGTTTCCTATCAGTTTCATCGTTCTTGACTCACCACCTCACTCTGCTCATGTGCAAACGTAAATTCCAGTATGCTCCATTTTTTCACATGCCACTCTTTGCAAGCGAAGCGAGCAATTTAATGGGGAGGTCCGGGGGGCTTGCCCCCCGGCTGGATGTGGAGGCGAGCGAAGCGAGCCGGAGCGGCTAGTATATATATAAGCGTTAAGCTCTAGGATTCGTTTCAGAATGTCTCAAAACGGATTCCAACGAAGAAATTTATCAAAAATTTAGATTTAGGTAAACATTTTCGGAGCCATTTCAACAGCTTCATTTTCTAGGAAAACTCGCTTAAACAAGCTAAGCCAATGCGTTCTCCTGCCGTACGGATGCGTTAGACTCCTCCAAACTTTTGTTAACAATAAGAAAACTCTCCACCAAAAACGGCTTTAACCTTGACGAAGCTCATTTCGCCGAAAGATAAAATAGCCCTGCGGATCCGTGGAAAGCTTGGAAAATGAATTCACTGTATAGGAGCAACAACAAAGTTGAGAAGGTCTGAGGTTGGGAACATAACTCTCGCACATCACTTGTTCCGGGAGGATCCGCCTCTCCATATTTTTCACAAGTTGAATATTTCAGCTGAGCTGCCGACTGCGCCAGGTGTTTGCTCGAAGCTTCCTGAATGCTTTGATAATAAATGGGGGTCTAAAACCTTTCTTGATAATAATTTTTAGACATCTCTTTCCTCTCCCATTCTTCATATATTGGTAAAGCCTCCGATAGCTGCCTCTGCGTACGGAGAATTTTCCTAAAAGGCAAATTTATTCAATGATCTACATCAAAGAGATTTTTCAAAGGATTTTTCGTTTGATAGCCATCAGCGTAAATGGTTATTGGAAATCCCACTTTTCACTCGTTGTTTCCATCCGAAGCATTTTCCGATTCAAACAAAATTACAGCTTCATTAGCTAGGGGTAAACAAACTGGTTCTACTACATACATCGCCGTAATTGCACGGAGGAGTCTCTAAAAAGATACAATTAGGACCTTTCGATAAAATGTTGGATTGATGTTGACACAACAAGAGAAATGTATTAGGTAGACTATTTGGAATGGAGAAGCGAGATTCAAGTCTAATTTACTATATGTCGTTTTTAGCGAATTCTCGTAGAAAATGAAGCTATTGTAATGGCTCCAAAAATTTAAAAATAAAAATTTTCGAAAATTTTCTTCATTGAAATCCATTTTGATACATTCTGAAACAAATCCTAGAGTTTCACGCTTTTTCATATGTACATATATATATATATATATATATTTAGGTATATATATATATATACCTATATATATATATATATATATATATATATATATATATATATATATATATATCACGTCTCATAGTGAGTCTCACTTTTGTGAATTTATTATATGTAAAAATCTAAGTATATATATATATATATATATATATATATATATATATATATATATATATATATGTGTGTGTGTGTGTCCTTCCAGACGAAAACACTTCTTACGATTGAGATAAAATTCCGTTCTTGCGCCAAAAAATTAAGCTTTCCAAAGGAGAGGACGAGTTCGTTGGCAAGAATTTTTTGAGTATATTAAATTGGTCAAATTTCAAAAAAGTGCTTAAAAAATCACTAAAAATATCAAAAACGTCTGAAAATCGTTAGATTTATACTGTGCAGCAGAATATTGCTGAAATAAAGTGTATCAACTAATAAATAGAACATTAAAAAATGTATGTACAAAATTATATTGAAAAATGTACTTAATTTTCATTAAAATGTGCTAAAAATCGATAAAAACTGCCAATATTTAAAAATCCAAAATTTGTTTTTGAATCACAGAATTTTATTTAGAACGAATTTTTTAAAATTAAAATTGGTAGTTAACTATTAGACTTGGAGTTTTGTCTGTGTCAATCAATATTAGTTTCGCACATGCGCAATGGTTATTACTCTACAAATCGCGATATAATTCGTAGGGCATTTTTCTAGAACATAAATCCCAAACACCTACCGAGTTTGAACGAAATCGGATCAACAGATGATGAGAAATTAACGTTATGAGAACTTCACGTTTGCTCATGCGCACAGGCTACTCGTGATTCGACGGCATTGAAAATTATAGGGGACAGTCTAGGAGCTAACCCGCACAATCCCTGAAAATTTCATCGGAATTTGACTGAAACTTGGTATAGTTTTGGGCGTGACAAGGATTTACCGCGGACAGACAGACTGACCGACAGACACGGAACCAAAAATGATCAGTAAACGCTGAAACGCAAAAAGCAAGTGGAAATTTTGATTTTGAGGACAAAATTTTTTTCAACGAACACCGTCCGTAGTGAGGAAGGAAAAATTCCAGTCATGCAGCATGACCCCATGAGTGAATTTTTGAAGAAATCATCGACATTTCAGTCGCTATTGATCGCGTAGAGAAATTTTAGTTTTTTGATAGACAAACATGGAATCAAATTATTAAAAATAATTAGGAGGTACTCATACTTTATTGGTTATACAGGGATACTTCCATAAGAGTAGTTCAATCTGAATTTGGACAATGTTTCATGCAAATATTACCGATTTTTACAACTAGCGAACGGCATTATTTCGATTTTTGATTGATTTTTCAACTTTGAAATTTTTGAAAACTTGATACATATTCTTATAGGAAATTTTATGCTGATTCCGAATATACCACATGTTAGTATGCTGAAAAAATTATTTCGCACAACAAATCGCAAAAAACAGGCTATTTTGAAATTGTTGACTACATTTTTGAAAATTTCAACCCGCAGATGTAATCCGATCATGCTGGCCAACGAACTTGAACTTTCGTTTTGTGTCCTTAACATTTTAAAATTTGTTTGAAGTTTCTAGCACAATTCTACGGACAGTTATCGTCTGGAATGACACATACATACATACATTAAAAAATGCGTTAAACTTCAGAATGTGATTCAGAATAGCCTGAAACAGATTTCTGCATAACATTTTTTCAAAAATTCACATTCTACAAATTTTGAGGCGAGAACAATAGCTTAATTTTCTTCAAAAATTCGCTAATGAGTGAACTGAGGTACCTAGATAGGTAGGTACCCTGCAAGTTGCAGGTAGATACAATTGAACCTATCATAGAAAGACGTTGACAAAATGAAAATTCGATGAATTTCAGGCATAGGATTACCGAAGTGGATCTCTCACCTTAGTAGAATAGGAAACAAGCATGTTTGAGCAATTTCTGTCTGTTGAATGTGAGTGGGTATCTAGGTACCTAGATCTAGGTTCCTATCTAGGTACCTCAGTTCACTCATTTTCTCAATAGGTTTCATTTGGTTTGGAAAAAGTTTCATTTGATTTGGAAAAGGTTTGGTTTGGAAAAGGTTTCATTCGGTTTGGAAAAGGTTTCATTTGATATAGAAAAGGTTTCATTTGGTTTGGATTTCTGCATAAAATTTTTTCAAAAATTCTCATTCTACAAATTTTGAGGCGAGAGCAACAGCTTAATTTTCTTCAAAAATTCGCTAAAAGCTGCGGTTGGCATTCGGGTTTTTCTTCTAACCCATTTATCGATGAAGTCAGGTAAGGGAGGCGTAGTTAGTGGGACACCCTCTATAGGACTCAAGGCCACTCCATGTGTCTAGAGAATAAATTACAAGGTAGTTCGTTTTCCGAAAAGAGCGTGCATGTTCTGTGTACTGCGATCGCAGCCTAATTATAATGAAGAGTTTAACGCCCGAGCGGCATGGAATGTCGCGTTCGTCGGGAGCACTCAGCTCTCAGCTGTCATTCAAACGTTACACGTGCTTTGAAATTACGTTATTGTTATCCACATGCTGTCAACCGGCGTTAGACCCGTTTTAATTAGGAACGGGAGACGCACGAATACAAACTGCCGTTACAGTTGTTTGAATCTCTCAACCGAAATTCGGCGAAATCGTCGTTACATCGCTTCAAAGTTCACTTGGCGCCACCAGGGTAACCAGGTATCCGGTGGTTAGCTGATTTGAAACTGGGTGTTTTCAATTTCCCTTATCACGCTAACCTCCATAGGTGCTGACGAAGGACCTAGCAAATTAAAAAATGAGAAATAAACAGCAGATGGCTTGACTTAGTGCCTTTCAATCATCGGAAATATGAAATGAATAAAACTTCAAGGTGTTAAATATACTCCCAAACCTCTTGTATTTAAAATAAATAAAAAGAAACAAAGAAATAGCCGTAAATGAAAATGATTCTGTGTGTTAAATAATGAATGTTAAAACTAAAGCGCTTGTTGGGGCCCTGATGCTGGTGATATTGAATTCGTGAGGGTGGTGATGGTAGGTTATGGTGTGACGATGTTCAAAGGGGGGTTGTAATGGTAAGATCTTACCGCATTTGATTTGGAATTTAACTTCCTCGCAAGGCCAGCTCAAATTCGGGACCTGGCGTTCCGTTTGGGATGGAGATGGCTGGTCTGAATCCACGATCACTGAAGAGGTGTGATTCGCAATAAGAAGATTGCTGAATAGGTAGGCAAAATTAAATTGGCGTACTGCACGTGAGTAGAAATGCGTTTGGCTTTGGCATAGGTTCGGCCTTGACTGCTAGCAGGGGAGATTGGACGCAGTCGAATTGAGAATATTGGGGAAGCGAAGAAGTGGCGGCGATGGTTTACAGGTGACGGACGTTGTGCTGATGGACGTTGGTCGTTGTTAAGCATAAGATGAACAACATCAACCTACCTACCTAATCTATCAACTTGGATGCTCACAACAAACGAGCCTTGAAATTTTCTAATGAAGTTCGATCATCCGGTTTTAGTCCGGAAAGTCCGGTTTTAGCCCGGACAGTCCGGCTTTTCATCATGGTGTCCGGGCGAAAATAGCTCTGAACGCTAAATGTCCGATTTTCATTGAAATATCGAAAAATAACTGGTTTTTCAATTTTTTAACCACGCTCCTTCTCTTCTGGGGTGTTCTGTCAACTGTATTTGTCAACCTGGAAACGGTTGCGATCATAATAAAACTTCTTTCACTACCCTTGCCTCAACTGAGAATACGTTTTTTCAAATGGCAACTAAAATGTACCTATCTACCAAACTGAAACGAAATCACAATTTTTACCAAACCGTCCAAAAGAGGCAGTTGAAATTTGACAATCTTTAGGATTTGTTTAGGCAAATAAAACTTTGTTTCATGGATTTTCATAAATGTTAATGTTTCATAACAGTTCATGTTTCAGCTGGTGGTATGACATTTAGATAGTATTTTCAGAGTCAAAAGACACAAATCTATTAGAAAATTCAGCGCTGATTTCGAGAAAAAAGCTCGAAAATCAAATTTGTTGAGTTGAAGTAGAGAAACTTGGTTTTAATGCAAAGCGAAAGTGGTTTCTCTGAAAAACTCTTTAGAAAAGCATATATCCCGAATATGATTGTGAATTGAGATAAAAATGGCGGTGTTCTACTACGTATTCGAACTACTTTAACTTCAAATTTCTCAAACTTCTCTGAATCCATCCATTATAGTCGGCGAGTGATATTTATTGAAATAAATACATAAATAAATATGTATATAAATATATATATATATATATATTATATATATATATATATATATATATATATATATATATATATATATATATATATATATATGTATATGTATATATATGAAAGTGCATATCAATAACTGTGCTTACGTGGCTTATGACCGTTTGATGTCTTATGAGAGTTTTTAGTATGCTGATCACAGTGTCCGGTTTTTTGCTCCATACTACCTGGCAACCCATGGCACCACCCAATGGCGCAATACACCAGTGCTTCATAAGCGCGAACTGACAGTTTCTATTGTTGAGATGCTGACTTCAGCTAATCAGCTATAAAATGAAAATGTGCTCAAAAATGGCTAATAATCGAGAAAACGCTGCAAATAATTACACAATGGTTTATCATTTCTGTTTTAAGGCCTTCTACACAGGTCTCTGGTCTATAATTAATATATAAACCCCGTTTATTAATTAATATATATCAATAGATACATATTGTAATATAAACCCCGTTTATAGTATATTAATTATTCAAAACTCGGGGCTTCATCAGGACCAGGACCCCACAATTTCATGCTTATTAGAAACGTAAAAAGTGGTTATTAATCATCGTTTTTCCACATTTTTCAGCATACACTGACACGCCAGGTCGTATACAGTTGATAACGGCGTTGACTTCGACTAGTCCATGCCTATTAGAATGCATGTCAATACCTACTGAGCCTGAAAATGTAATTTTGTCTTGCTAGATTGAGTTTTTGAATTACTGTGCGGCGGACGATGGACGGATTCTTATTTAGTTTAATTTTTTCCATTTGATTTTTGAAATCTACGTATCTTGCAACGTAAACCAACAAATTTTGAGTGAGGGAGGGTTAAAAAAAATTTTCTTGGCCGATTACAAAGATTTATTATTGAAAATAATGAACTAAAAACTTCTATAGATCATAAAAAGCACCCATTGTCTTCAACTCTTCAAGAGCGCAATTGTACATTTAAATAGCTTTCAAATCAGGACCTTGAAGCGGTCTGTCAGTGCTTGTGATAGTCTCTTTGGCTGTAGAGCGGAAGCAGCTATGTAGGTCAGGATAATTACAAGCGTAATTACGGCTAATAGCAAACCATTGCTGCAAGCAGTAGGCGCCAACACCTGATGCGACCTTGATAGCCCCCTACCTATAAACGCATCCATCTAATTAATCATTGCGTATTTAGTGAGAGCATAAAGCCACATGTTGAACAATTTCATTTGAAAATATCATTAAACTGAATCCTATCTAAGGCAAAAATGTCTTGGCCAAAAATTGATTTTGGTTTATTATTTTCAATAATGAACCTTTGTAATCGACCAAGAACATTTTTTTTAACAGCCCCTGAAAATTTTTTGGTTTACGTTTCAAGATGCGTAAAATTCCAAACGCTGCAAATTATTACACAAAATTGGTTTAAAAGCTTATCAAAAAGCGTTACAAATTGGTCCATAATAGCTTGGACACCCTGTATATGGCAACCGAAATAGTTAAAAAAAAATTTAATGGCAAAAAAACCACATTCCTATTCTGCTATACAAACAACGATTCTGGATTTTTAGATTTTTAGCGGTTTTGGTCGATTTTTTTGACCAAACACTTTATGCTGACATTTAAGTACATTTTGTGATGGATAGGAGTAGTTCCCCCTTCTCGATTGTTGAAAACGCTGCAGCTGGAGATATCCCTTAGGTTTATTCAACCTTCAGGACATCCTCTGGGTGTAGAGGTTAATCGCCCCTCCCCTTTGAAGGAGTAACTACTCAATTACCATCGCGAGGTTTCGAAGTACACCTCCGCCCTCACCCAAACCCTCGAATATTGACTGCCCCCCCCCCCCCTCCTTCTTGTTTGTTTGTTAATGATGATGATCTAACCGAAGAAATCGATTTAACATTGTAACTCTTTATTTTCCAAATAGACAACGTTCTTTTCACTAACTTCGGTTTTGAAATTTTATTGTGGGTGGTTTATAGGGTAAAACCACCCATTATTTCTGTGTTACGTTACCTTCGTTACCTTCTACGCAGATCATTGGTCTATAATAATTAGTAAATCCCGTATGTAATTTAGGATCAGAACAAGGCGCATTGTGCCTCCGAGAAGGGTTCACACTTTTACAATTCCAAGACCCAAACGTTTTTTTCGATGATCAAGCCCTTAGGTAAGGGCTTAAATGGAGGGGGGGTCCGAGAAATCATTGCACTTTTGTTTTTTTATGTCTTATTATAATTCTCACCAAAATTATATACAATTCATTCATAGGGACGTCCCTGTAATGCATATATTACTTAACAATATGTTTTATATTTCATGTCTTTAAGATGGCCCGTGATTTGAATGCTTGCAAGACGAAACCACTTAAACAGGTCGAACCACTTACCCAGGTAGCACAGGCCAAGTAGTGCTGGAAACAATAAGCACGTGTTAAAAAAAAATGTGACCGCGATTTTGAAATGCCTCTATTCAAGTAACGGTGGATCAAGTATAAAGGTTGCCCGGAACAGGGGTGACTAGTAAGACAGCCTGTGGAAGAAAGTCGATCTGGCGTGGAGGGTCGGAGTTGATTTGCGAGTTCGTCTCTCGAGAACAATGCGGGCCCCGGCTTTATACGGCCCTTCATCGCAGCCTCCGCCTGTATATAATGTAGCCATCTTGGCCAGATGTTGGTTACTAGACCCTTGGGCTCCGACTAGGAGGCCCGAGCGGAGAATATGGTCGATGCCGGAGAAAACCAATGTTGATGCCTTCCATAAATTCGACCTGAACCTACTAGTCAATATTCCGTTCTCTCTTCGAAAGGAAATCATAACTTTGGAAGCTAAATAATAGAACGATGCAAATAATTACACAAAGGTTTATTATTTCTTTATTAGATGGCGGTTCTTTCCCGTTACCGTTCTGCCACCCTGGTACAAATCTATACGTCCAACTAATCTTAATTTTTATTAAGGGATCGACTACTTGATGTTATGTGTTTTTGAGATGAAAGCTCGCGAGCATCCAGACCAACAAACTACCATATACATCATTCTGACTTCTACAGGGTGTCCCCCCCTCCCCCTCCTGCTGAAATCGTTAATAATGGGTCACAATAAATATTGTTTTTTCAATCTTAATGTTTTTTTGTAAGGATTTCAAAAATGACAGAATTGCGCATTTTGCAAGTGCCCAAACGTGTGCGATTGATATTTTTTAGTTGTTTAGTGCTGGTTTTGGTTTATTATTTCCAATAATAAGCCTATTGTGCTCAAGAAGTTTCTGGCCAACAAACTCATTCTTTCGCACATTCCATTTGGAAAGCTTGACTTTTTGGGCCAAAAACGGACGAAAAAGTGTCTTTTAGGACGGAGACGCACGCCTTTCTATCTCAATCCTAAGGAGAGTTATCGTTTGGAATGACACACAATAACTATTTGAATAGATAGGAGCAAATCGAGAAATATAAACATGCGTACCTATATAATATAGAAGTATAGGTTGTGGCAAGTATAGGACACGCCGAGGAGTCTGGACGGGCCTTATATACGCCAGCCAACTATACGATATACTCAATTGATATATAAATAATTTGCATTTTTTAGTATATATTCTTTCGTTTGGATATGAAAAGACTTTCTCAATCCTAAGGAGATAAAACTCTAGGATTCATTTCAGAACGTCTCAAAACGGAACGGTGAAGAAAATTTTCGAAAATTTGTATTCTAAGATTTTTGGAGCCATTGCAATAGTTTCGTTTTTTACGAAAATTCGCTAAAAGGGTGATATTGATTTGTATAAGGGTGCATTTGATCTGAAAAAAGGTGAAATTGGTTTTTAATAGGGTGAAATTGGTTCGTAAGGATGAATTTGATTTGTAGAAGGGTGAATTTGACATGTAAAAGGGTGAATTTGGCTTGTAAAACGGTAAATTTGACTTGAAAATGCTATAAACACATTCTTTACACAACATTCTTCTCTAATCTGGAATTCACATCACATTCACACTTCACAGAGAAAAGTATTTTTACGGAGGCTCGTCAAACTCATGCTCCCTTCTGCCACCTGTACTTACGCGGGTACTTAAGCAAAATGTTCACTTCGCCAGTCACAAGTAGGAGTTAGCTGTGAGCTAATTAAGACCCTCGTTTTCCACTTCCGTTGAAAGAGGAGGAAATTAATCAATGCCTCGCTAGAGAAGGTTTGCAGAAGGTTGATTTTACATCAAGAAGTATTTGATTGGTTTTCCAAGCCCTTCACCCTCTTGCCATCAGGAAGAACTTAACGCTAAAAACAATTTTCATGGAACTAGTTCACCACCTAACTGGAAGATGATTGCCTTAGTTTATACTCGTATTTAAAGACCACTAAAATAAAACCGGTCCCGATGAAATCTGGTAATGAAAGTGGTGAGAAATGGAAACGTTTTAATTTAATTTTTTTGGTTAGGAAACCTAACAACCGTAACGTGTATCATATCGTTATAAGCGGGAACGATACTGTTGGTTTACATACCTACGTTGCAGGATATGTAATTATGAACATCGAATAAATATGATTCATACGACAAATCTGAACGAAGGGGCAGGGCCCACATAACCAAATCGGGCGTGAATACAAGGTTGGCGTGTGAATACGTGTGCATGTGCGCGCGCATGCGTGTGTGTGTGTGTGAGTTTGCTCTGCTGTGCGCTCTTGGCTAGGCTTTCCACCTGGTGTCCCAAGTGCTTACATCCACGCACCGGTCAAGGCCGGTGGGCTCGGTATTGTCTCTCTTTCTGCTGGGAGGTCGCCCGCACTGCTGCTGACCTGGACTTTGTCCGGCAGCAGTTGTTGTGGTGCGATCGAGCAACACCAACTGCTCCAAAACCCAGCTCATCTGCTGAGTTTGCTGCTGCACTGCATGAGTCAGTAGATGGTAAAGAACTCCGACAGTGCTCTGAATCCCCCATTTCTACCCAGTGGGTAGAATGGGCTTCAGAGGGCTATGGGGCCCACGACTATCACTATTTTCATGCCGTCCGGCTGGCTACACTAGCCACTTCGGTGAGGTGTTCAAGGAGTAGTCGCGGGACAGTTGACACCCTTTGCCGTGCCTGTCGGGGTAAAAATGAGAATCTATATCATGTAGTGCAGCAGTGTCCTCGTACTCACGGTGGCCGCATTTTACGTCACGATGCGGTTGCCACGCAGATAGCAGGTGCTTTGTCATCTAGCGGTTGGGATGTCGAAAGGGAGAGACTATACCACATGCCAAGTGACCGGGGCAAGAAGCCAGATATCGTTGCGATCAAGCCCGATGGGTCTGCCATAATCCTGGATGTCCAGGTTGTCAGTGGCAGCGTGGACATGGAGCAGACATGGCGGGCTAAGAAAAGTAAATATGATAGAAATGATCTGCGCCAAGTGATATCTGAGCTAAAAGGAGTGGCACCTAATAACATCAAGGTCATTGCCGCGACCGTGTCATGGCGCGGGGTGTGGTGCGTGAAAAGCGCCACGGAGTTACGCGAGTTGGGCATCTCGGTAGGAGTACTCCGTGGTATCACCACCCGCGTCCTGAGGGGTTCTTACTTGAACTGGTGGAAATTTTATAGGGGCACATCCTTTCATCCCATTCTTCCTCCTCGTCCTACAACTTCCCTTATCCCTAGAGCCGGCGTCGGGCAAACCTGGTCCTCCCCACTTTTTTATTTTATTTGTTTATTTTTCAATTTAATGACGTGCAGGGGGCTTTTTTTTTTAATACCTCCCCTCAAAGACGGAGGGGCCGTCTTTGAGGGGAAGTATTAAAAAAAAAAAAAAAAATTGTGTGTGTGTGTCTGTGTGTGTTTGTGGCAAATTTTGTCGAGGCTGCCCAGGCCGCAATTTTCAACCGATTTTCGAGATTCCTCCTTTTTTCCACCCCAATTTTAGTGAAGTTGTGCAGCAAACCCCAGAAATTTTGAATTCCGTGATGGAAAACGAGGGGGTGAATCCGAAATAACGTGTTTTTTTCGACAAATTTTGTCGACGCTACCCAGGCTACAATTCTTAACCAATTTTCGTGATTATTATTTTCTACAATTCCAATTTTAGTTTAATTGTGTGAAAACTTTGGGAATTTTGGATTTGCCGTTGTAGTGGTTAGGGGGGGGGGGGGTAGAGTGGATAGTAACTGATTCTTTTAAGCGCTGCCTTAGCTACAAATCCCGACCGATTTTCGTGATTCTTATTTTGTTTAATCAGGCTAGGTTTTCTCGACCATTGAGTTAAATGTAAAATGTTTCGGGTTTCTCGAGGGTTGGTCAATGAAAAGTCTATATTCTAGGTGGACGTTTCGAAATATTTGTATTTCATCTTCAGGGCTTGGAAAACTTCACTTGTACGCTTATTTCATATCATTGTCATAGAGCTTTGTTAGGTAGCTATCTACTTAAACAACATCTTTGAGTATACTGACAAAACTGAGAAAAAAACTTTGAAGTATACTGAGAAAATATTATTTAAGTTATATTGAACAGAGACTAAAATTGAAGTTATAAGAGGTATGTAACACAGCAACGTGGACGAAAATACTATCACAAGTCTATATGTCTATATACAAGTCTATATCTATACCTTAAAGTTTTTTTCTCAGTTTTCTCAGTATACCCAAAGATGTTGTTTAAGTAGATAGCTACCTACTAAAGCTCTATGACGAGGATATGAAATAAGCGTACCTAAACATACAGTTTTCCAAGTCTTGAAGATGAAATATAAATATTTCGAAACGTCAGCCTAGAATATAGACTTTTCATTGACCAACCCTCGAGAAACCCGAAACATTTGACATTTATTTTGTTCCATTATGATTTCGATATAGTTTTGTGACTTAGGTATGTCCGGTCTTTCAAATTTCACTATGGGAGGGGGTGAATGGTGGGGGTAATACTGATAAATCATATTTTAAGTATTCTCGTCCGATTTTCATGATTTTTTTTTTTTTTTTTTTTGTTCAACTCTAAATTCGGTCTAAATTTGGACCGTATGTCATGAGTTTCAAATTTCGTAGAGGAAGGGGGTGACTGAAGGGGGTAATAGAAAGGAATCATGGTAATTTAACGATTCGCGTTCAATTTACGTGATTTTTTTCAATTATGAATTGGGTCTAGTTTTGGAAAATATGTCGGGAATTTCAACTTTCATGCTGGAATAGGGCTGAATGGAGGGGATAACAGCGATAAATCGTGATACATACTATATTCATCTGATTTCCGGGACAGTTTTTATTATTTGTTCGATCCAAATTTTAGTCTACTTATGCAACATTTAAAGTTACAAATTTACTGTCGTTGGTGGGGGTAAATGGGGTGGAAGTGCTATTCCGAGAAATCAGGTTATTTTGATTTTTGTTTCTCTCTTTTAATTCTCACCAAAATAGGGACGTCCCTGTGATGCATGTGATACTTACCAAATGTTTTGGTCACTTTGTGTCGTTACTTTAGCACAAAGAATCGAAAAGTGTTACGTTAAGTCTCCGAAAAGTGTTACTTTTGATTTTCTGATGATTATCGCTTACAACCAAATTGTTGCTACGTAACTGTATCTTAACATTTATCATCATAAAAAAATCGTTCGACAGTCGTAGGAAAGCTCTCGATTTATATAACCGTATCATGTTAACCACTGCGCAGTGCGTGACCAACAATCTGAGGTATGAGCGTGGTTGCCCGAATAATTGTTTAAATACAAGTGATGCCTCGCAGTTAATTTTGTAAACATGATTGCAACCACTATTAGACTGGAAAGTGAAGACATAAAATGTCTCAATGTTTTTCCTTAGAGGCTAATATTTTTAAGATAGTTTTTGATATCCTGATTTTTGGCATTTTATGTCTTTACTTTAGTTGGCACATAGAATCGAAAAGTGTTACGTTACGTTACCTTTGTTAACGAAAAGTGTTATATATACTTTTGATTTTCTGATGATTATTGCTTTCAACCATTTAGTTGTACCTTGTCATTCTGTTTAATACCTTTCGAAAGGCGCCTACGTCATTTTAGTTGCATTTAGATAATGTTGTAGACTCCATTTAATGATATTTATCAATAGATAAATGACCTGAGTAGAAGGGCTATCTAATACAAAAAACCTCTGCCAAGTTGGGTGTGGCACATAGCTTCCTCGTTTACCTATCATCTTCTTACAACTATTATCGAAATTTGAGGAAGATCGGACGACTAGAGCGTAAAAAAATGGGGCTTAATGGAATTTACGTTAGCGCATGCACAGAGTGAAGTATTGATTTGGCAACAATGAAAATGATGGGGGTCCATTTAAAACCAAATCTGCGCATTCTCTGACAATTTCATCGAAATCAGATGAAAACAGTGGAAATTAAGGTCGTTACAAGGATTTCACATAGGCGCGTGCGCAGTAGCTATTATTGTTACAATCACGTTGAAATTGATATGGGATGATCGAATCGTCATCCCCCAAATATCATCCCAATTTGAGTGAGGTCGAACGACTAGGGCGTGAGAAAATGATGCTTGGTAGAATTTACGTTTGCGCTTGAGCAGAATGAGGTATTGCGTAAAGAACGATTAAATTGAAAGGGGACCGTCCACCCCCTAGCCCGCACATTCCCTGAAAATTTCATTCAAATTGGATGAAAACTGTGGAAAATAAGCTTGTTACTAGGATTTGACACACACACACACACACACAAACACGGAACCATAGTTGTTCAGAATGGTGTGAAATGTAAAATGCGATTGGAAATTTTGATTTTGGAGACCAAAATTTGTTTTCTCTCGAAAGTGAAAACAATGCTTTCCGCTACCTTTAGGTAGACCCGGAAGCAATAATTAAACAACCTATGTGTAATAATTAGCAGAGGTTTTTTAGTCGTGTGGCCTTAGTAATCAGATCTCTTAGTTGAGATGGAAAAAGTTGTCGATTCACGGAAACATCGATGTACACAAACGACCCAACCCAAACATTCCAACGCTAATAAGATATACAGATTTATTCAGCTACTTTAGGCAAACCCGTCGCGGACACATTGTGCGAAGGCGAAGTTCTAATTTGACCTCTCCAACTTTCACTGGGTTGTTCAGAAAGTTGGACGTCGGGCTGACGTGCGCTGTTCCGTGAGGGTTAAGCCACCCTTACGAGCCGCACGTCCACACATGCACACTCGGGCATCCCCCATACGAGAGCTTGAGTTTTGCATAATCTCGCTAGAGCTAAGGCTTCCGAGAGGCAGTTAGCAGAGCTGTAGTCACCCACTGAATCCCCCTCGCTCGGATGTTCGGTTGAATGGTTGTTGTATGGATTAGATGAGAGGAAAGGGACCGATGATTAAACTTTTCACCGCTCCCGGAGGCTCAAATGAAATAATAAATGTCGTAGGAGTTAATATGATTCGACTTACTTTGCCGGCCACAGCTTAGCGATATGGCACAGAACTTGGAGAGCAAAATACGAAGCTTTACTGAATAGGTTGCTGATTAAACTCGCTCGTTTATTTTCTGATCTTCAATCTGCCCTTCTCAACCTCGGCTAAATGAATAAAATGAAGGGCTTCCGCCTGAATGGTGTGTGATAATTGTGGTATGGGCTCCTCCGTACGATGATGTTTGTGTCGGCATAGCAACGTAAACAATATTGTAAATTATTATTGGTATCTTAACTTGCCTTTCTTTACCACAGGAGTGAGGGATTTTCAGAACGCTCCAGCGGAGAGCCAAAAAAGCTGTCATAACTCTTAGCCATGGAATATAGAAAACGGATGAACGTGAACAGTGGCGTAATTTGAGGAGGGGCAGGGTGGGCAGAGCCCCCCCCCCATGATCCCAGAGGATGTAGAAGTTCATCTTGCAAGTGATGCTTCGTGGACAATAATTAATAATTTCACATTACTAACATCAGGTACCCATTTACTAGACGAAAACATGGTGTCAGAAGTGTAATGGTTCATGTCGCCTGAGCAATCTAAAACAGGCGGTGAAAACGCGAAAATGTTGCAATTTCGATTCCAACTCGGGCCTTCACCGGATAAAAACCGTTTGCGACGAGATGGCTCAAGTTTTATGTTTTCTACGCTTCCATTAAAAAAATTCTACAGCTGTTCACCCTGGGAATCTTGGATACGGCGCCCATGATCGTACGAGCGAATTTTAATGGGTTTATTTTCATAGGAATATAGGGGAAAAGGCCCTAATATGGTTCAGTTCCGAATATGGCACTCCGCAATATCTCCTCATCTAAGAGGAGTAGCTTGGTGGGGATTACATGAACAACAAGCTTAATAAGGCAGGCCACCAGAGAGCAGGTCAGATCATCAAAACATAACCTTTTACAATCATCACACAACTTGTTGTATATGACACCCTGGTAAAGTTTTTTGTACCTATTTTCATCCCCATTTTTCTAGTTTCAGGTAGGTAAGTGATTTTTTTATCTTTTGATAATAAGAATGGTTTGTCTTCTAATAAAGAACAAGACAGAAGTTGTTTTTGCCATATGTTCATTATCCACCCTACCAGCTCTGATTGTTAACAACTGCCATTTTTCCTAATATGGCAATAGCTAAGATTCCTATCACGGCACTTGGCATATTAAGACACAGATGGTTTTTAGGCATTTTCTTCATCACTGTGTGTTTTTCCTAGTTTCTCTTTGTTCCCTTTTGTATTTTATTCGCTTATCTGGTTTTGATTATATGTGTTTGTTTCTGTGTCGGTATTTGTATGGCCTTGGTCGGTGTTTTTATGTGTTTATGTGTGTAATAAACGCAACCACGCTCCAACAGCTAGACCATTTTGAATGAACGTTGAATGTAAAAAAATGAAGGTTCACTGTTCTCAAACCACTTTCACGATTTCTAAAGAAAATCCAGTGAAAACGTTTCCTTAAAGTGTCCACTATTGGTGCATTTCACTTTATATTTATATATTTGAATGAACAAATTTTTAAATTTGATTTAATTGATTTTTGAATTTTCGAGTCATTGCAATAGCTTAATTTTCTACGAAAACTCTCGCTAACGAAAATCTCTCGTTAACGAAAATTTTCGCTGAAACGATGCTATTGAAACGGATCGAAAAAAATTAGCGAGCACAAAGTATAAAAAAGAGGCGACTTTGGGATGGATAAAGCTATGGGGCATTTAGGTACCACTTGGATTGTTGCTGATTGTTTCAAGTCACGGAAGATGACGAGTTACTCAAGCCAGCCTCATTCCACCTACTTAAAAGAAAATAGGAGGCAACTGACAAGTTTTGGGAAGAAAGAGTGGTTTCAAACTCTCAGAACAAAAGAATTGAACGTATACTTAATGGAGTTTTTCTGTTCCCTGTTCGCCAAAGATTCAAAACTTGAGAACAATGCAGTGTATTTCAGTAAAATAAAAAATGCATCGCATTGTTTTTTGTCGTTTTGTAATTTACTTGATGGTCATACGGCATGGTGTGAAACGTATTACCTACCTTGTTTTGTGATTCAACATAAAAGTACTTCATTCTGGGTAGCTAGGAAGGAGTTGGTACAATTGCCTGCATCTGACTAACAGATTCAAGTCGTATCTACAAGAATTTCTGTAAAGACTACGTCGACGACGATGTGATTTTACCTACCAACGAATAGCCGACCACGCTACGAATTAAAATCTCTTGATATTGGTAACCGGTAAGAAAGATATAAACTGTCATGAATGTCACAAAGTTAGGTACAAACGTTTACATTTAAAAAAATCAGTACATAGTTTAGCCTTTATAGGTTCATAGCCTTAACTTTCAGCCTTGTTTTGAGGCCTGACCAACCCGTTTCCAACTATTCTAGGGTGACTCTCCACCCGAAAAAGCCTCAATCGCATCCCCAATGTTCCGCTTATCTTGGCAGTTCCCCCCTCAAGGAAGTTCCTGTTCGTATTTGGGCTGCCACGTTGGAGTTTTGATATGTACTCAACGAATCGGTCAAAATGATCAAATATCTCCGCCCAGCCGGGCTGAGCTGATGTGTAGCCTGTTTCATCGCTTCAAGTAGTGCGACTAGCTCTACTGAATATACTGATGGGGAATTGTTCCGGAACTATTACAAAGGTTAGAAGAATACAAGAAGCAGGAAGGGGTAGGTGGGAAGGTAAGGGGTGGAAATTCCTCCTCGGTATGTGTCTAAACACAGTCTAAGCTGTTATATTTAGATTTTGCGTCATAAAATACTTTTAATATTATAGATCAGAAATCCGCGTAGAGTAAAGGCTATCTAATACCGAAATAATATACCAGAGTGAAATAATTGACAGTATTTTCGCTAACTTTAAACAACGATTTCCCCCTCAAGAAAGTTCATGTTCGTATTCGGATTGCCATGTTGGAGTTTTGATAATGAACTTAATGAATCGGTCAAAATGATCAAGTATTCCGCCCAGCCGGGCTGAGCTGATGTGCAACATATTTCATCGCTTCAAGGAGTGCGACTAGCTCCGCTGAATAAATTGATGCGGAATTGTTCCATAACTGTTACAAAGGTTAGAAGAATACAAGAAGCAGGAAGGGGCGGAAGGGAAGTTAAGGGGTGGAAGTTATATACCTTAATTTCTAGACATTCCTATCTCTTCTGGATGCCTTTTTTAACAACCGAATATCTTTACCATCGACCACTTGTGAGACTACCAAGAGAGACTAATACCATCCTAGGTCAATGTTCTGGAATCGACTTTTTCAATCAATCTGTGGCTGTGGTTCGAAGAACCTTTTTGACTACTTCATTCAGTGGTCCTTGCCATCATATAGGAGTATTGTTAAGTGAATTTCGTTATTTATTCCCTACTGTTAACTTATATTTTCGTAACCCATTTAATCTTATATTTTTGCTATTTTGACATGTTATACTTGATTTTGCCAATTCTTTTCCATATTACCTTGTATTCAACATTTTAAGAAACTTATCACCTGTATCTTATTGTTGAATTATTCAATTGCTTTTGACTTTGTTTCGGGCTTGCCCGTTTTGTAAAAAAAAAAAAAAATAGCTCCTCGCTCTCACTTTATTATAGAAATGATCACGATTGAGCTTTGTGAGATGATGATCTCCTAATAGAAACTCGCGAGTAAACATTCACTTTATTATAGAAATGATCACGACGATTGAGCTCTTGTGAGATGATGATCTCCTAATAGAAACTCGCGAGTAAACATTCACTTTATTATAGAAAGAGGCTAAAGAGGCTACATACGAAATTACAGCTTCCTATAGTGTAAAGTATAGAAATTAAAAAAATAAATAAATTCCTTCTCGGTTGGTGTCTAAACACAGTCTAAGCTTTATATTTAAATTTTGTGTCATAAAATACTTTTACTAATATAGTATTATCAGCAGAACTGTGGGATGTGACACTGGCTGTTTGACACTGCCAATTATTGGGAGTTGGGAATTATGTATTTGTAGCGATTCACTAAGTACCATCGAGGCGATTAGGGACTTATTTGCTGATGATCGCCTAATACAAAGCCTACGTGTATCGCTACACCAAGCCACGACATTGGGCTCAACCATAACTTTTATGTGGGTACCGAGCCATGTGGGTATTCATGGCAATGAGTGTGCAGATGCCCTTGCAAGGAGAGTCATTGGTGATAACTCCATTGATATGTTGCCTATACGCATTGAGGATCAAATCTCCTACATGCAACATAAAGCCAATTCCATCTGGCATGAGCAATGGCAGGATGAGGTCACTAGTCTGCGTACTTGACTTGAGCCCGGTGGGCCCTTTCGAAACCCTACTTCCAAGGAGGGATCGGATAGTGGCCAACCGGGTTGCCACTGGCCATACCCGTCTTACTCACAGACACCTGCTTAGTGCTGAAGCTCGAGTTGTTGTGTGTGTGGGAGGTAAGGGGGTGATCTGTCCATCCGCCACTTTCTGGAGGACTGCCCAGCCCTTGTAGACCTCCGAGTCCAGCATCAGCCCCCTCAGTGGGTTGACGTTTTATCCGGACCAGACAAGGTCCGATCCCTGTTGTTGTACCTGAGAGCCACCGAGCTCTACTACGAACTGAGATACCTGATCTGTGATATATTTATATACATCTAGTCGTAGTTTTATTTCACTTTGCTGATTGTATATAATAGCATGTATATAGTTATTTCCCTATCTTACATCTAGTCTTAGTTGTATTATTTTATTTTTTATTTTTTTTTTTTTTTATCCACTTTGGGGGCTAAACAGTGGTCATCACTGTACCCCTCATTTTTCCCCCCTCCGAGTTGCCAGTGGAGTCCATGATGGCGCTCCTTTTTAGTCAAGGATGGCAACATGGCCCCCCTTAGAATCGTGCCACTTCCAGTGTCCCTTTAGACACCTTGTTCAATGCCGCTAATGACCCTTCTGGTTGAGATACGGCTTAAACCTTAAAAAAAAAAGTAATGATATAGTAGAGTTAGGGCTATCTAATACCGAAATCGTATACCTTAGTGAAATAATGTGCAGTGTTTTTCCAAACTTTAAACAAAATGAATTTTTAACGTGTGTGATTTATCATGAAATTAAACAAAGATTCTCATTAGAAAGCGGCACGTCCGCAAGCCATATGCTGTTGTAGCACTCATATCGATAAGCGAGGGAAAGGCACAAATATAATGAGGAGCAAAAAAGGAGCCATCAGCGAAACCGCCCGCACCCATTCCGTTTAATTCTCCGCTCTTTTCACCGCTTGCACTAACCCAGCGTAAAATTTAATATAATATTATCAAAGAATCTTCCGCCTCCGCAGATCTCCCTCTTCCCAAGGGTTTATTTTCATTATTACTAGGGGCTTCCCCTTTAACCTTGTTTTTTAGTTCTTCTAGCAAATTTTCAGTTACCCATTGGCGGCACTTCATGGTGTTTTTTTGTGTGAAAAATATGACCCACTTCTGTTGTAAAATAATGGAGTTGTTTGCTGTCTAATGTAGTGCCTGGCAGGGGCGAAGCTTTAGGGGAGGATGGGGGGGAGCTCCCGATGATCGTTTTTGGGAAAATTTGTGGGTGGAAATAAAACCCTTAATTTGAATAGACCTATTTGGAAGTCAAATTCTGATTTTCCCAACTGTAGGAACCAGTGGCCTATTTCATAAAACAACAAGTGACGTTACAAGTCGATTTTATGTATAAGTTGTAAAAAATGTGAGTGCATGCGTTTCATAAAGGTACAAGTGTAGCCTTGTAATGCACTGTGAAAATTAAGAAGTGTACAGGCGCATTTGGACAAGTTACAAGTGTTCCCCATCATTCTGAACAAGACACTGCATTGCAGTAGTAAAAAATGGCCGGTTTTTAACCTTCGTCCGTTCACCTGTAAACTTGTTATTTTCCAGCATTTTGAGTTGACAATTTTTCGGTGTTTAATATGTGGGAATCATCTTCTGCTGAAGAATACAGACAAGAAATAAGCATTCTGCTTAGAAGACGCCAAGGATTTTTTCGGCCACGAATGAACGCTCATTTTGTTGGTATTTTTGAGTTTAACGAGAGATTTAGGATGTCCGAGACCCTTGAAAGATTCAAATGTGACCCTGTGCAATTTTCCCTGATCGGGTATCGAGGATCTCCCCATCATTGAAGAACAAAGAAAAATGTGAATATCATCTCGAAGTTACAGATGACATTCCTAACCCAGCAGCATCAAGACTTGATGAATTGATTAATCATTTCCGCTGAATGAAGGAGAAAAATCCGATTATTCCAGCCATCAGAATAAGTTGAAATCAAATACGCACTTTCTCCACTTTCAGTTTATAATTTGTCTGTCTTCCAATCATTAGACCTTGAGTACGATAAACAAATGTACCATAAAAATCCTATCGTGTACTTAACACCGTTTTTATTTATGATCCGCTGACAAAACTTCAATTTCGGCATCCCACTTGACGTTGTTCATTTCGTTTTTCCCCACACGCCATTTTACTTTTCTGCTACACTTGTAAACTTAGCTTTTACAATTGTAACTTTTCTACACTTGTACTCTTTGTTTTGGTGAAACACTTGTTCTAGTTTACCTGCATTACAAGTACCTGTACGTGATAACTTGTACACTTGTAACTTGTTTTATGAACAAGGCCCCAGGCATTTATTAAAGACAGGTTTTTTCCTTTTCATTTTGTGCATGAAACTGGCATACGTCGTTGAATTTTCCAACTTTCTTCAGCGTTTCCATTTATGCTATATCTCGAAAACGGATTAAGATAGAAAATAGCGCTTGTCGGTTTTAACTTCATATTCGGGTCAATCGCGACCACTACCAGATCTCTGAGACTCATATTAAGTGAGAAAAATTCTATTGTTAGATGAAAAATGTCCATAATTGACTAAAATTTCGTAGTTTTCAAGTTGGGATGCGTGCCCTAAAATTGTCTTTGCGATCTCGTCACACGGCTGTCCCCTCAGGTTAATGGTTGGCCTCAATGATCAGAATGTAAGTGCCTAATTTAATTGTATCCCGAACTTATTTTTGCAAATTTGCTCTATTAGCCATGTTTTTTTTTAAATCAATTTTTGCACTATGTGCCCCCCATGTGCGGCGAAAGATGGATTTTTTACTTGTTCAATTTTTGGATTCTACGAAACTTAACACGTAAACCAGCAAATTTGGAGGGGTGTTAAAAATGTTTTCTTCTTGGTCGATTACAAAGGTTTATAATTGAAAATAATAAACGAATAGGAATACATATTCGTACATAATACAGTCGTAGTATTAAGCATACTGTTTGTAAGATGAAGGGCTAGTTTATCAATCGCATTTGCTAGCCTGATTAAAGTATGACTAAGTCAAATCTCTCACTATGTTCGACTTACCGTTTCAATTCACTTTCACTGCTCAGTTATCCGATAATCGCTGATTACTTTAACCGAGCACCTGGGGGTTACCGTTGTAGCTGCTCAGTTAAATGAGTAATGGAGTCATTCGTGACAGTTTATTGTAATAAACTTATATCCCATATGGTTCGTGTTTCTTTTCCTCGTGTTTGAAAATTATGGATTCAGATTCTGAATGGGAATTAAAAGATTCTGATTTCTCACATGACTAAATCATGGACTTTCTCGTTTGGGCAAAAGCGAGGCCTAGTCCAGATTAATTTGTTCTTGGTATTGGACGATGTCGATTTCTTTATACGATTTCATTGAGGTACACTATTTGTTCTGTTTTAGAAAATTGGAAATGTATCTACAGTAGGCAGGAATACAAATGTTATCGAGTGTTGAATAAGGTAGGTTCTACGTTCACCTACTTTCTCAATGTGCGTCGATCTGTGAAGGCTGTACAAGGAGGTACCTTTGCACTTTTTACTTTCCCAACGCCTCGAATGCCAATGAGGAAGCTTTGTAGTTAGCCTAAAAAACATTTTCCGGAACTGCTGAAAAGTCTGGGAATTAAAGGGGGGGGGGGGGGGGGGGATGAAGTTTATATGACGGGTGTTAAACAATTGTGTACGCTAATTTATTTCCTACAAATGATGAGAAAGTGCAGTACAGCATTACATTGAACGTTATAAGTTCATTTTAAAGCTCATTAGTAGAAAAAAAAAACAATAAAATAAAAATAAATAGCAGATAACTTCAGTGATTCACCAAAGAAAGAATTTATCATTGATACAATGTGGAACAGAAAGAGGTTATGGAAGAAAAATGCGCCTAAAAGCTGAGGCAAGGTAGTTGCTATGGAAACAACTGAATACTGCGAAGTTTTCCAACCTAATTTTGTGGGAATATTATGCTGTTGTTGTAGCACCCCTGTTTTCCCCGTAGTAAATGCTGGTTAGTTAGTCAGCAGTCATTTCATGATTGGTAAACGATATCTGAAAGTCCAACTTATATTTTTTAACCCCTGACTAATTATAGTAATCAACAGTTAGTTAGTCAGAGATTTGACTGAGCATTGATAAACCGGCCCTAATCTTGTCATCTGTTGCCGTTTGAATTCGCGAGTTTTAAAGCAAAGCGGAAGGAAAATAAGAACAATCAAGTTCATTACTCAAGTTTTGCTTATTATTGACAAGCTGGTATAATTTCGGGGGATTGAGACGGTTTAACCGAAAACGGCCTTTCGCCATAGCCACGTTTTCTCTTGGCAAGAGACGAGTCTGACGACTTTAATTAGGCCGATGGATCTTCGATATTACCAGGGACTTCCTTCGCCCTCAATAAGTTCCCCGCCAGGAATTTCATTAGCATCACAGCCTTCGCTCGCCTACCTGGATCATGTTCCTCATTGAATTCCACCCCCTTTCTCAAAGGAAAACATTCAGCTGGCCTGATTCTCCAGGCAGTTCGGAGCACCTCTTTCGCGCAAGGATTTCATTAAGATTGGATTTCAGGTTTTGACATTGAGAAAGATACCTGGTTGTCAATGGGAAAAGATTAACAAGCTCAGCTCAGCTTACTTCAGTTTCTCCCTCTAAGCTTAGCGTCTTTTCATTCTTTTCTTGTCCATATGAATGGCCAAATGAAAATTTGCTTTATAAATATAAATGAAAATATAAATACAACTTTTTAATATAATTAAACATACAGATGATCTGGTCACTACCAGAGTGTATTTTGGTTATTTTAATAAACCAAAATTCAAATGAAATAGAAGGACTAAGCATAAAGGTAATCATAAAAAATGAAGGGAATCATTAGCTGATGGCGATTTACATTCATACTATGGAAATTACGATTCACAGTTGTTTATATCAATATAATACTTATGTATCTAGCGTTCATGTCAACGTAGGTACCTAGTATTCTATGAGAGAAAGCCATATTCAATCATTATCCCCTTCGTAAAATTAGACGCCACTTCACAGTACCTGATTAGCCGCAAGTCCCCATCCTTCAGTAATTTAAAATATTCTTCCCAATTTAATTCGAATTTCTCCAAGCACCGTGTTCTTGTTGCAAAAAACGAAAAGAAATGGAAGGCATTTTCAGTATCCCCAGTACAACTTACGTCACAAATCTGATTATCTGAGTCATTGTAGCAACATCATACATTGATGCATTACAATCGATAAAATAAAATTTATACATAGATTAAATGGGAGAACCAAAAGACAGTCATATCATTTTAACACTTCAAAAAACCATCACCGACTGGTAAATAAGAAACAAGAAAAAATTAAGAAGGTCAGGACACACAAAAATCGTCAACACTATAAAGCTCTTGACCCATTAATATAGAATTCAATTCCTTTTTGAATGATCGTTCTGAGAGGGCTTTAATGTCAGCAGGCAGTTTATTATAAAGCCTAGACCCGATCTGTACAGGATGGCAATCGAAAGAAGTGCTCCAACTTCCAAGTCACTAGACGCCTACCGCCAGTTGCATCTGTGTTCACAGCAGAGCTGTGGGCAGTGACACTGGCTGTTCGACACTGCCAATTATTGGGAGTTGGGAATTATGTGATTTGTAGCGATTCACTAGGTACCATCGAGGCGATTAGGGACTCATATTCTGATGATCCCCTAATACAAAGCCTACGTGGATCGCTATACCAAGCCACGACACTGGGCTCAACCACAACTTTTATGTGGGTACCGAGCCATGTGGGTATTCATGGCAATGAGTGCGCAGATGACCTTACAAGAAGAGTCATTGGTGATGACGCCATCGAAATTTTGCCTATGCGCATTGAGGATGAAATCTCCTACATGCAGCATAAAGCCAATTTTCATCAGGCTCGAGCAATGGAAGGGCGAGGTCACTGGTCTGCGAGGAGTCCTTCAGGACCTTTGCCCGGTTGATCCTTTCGTTGCCCACCTTCCAAGGAGGGACCGAATATTGGTCAACCGGGTTGCCACTGGCCATACCCGTCTTACTCACAGACACCTGCTTGGTGCAGAAGCTCGAGATGTTGTGTGTGGAAGGTGAGGGGGTGATCTGTCCATCCGTCACTTTCTGGAGGACCATCCAGCCCTTGTGGACCTCCGAGTCCAGCATCAGCCCCCTCAGTGGGTTGACGTTTTATCCGGACCAGACAAGGTCCGATCCCTGTTGTTGTACCTGAGAGCCGCTGAGCTCTACTACGAACTGTGATATCTGATCTGTGATACATTTATATACATCTAGTCGTTATACTTTGCTGATTGTATATAGGTAGTTATTAACCTATTTTACGTGTATTCTAAGTTGTATTACTTTATTTTTGGGTTTTTTTAAATCCACTTTGGGGGCTAAACAGTGGTCATCACTGTACCCCTCATTTTTCCCCCCCTGCGAGTTGCCAGTGGAGTCCATGATGGCGCTCCTTTTTAGTCAAGGATGGCAACATGACTCCCCTTAGAATCGTGCCACTTCCAGTGTCCTTTTAGACACCTTGATCAATGAGGCTGATTACCCTCCTGGTTGAGGTGCGGCTTAAACCTTAAAAAAATAAAAATAAATAAATAAAATGCTATAGGTGGTATTGGCGTGACGTCACTACCGTGAATGGATCATAGTAACAAAGTCGGCAAAAGGTAGGTATCAGCTGATCCTTGGAAAGCCGCGGTAGTCAGTACTTCGGGGTGTGATTTTAAAGCTTTTTTCTGATCGAAAGTTCCTCCTAGAGATTTTTTTTAAACGCTTAGTTTTCGAGCATTTCAATTTTTGAGATTTTTTTCATGTTCTCGACCTTGAGTCGCTACAACAGCAATACGTGTACCTCATCTGTAAAAACTGGCCAAGGATCTCAGCTTTTTGGCGGTATAATCAATTTTTATTTTACGTTACTAATTAGAGGATAAAAGTATGTTGAAAAACATGGTTTTTTCTATGAAATTGAGGGTTTTTGTGAAAAATGACCCTATAAAAAAATCGAGCTTAGGGCCGGTTTCTACTTATTTTTTCACGCTGTATCTAATGGTAACACTTGCAGATCTCCCCAACTCCGTTATAACAGAGTTTTACACATTAACTCACGAATTTTTGGTTCATTTGTTATGCTCATGTTTAGGTATACGTTTTATGGACAAACTAGTTAGTTAAAGAGTAAACCTCTATTACGACGGAGTTAGGGAGATCTGAAAGCGTTACCATTCGATTTAGCGTGAAGAAATACGAAGAAACCGGCCCCGAACTCGAAATTTTTTAGATTGTCATTTTTCACAAGAACCCTCGATTTCGTAGAAAAACCATCTTTTTCAACGAACAAACATACTTTTATCCTCTAATTAGTAAAGTAAAATAAAAATTTAGTATACTGATAGAAAGCTGAGATCTTGGGCCAGTTTGCAAAGATGAGGTAGGGTTTCCGCATGCGCTGAACACGATGAACCTATTTATTTTACGCTCCGTCCACTAGTTATCCGGTAAACTGGCGGAGGGCACTGCTTGAAGATAGTAAAAATCGAAAATTTCACCGAAAATGCTGTCGCCTGGTTAAGAATCGTACTAGAAACATGCTATTATGGTCGGATAATATGCTTTGGCATGTTCTGAACATGATTCCGTTTTTTACTATACTTTTTTACTTCGTTTATCGGCCATAAACCTCAAATTACTTGTAGGGTAATAGACAATTTCACCCTAATTTCACCAGACATTATGTCGCGTTGATAACTTAAGGTCCCAAAATACCTTGTGCCGATAAAATTTGGTATTTTTTTATGTTTTATGTTTCGATATATCATCGTGTTTAATTTTTTTTTTTTTTTTTTTTTTTTTTTTTTTTTTTGTATATTTTTGTTATGTTATTCTCGTTAAAATGTTATGTTTTGTGAAACTAAAATTATATTACATATTATTTTCAATTATACTGCTTCATTTTTTATTTAACAATTCAATCACAGTTCAGACAATTCAGAACTATGAATTTGACCCCGGAAAACCGATGGAAACTAAGGAATTTTACAGAAAAATGGGAAAATTTTAGCTATTTTCCCCATTTCGCCGCTATATTTGGCGAATAAGTACAATGCCGGTTCAGGTCCTTGCCAAATTACCTACGGCTTTGTATCGAGTATCCTGGAAAATACCAAATTTTATCGGCACAAGGTATTTTGGGACCTTAAATGATCAACGCGACATAATTTCTGGTGAAATTAGGGTGAATTTGTCTATTACCCTACAAGTAATTTGAGGTTTATGGCCAATAAACGAAGTAAAAAAGTATAGTAAAAAACGGAATCATGTTCAGAACATGCCAAAGCATATTATCCGACCATAATAGCATGTTTCTAGTACAATTCTTAACCAGGCGACAGCATTTTCGGTGAAATTTTCGATTTTTACTATCTTCAAGCAGTGCCCTCCGCCAGTTTACCGGATAACTAGTGGACGGAGCGTAAAATAAATAGGTTCATCGTGTTCAGCGCATGCGAAAACCCATAAATAGACCTAAAAAAATTGAAATCCGTCCTTCAAATCATCACGTCGGCCCCAATTTAGAGGTTGGTTTACGATAGCAGTCGATAACTGGCAAAAATCGACCCAGGTAAAGTGGTTAGGATTAATATTTTTTGCTAATACTTTAGGAGAGTCATTCTGACATACCGAGGAAGCAAAAACGCAATGGGGACCAAAAATCCCAGAACTTTTTTTTTTTTTTTTTGAACCACCCTAATGAGGTACGCGAGAAACAGTACAGAAATGGGAGACTCACGGCCGGTTTGAAAAATCGGAATTTCTCATACTCGTGAAAATTTCAGGTTCATGCAGCTTTTTTACCAAATGAATCCTACTAAAAAATTTGGATTTGGCATTAGATAGAAAGTGAATTTAACGCTCTTTCCAACGGTATCCTTGAATTCAAACTTATTGTTTTAATAAATTATTTATTGCTATTTTAGTGACTTAAGGTCGAAAACACGAAAAAAAAATCACAAAAATTGAACTACTCGAAAACTAAGCGTTTAAAAAAAGTTCTCTTGGAGGAAATTTTGATCAGAGCTATAGAATCACGCCCTGAAGTACTGACCATCTTATGCAGGATACCCTGAATAGAAGATAGATAGAGAAGAATTTATGTTCCACTAGGATGTTCCTTGATTTCCGCTGGTTTTCTCTCCTTCATCATGATTGTGTTTTCCTTTACTCCAGTAATTTCGACAAAATCGAAGCAGAACCCCAACGATTTGATGATACGAGAGTAATGCATTAGTTTTTTTTTTTTTTTTTTTTACCGCCCCCTCGCCTAAGGCTCTCTTGGACTCGTCAACCTAAAACGCCGGAGTTTTCAACGAAAGAAACTTATCTCGAGGTCGTGACGTCCTCCACGATTTCTCCTTTTTCCACCCTGAAGACTATTGTTCTCTCTTCTTCTCTCCTTCTATTCTTATCTATTCCAGGCACAATCACGTTTTTGCGGACTCCTCCCCCGTCAGATACCAACCCAACTTCTATTGACATAATATAACATTCTTCGGATCCAGCTCGTTTATTATTACATTGATATTTTATATAAACCATCGAGGCGGGTGACTTTGTTTCATTTTTTGTACGTTTTACTTCCGAGTCTACCTAAAGGTAGTGGAAGCATTGTTTTCACTTTCGGGAGAAAAATAATTTGTAGTCTCCAAAATCAAAATTTCCACTCGCATTTTACGTTTTAGACCATTCTGAACAATTTTGGTTCCGTGTCTGTCTGTCTGTGTGGGTGTGTGTCTGTCTGTCGTGTGTCCGCAAATCCTTGTAACAAGCTTATTTTCCACAGTTTTCATCATATTTGGATGAAATTTTCAGGGGATGTGCGGGCTAGGGGGTAGACAGTCCCCTATCCATTTCATCGTTCTTGACTCAATACCTCACTCTGCGCATGCGCTTACGTAAATTCTACTAAGCATAATTTTCTCACGCCCTAGTCGTCCTATCACGCTAAAATTTGGATGATAGTTGGGGGATGACAATTTTATCATCTTAGCTTTGTTACAAGACGGACAAAAGTGCCCCCTAGAGGAGCTCAGAGCTCGAAATTGCGTTCCAACAAGGTTATGGGGTTGAGAGCTCCGAATTCCAAAAGATCTTAGGAGCTGCTCCGGGGGGTGCCCCAAGCAGCCCTACACTTTTGGCGGGATCTCTTCGAAAGCTCCAAGCCCTACGCCAGCCCATATTGAAATAAACCTGCTCCCCTTGGGTAAACTACAATCCGCGTAACCTTCTCTAAACTGTTTCACCTTCTCTACTATGCTTGTTATCACATTTCTCTCACGTTTGTTTATCGCATCTGCATTACGTCAATCTTCAACTACTGTTAACACGTTTTGAACTCTCGGGTGAGCTCCGAAGCGTTCCAACAACCACGAAAGTGGGCGACCTTGGAGCTAACCCCATGGCAATTCTGGAGGAGCCCCGGGGGCCGCTCTCGAAGCGTTGTTGGAACAAAGCTCTAATATTTATTTCAACATGACTGTTTCATCAATAGCTACTGCGCATGCGCCAATATGAAATCCTTGTAACAAGCTTATTTTCCAGTGATAGCCACTCCAATCTACCCCTGATAACTACCACAAAGAGGATAAAGGGCTTGGAGGTGAAGGATTACTTACGTATGTTGACCTTTCCCGAAGTTTGGTGGTCTGGATGCTTGCAAGCTCGCATCTCAAAAATACATAGGTAGCAATAAGTAGTAGGTAAATCCCTTAGTAAAATTCTGGTGCAGACCCTGCCCACCTAAGAGTTGGAAAGTGCCCATTTCAGGGGGATTAGTTGCTGCTGTTGCCAGTTCAGGTGAGCCCGACTTTCCGTCGGGGGTCCCATGTCTGTTGGTAGGTATATATAAGATGCAAGTTTATTCAAGAGTGTGTATCATCCAACACAATATAAACATCGAGTTTGTTTACTCATAGATCAACAACAAAAGGGTTTTGTTTTAGAAATCATTGCTCAATTTACTAACTCACGCATGGGGACACATACGGAACTTTGAAATAGTCAAATAGTTCTGTATGTGCCCCCACTTTTTCAATTCCCTATTTCTCACGTACGTGAAGAGGAAAGTTAATTTATCATTAATCCAGGGGAAAGAGGTTCTGAAGGGATGCGATCCTTCCAAGAAAAAGTTTAACACCACTGCTTTTTAACTGGTCTTATATGAAACGCGAGTCCATTATGTGGCAAAGGGATAAACAAGACACATCAATTGTATGTGATACAGGTAATTTACAAAAGGATGTTATGAGTGTACATATATATTATACGAGTGTACATATATACGTACACGCAAAAAAGAAAACTCGTCAGCGATGATTTCACCCAGAATCGCTCGTCGACTTTACTCAAACAAATGAGGTTTTCAGATATTCTTTCTTCTGTTGAAAGGCTGAAGGGAAAAAGGGGAAAGCGAAACGAAAAAAGAAGGAGAGAAAACGAGTAGTAGCCACTCCAATCTACCCCTGATAACTACCACAAAGAGGATAAAGGGCTTGGAGGTGAAGGATTACTTACGTATGTTGACCTTTCCCAAAGACCAAGGCGCTCCCTTTTGTTTCCGAGTTTTTCCACGAGCTCACCATCTCAACCTTTTTCTGGATTCCTCTTTACGTTTCTCTCGCCTTCTCGCGTTTTTCCCTGTTGACGGTGAGTTTTTTTTTCCTTTAGCGAATGACTTTGTTGTAAGTCAACGATATTGACTGTAGGCTGTGTAAACGGTTTTGATCGTGTTTACATGCGGGGGGACTAACTTTTGGGGGCCTACGCTCTTCTGGGTTTATGAGGTTTGCGCTTGTTAAGGACCATTTTAAGGACAGCAGTTATCCGGGAGATCTAAACGGTTTAGACTCATTCGATTTTAGCATGAATAAGCTTTAACGGTGACCTAACTACCGAAGAACGCTATGATTTTTGACGTGTCCATGTCTTTACTATGGCCCTCCTCGGTTGGAAATTCTTACCATTTGCGTAACACAAAGCGTTACGGAAAAGCTGAAAATTATGTTTATTTTAGAACCCTAGGTGATATCTGTTGAAATGCATCACAAAACGTTGCGTTATGATGAAATAATTCAATAATAACAACAATAGGTTTAGGTTTGGCTTCGATTTTTGACATTTTAAGTCTTTACTTTGGCACATAGAATCGAAAAGTGCTACGTTACCGAAAAGTGTTGCTTTTGATTGTATGATGATTATCGCTTTCAACCAACTCATTGCTACGGAAATGTATCTTAGGCATTCATCATGATTCAAAAATCTGCGCAGCGCGTGGCCAACAATCTGAGGCATGAGTGAGGTTGTCTGAATAATTGTTGTCATAAAGGTGATCCCTCTCAGTTAATTTTGTAAACACGATTACAACTACTATTAGACTGGAAAGTGAAGACAAAATATCTCAATGTCTTGCAGACTTGTATGCAAGATTTTTGGTATTCATCATCGTACAAAAATCGTTTGTAATGGTCTCCCATAAAACAAAATAACATTTCTTATTATACCTAATCATTCTTGGTAACGAAAGGACGCGAGCGAACTTAACGACAACCCACACAAACTAAATCCAGCGAGACTCTAGTCTCGCATTGCCAAGCTTTCAATAAACCATTGCAATCCCAATGCAATGCCAAGCTTCCAATAATGCCACTATTGCAGCCCAGTGGCCAAGCTTCAATAAACCATTGCAACAAGACGCGCCAAGATAAGTAACAAAGTAGAACTACTGCCCAACATCGGCCTCCTCCCGACTTCACACCCTGTCGGCTCAAACTTAATTTTCATTGCATATCCTGGAAGGGGCGTGCCCCTGAGTCGCCTGATGCCAAATGTGAAACGGTGGATCGATTCTGTATAAGCTAAAACGAGCCGTCAAAATGCATGTTTTTGGACTTCCCTAATTTTTTCTACCCACATTTTTTTTCCTCAGCCAATTTTGATGAAACTTTAAACGTGTGTTTCGGGGTTCTGAAGCCGCTATTACCAAGTCCTGATCAGTTGAGTGAACTCAATTCTCTCCAGGTCACCTCAGGAAATTTTAATTTGACAGGGAGCTTCTCTCGGATAACAAAAATCGAATGAAATGACTGACTCCTCCTGAGCAGCCCGCATATTCCCAACTTTTCCTCCTAGGCCAGCAAAAAAGTTGTGATATCCCCTAAAAATACGTCCGCGTACGAAAGATGCCAAGCTACAAAATGCATGATATCCCAGTTGTGCCAAGTCAATAGTCGAATTCTCTCACTCTTTGGACTGCGTTTTGGAGTGCGCTTCTTCAACCTTTTGGCTGATTTTCGCCTATCGCTCAGCCGTACTTGTGTACGGTGTTGGGATCACACATCTCACTGAGACTACAAATATATTACGTACTAATGTTGAATAATGATATTATATTTAATTTATAAGTTATATGGATGAGCGTTTAGCAGACATATGGAATCGGCCTCAGACGGAAGTTCGAGGAAGGTTAAGAGTCCGCATCACAATGGCTATATTACTTGCATCCAGCATGTATCTTAGAAGCACAAGAAGAAGATGGAGAAGTGCGGAGCTTGGGTTTGAATACGGAGCAGCACTTCAGTTAGGCTTATAAGAGACCAAACAATGAACGATGAAGAGATGAAAAGGACTGGTGAATCAATTTAGCCAACTAAAGAGTTCTTAGAAGTAATTCCTCTACGTTCCAATAAATTATTTGTTTTGTGAACCCTTTAATGTTCACTGAGGACTGGATTACTGAGGACTCATGAACGACACGCACACAGACAGGAACGGAAAGAAAGTTGTTCAGAATAGTCTCAAACGTAAAATACGAATGGACACTTTGATTTCGGAGGCAAAACATTTTTAATCTTACAAAAATGGAAACAACGCTTCCGTTGCCTATAATAAACCAGATTGCGTGAAGTGAAAATTCCATTGGAATTATATGAGCTGATACGAGCGTCGTAGTTACAAGGCACACACACACAGACTGAACAAAAGTTGTGAATGGTCTAAAACGTAAAATGCGAGTGGAAATTTCGACTTTGGAGACAACAGATTTTCGCTCACCCAATGTGGAACTAATGCTTCTGCTACCCATAGGTAGACTCGGAAGCAAAATGGAACAACTGGGAAGGATAATTCTTTTCACTTCGGAGACTTTCGAAAGATGTTGCAACATCAAGACTATCTTCCAGCGATGGATGATCCCCCCGCCCTCCCCCTGCAGTTATTCGAGAGAGAATCTTTCAGAAGAAGTATGGTGGACGGGCTGAGATTTTTTATTTTATTTTTTTCTTTCGAACTTTTTAAGGGGGCTTGAAATTTTTATTGTTAGTCGGTATCAAAAGGTTCATTTTCGACAATAAAAAGCCAGCAACGTATAAGCGATACGTTATTGGATTCATTTCCTTCTGTAGCGTAGCAGAAAGCTGTATCTTTGGATTCTTCGGTGTTGCGAAGAATGCCGGAGTTTTCAGCTCGCTCAGTTGAAAGCACATTTTTCATATAGCCTAAAAGCAGAGCGTAATAACCGTCAAGGGTCAGAAGGTTCCGGCCGATCTAATTTCAAGCCGAGAAAACACAGGGAGAGGACCAGAAGAGCTTTACAAGGATAAAATGGGCTGAGAAAGCGATTGAGGAACGAAATTCCTCCAAACTCATACAACTTCTGCCATTCCACTCGATCCTTCTCCCCCTCAACTTAACTCCTCCGACCACAACGCTACGAGATACCCGGAGAATTAGTGAGTTCCGGGTAACTTTCTGACCTCGCTTGATAAACCGTATTCATTTGAGGGGCTTCCCGAACTAATCTTTTCCTTACCTCATGTTTCAACTCGCCTTTTATGTATAGGGAGAGAGCAATCAACATGCTATTTTCACCTCTTATAAATATATTTTTGACCATCATGAACTATATCTTGTAACAGCTATCGAAAACTGTTACGGTGATTCGTTCAATGGAACGACGTGCCCGCTGGTATTCCCAACGTCCACCAGCCCGCTTGCTTTCAATCATTGTTGAACCTTCAGAACGGTGAGTCTACCTCTCTCTTACATTTTGCGTTAATAGCAATAGTATTATATAAACTCCAATCGTTTGTACTAATACCTAATCCATTGCTATCCCGCATACCTTCCTCTCTCTCCTGCGGTATTTCTACCGACAGGCTTGATAGAAAAAGCCCCCCTGATTACCTTTCTTTTGGAGCGACAAAGAAAAGCGTAATAGATTATCCCAGTGATTGAAATCTTGTTCTAATTATTTCACCTGAATCCCAAAATTACATCGAAAGATTGTCACAATATATGATTTTTCTCATCATCGGCCATGGGAAAATCGATCGCTGCGCTCCCTAGCTATAGGTGGGCGAAACAAAGGGGTTTAACATTTGCTGTACGAGCTATGTGATCCCAAGTTTAGGTAGCGCCAAAATCTCTGATTCCTCATAGGTCTTCCGAAATTCCATTCATCCAAGGAAGCATGAATATCATTTTAATACAAACCAGTGCGCGTAGATCTAAAACCTTTACCAACAATAAACAACTTTACCTTTACCAACAAGTGAATTTGATGTACCTTCTTTTATCCAGCAAGACGCGAGTCCAAAAGTGTCAGGCTTTCAAAAAACCATTGCAACGACGCTTCTTTTACGGTTTGGCCGATTTTCGCCTATCGCATAACCGCACTGGTATGTGAGGTGGTGGATTAACACATCTCACCGAGACTGAAAATATATTCTTTATGTTGAATAATAATATATTTCATTAATTAAATTATATGGGGATGTGAATTTAATGTTACTGCCTTTGATGTTGATTAGTAAAGCGCTCTTTACAGTCCACTTTAGCTCTGTATTTTGTAACAGCTATCGAAAACTGTTACGGTGATCCGTTCAATGGAACGGCGTGCCTGTTGGTACCCCCAACTTGCACGGGTCCGCTTGCTCTTAATCGTTGTTCAACCTTCAAAACGGTGAGTCTACCTCTCTCTCTCACTTGCGTTAATAGCAATAATATTATATAAACTCCCATTGTTTATACTAATACCTAATCCATTGCTATCCCGCATACCTCTCTCTCCCCTGCGGTATTTCTTTCATCTTTAAAAGAAGTGAATATAAGAAATTAATCAACCGACAGGCTAGATAGAAAACCCCCCTGATTACCTTTCTTTTGGATCGACATAAAGAAAAGCGTTGGTAATAGATTATCCCAGTGATTGAAATCAGCTTGTTCTACTTATTTCACCTGAGTCCCGAAATTACATCAAAAGATTGAAATATACTATGGAGGCCCAAGAATTTTGATCTCGACAATCGGTAGATTGTCACAATTCGTAAGGCGTATACGTAACACAAATGTCATTGTATGATATAATTTTAAAGAAACGACACTCACAATGTAATGGAAGTAGTTTCACAAAGTATGATTAGAAAGTAATGAAACAGTGTTACATACTTCGTAATAGTTTCGGGTTAAAAATTGTAGAGCTCTGCAAGAGGAGGCAATGCGGCGACATGGGTTTGGATTCTTGTATAGAAATGACCTGAAAATCTGGGAAGTCAGCAGTGGTGATTGTTATGTGATTGGCAAAAATCGGCCAAGCCGATGAACAAGCGTCTCACTCTCAAATGCAGACCAACAGAGTGAGAGAATGAATGGACTGTTCCTGGAGACGGCGATCCAACTGTTAGTTTGGCCCTAATTAGATGAAATCATGCACTTTGTAGCTTGGCACATTTTGTACACGGAGCATCTTTTTTGGGGGATATCGCATATTTTTGGTGGTCGGGGAGGGAAAGGTTGGAATTTACGGGCTGTTAAGGAAGAGTCAGTAATTTCATTCGACTTTTGTTGGAGTCTCACGGTTAAATTTCAACTTCCTAGGATGAATGGGAAAGAATTTAATTCATTCAGCTGATCAGTACTTGGTCGTAGCGGTTCCTGAGAAATTTAAATTTGACAAGGAGCTTCTCTCAGACAACAAAAGTCGAATAAAATTACTGACTCCTCCATAACAGCCTGTGTCAGTGAAGCGTGTTCCACGTTCTTCTATGTTTGGCCGAGGCTCAAGGTGGAAGTAAAAGGGGGACTGGGGTCGGCGCAGCGGTATGTTTTTGGTCGAATTTGTAGTTCAACTTGAATTCATCCCATCCTCAAAGGACCGTTCATCTGTAAACATGTCCCATAATGACACATGTTAACTGACCCGCGAAACCTTTTCGGAAAATCGCATCCGAGAAGGCACATTAAACCATTCGTCCAAACATGGACCCGTTCAAAGGAGGGTTTTCTCTTTTTTCGCATTAAATTTCGCCTTAATCTTCTTTATACCGTATTTCCTCTAATAAAATTGGAAAAAAGAGAAAAAAAGGCTGAGAGCGGAAGCTTTGGGAAGTTTTAATGGAGGGGATTCGCCCGAAGGCATCCTTTTAATTCGTGAAAGGGTTCCAGTTAATTACCTGCGGAGCCTCCCGAGGCCATAGCGGTGGGGTTGGAGCGGACCAGAGAATATAAGTTGGGGGTGAGGAATCGGGCGACTCCGAAGCGGGCCAGTAATTTTGACTTCACCCACCCATCAGGTGTCGCTTAGTAACTTAGTTGTCACTCAGCTAGTGCCACAGGAGAAAGTTATCTCGTTGCTAAGCTACGAGGCTACGCCAACAGCTTGTTGGTGGTATTTGCAAGTGAACTGTTCATAAAAATGTTGTAATTTCGACATCACCCTCAGTCAGGTGTCACCTAGTAACTTAGTTGTCACTTAGCTAATATCATACAAGTGAGTTTTCTCACTGTTAAGTTACGAGGCTAAACCAACGACTTGGTGGTATTTGCAAGTGAACTGGTCATAAAAATTTAATTTCGACATCGCCCTCAAACAGGTGTCGCTTACTAACCTAGTTACCACTGAGCTCGTATCACAGGAGTACGTTCTCTCGTTGCTAAGCTACGAGGCTACGCCAACAGCTTGTTGGTGGTATTTGCAAGTGAACTGTTCATAAAAATGTTGTAATTTCGACATGACCCTCAATAAGGTGTCACCTAGTAACTTAGTTATTACTTAGCTAGCATTATAGAAGTGCGTTTTCTCATTGCTAAGTTACGAGACCAAACCAACTACTTGCTGGTGGTATTTGCAACTGAACTGTTCATAAAAATTTAATTTCGACATCGCCCTCAAACAGGTGTCGCTTACTTAAGGCCGTATCACACTTGAATTTTTTCTCGCATTTTATTTTCATCGCACAGAAATCGTTCGCCACTCGTTGGAAAGCGCTTGATTTATGTGATAAATGTTCACATCTCAAGCTAACAATTTCTCCCTCCTTACGTACCTGGCTACATTCCTAAACTATGTTGATTGGACTATAAACAATTTTAATAAGCCAGTTACAATATTCTTAACGTAAAGCAATAGCATCATTTACTCCACTCCATAGGAAACATTTTCATCCTCTTGACAACAGTCGACTGTTAACAACAACTCATTGTAGTGGCTTCTCTCCACAGTTATTTTCAACATTTCTATACGTAAACCGTTGTTTTGTTGGAATGCGAGACCCTCTCGAACGAGCAAGTTTTCCCCCACCCCGGCAACTACTTGGAACCGTTCCCTACAAGAAGAACTGTGAGTTCTTCAATTCCGTTCAACCTGTTTAGTGGACATGTAGGTTAGAATGAAGTGTATAGTTTGGTGGTCTGGATGCTCGCAAGCTCGCATCTCAAAATTACATAACATCAAGTAGTCAATCCCTTAGTGAAAATGCAGATTAGTTGGATATGTAGATCAGAATGAAGTGTATAGTTTCGTGGTCTCATAACACGATCACATAACAGTTTAGAAACGTAAATGTGACTTTTCATTTGTGACTCATGAGCTGCTCCGCGTTGAACGGAATTGAAGAACTCATAGTTCTTCTTGTAGGGAACGGTTCCAAGTAGTTGCCGGGGTGGGAGACAAACTTGCTCGTTCGAGAGGGTCTTGTTTGTTTTGTTGGAATTAGTCGGGATGCGGCCATGCGGCCCAGGGATTTGCTTAAAGTTAAAGGATTTGTTTACAACTCTCGAGGACAACCGTTATAAAACCCCCAATCAAAGACATATCCATGTAACATGGTATCTGCTAGTAAAGCAGATAGTGGAACTCGTTTACGAGGAATAATATATTCTGGCGGAATGCATTTTTATTAAATCTGTCAGGTTAGGGCTCCTAGGGGTTTTTCATTGAATTGTAACCTCCCCATGGTTATGTTAGTATTTTACTTGCGTCAAGGTAAAAATTAGAACGTGTTCTAATTTTCCCAAGTGAGTTTAAAAACGATCCGCCAGGATGCGCAATGGTCGAAAAAGCTGACCTTGAAAAAAAGCACTTCCTCTTCTTCAAATTTAGGCATTAAAAACGCAGAAAAAATGCGGAAAAAATGCAGTGTGATACGGCCTTTAGTGAGCTCGTATCACAGGAGTACGTTCTCTTGTTGCTAAGATACGAGGCTACGCCAACAGCTTGTTGGTTGTATTTGCAAGTGAACTGGTCATAAAAATGTAGTAATGTCGACATGACCCTCAATCAGGTGTCACCTTGTAACTTAGTTATCACTTAGCTAGCATCATAGAAGTGGGTTTTCTCATTGCTAAGTTACGAGGCCAAACCAACGACTTGGTGGTATTTGCAACTGAACTGTTATAAAATTGTAGTAATTTCGACAACGCCCTCAAACAGGTGTCGCTTACTAACCTAGTTATCACTGAGCTAGTATCGCAGGAGAGAGTTCTCTTGTTGCTAAGATACGAGGCTACGCCAACAGCTTGTTGGTTGTATTTGCAAGTGAACTGGTCATGAAAATGTAGTAATTTCGACATGACCCTCAATCAGGTGTCACCTAGTAACTTAGTTATCACTTAGCTAGCATCATACAAGTGAGTTTTCTCACTGTTAAGTTACGAGGCTAAACCAACGACTTGGTGGTATTTGCAAGTGAACTGGTCATAAAAATGTACCTAATTTCAACATCGCCCTCAAACAGGTGTCACTTACTAAGGGCCACTTTCACCAACAACTTATGTAGCGGAGTTTGGCCAAACTCTATTAAATATAATCTCGAGGATCAAACCTCTAGTTATCACTTAGCTAGTATCACATGAGGGAGTTCTCTTGTTGCTATGATACGAGGCTACGCCAACAGCTTGTTGGTGGTATTTGCAAATGAACTGTTCATAAAACTGTAGTAATGTCGACATCACCCTCAGTCAGCAAGCAACCTCACCTAGTAACTTAGTTATCACTTAGCTAGCATCATAGAAGTGACTTTTCTCGTTGCTAAGTTACGAGGCCACTCCAATTCTGAAAGTTGCGAACAGGGATTGGAGGTATTTGAGAGTGAACTATTATTATAAAAATGTAGTAATTTTGACTTCGCTTTCAATCAGGTGTCGTTTAGTAACTTAGTTGCCGCTTAGCAAGTGCCACAGGAGTGAGTTCTCTTGTCGCTAAGCTTCGAGGCTACGCCAGGTCTTTTAGATGCTTTTAGATAAATTAAAATCATAGAATCACGTGCATTCCATTGACCATAACTATACAGTGTAAGCTATCTAAATATACAAAATTGTTAAAAAGTATTGGCTATAAATCAATTAATATTAGTTCACTGACCTAATAGGTCTGCTAGGATTGTGCAGACATAGTACCTGAAACAAAAACAACAACAAATAAATAAAATTAAGTTCATCCGGAAATTATAAAAGTCATCAGTAGTTTTTATCCATAAAATCTGAGACACACACTGGGAAGTCAAACTGATCGAATGACCATTCGTAGGTGATTGTACAAATTTTACAGTCAGCCATTAAAGCAACACAATTGAAGCGTCTAATCAATCCAATAATTGACGTTTCCATGTCTTACTAGTACAACACTGCAAATTATTATAGAAAGGTTTATTATTTCTACATTAGATAGTCCTTCTACGCAGATCGACGGTCTACAATTATTATTAGTAGTAAATATAGTATAAATAATATATAAGTAAATAGTATAAATAGTAATATACTATAAATAATATAAATAGTAAATGATCAAAACTAGGCGTATCGTGCCTCCCAAAAGGGTTCACATCTTTACGGCTCAGGACACCACGATTTTGCGGTTTATAGTAGGTGAATGTTGAGAAATTTTTTAAAATGTCAAAACAACTAAACAAAAAACTCAGTAAAACGGCAGGTTGGAAAGGAAAGAAATTAGCCTCAGAGGTTCCGAAGTTGATCAGAATAACATGAGAACTGAGAATATTACAGCATTATAAAATAACCACATGACTCAGAAAGAGTAACGCAGAGACCATCGAGAAGTTTCAACAACCCTCTATTTGCGCGTAAATTGAAAAGAACCAGAACTTTTCGATCAAACTCTACATACACATATCAAAAAATGTTGGACTGAATGAATTTCAAAACGGATTTCCATGAACGAAATTTAGGATTCATTGCAATAGTTTCATTTTTTTAGAAAATTGGCTAAAACGTTCCGACCTTGGTAGACTCGGAAGTAATTAACCTTAATAATTAAGAGTAATTTCCAAGTATTTACTAATCAATAATTTAATAAATTAGTATAATTTATTGAAGTAAGTGATTACCTACCTACGCTTCACGAGCCCAACAGGATAAAGAAGTTAAAATAAACTCGATTTCGGGACATCAGAATTCCATTGGAATCATATTATCAGCTGATACAATTGTCATAGTTTTCAAGGCGATTTTTGATATGTTTTACTGGTTACGATTCACTCCCGTGTTGATATGCTTTTTTCTTAATTTCTTGACGTTGCGTTAGCCCTTAGGGAAAGCAAACGAATAAACGCATAGCGACCGCGGTGGTGTCGTTCGATTCTTTGGGCGGATACCTATAAATGAAACTCAAAAAATCATTACTGTTACGTAGAAAGATTTCAAGATCTCGATTTTTGAATATTTCAGTCCTTAGGTTGTACTCTTTAGTGTTGATCGAGCGGGATGCCGATGTTCCTTGCACATCTACGGCCGATAAATGATTTTCAAGCCAAATTTCTCAAAGTTCGGTCCAATACTTTTTGAGAAAAGCTTCGGACGGTTTTTTTAAATTTGATTTTTGGATTCTACGCATCTTGAACTGTAAACCAACAAATTTTGAGGGGGAGCGAGGGGGTTAACTTTGTTCTTTATTTTCCTTGGTCGGCCACAAAGGTTCATTATTCCGTTGGGTAGGTTGCCTTTCATAATCCATGGTTAGAGAGTGTGAGGGGATGAGTAGAGTTAGGCACGTTTTCTCATCAGTTTATTATTGCTTCCGCAAGCAATAATAAACTTATTAATTGTTTATTATTGGCGCTTTCGCCAATGCAGGCCTCATCAGGGAGTATTATTATGTAGTTGGACAATACGGCATTTATACATGTTTTATTTGGTAGCATCAGTTAACAGCACCCACTGTTTGGGGATATGTATAAAATTGACTGCTTGCGTTGTTATATTTAAAAAGATCCATTAGCATTAAGTGTTAATGACTTGTCCAGTGGGGAATTTAAATTAGAAAAGTGAATACTTCGAAAGAGCAAGGACCTCATGGGAATGAGTGCAAACAAAACATGTATGAATGCCACATTTGGAGTGTATTTGACACTCGGATCGTCCGGGTAGGCTTGTGTCGAATATCGTGGGTATTCGGACAGCTTGGTCGAATCGTAATGATTGACTTCAGAGCGGGTCTGAAAGGTATCCTCGATCTTTTGTATAGGCGAGGCTTGATCTAACGTTTCCTTAACGAATACGTTAGGTGAGAAGGCGATCTCGTCGTGAGGATCGCGCCTTGCGCCGTCGCTGGGACCGGCGTATTGGCCGGGTAGCCTGTAGGTAGCGCTACGGGGGCTTAGAGGCCCGGCTTCGCCGTCGTCTGTCTCCCCTTGCATGAGGAAATAAGACGGCCGACGTTCCATCGAAATAGCCGAGTTATTAGCTCGTTTCGATGCCTCTATGTACAGAAATAGAGGGTTTAGGAAGGTGGACTCGCTTGACAGAGCTTCTTTCCTTTGCTCGTATGTCAGGGTCCTACCTTGTAGTCTTGAAAAAGACTTCCTTGGACGGTAAATTAGAGCGGATGAGCAGAGTAATTTACCGGCGTATCCCGGCGGTCGGTGACGAGCCTAATGCTACGAAACCCGGGTGATACGGCTCGGAACGTCCCTCGGGCGTACGATCTAAAGAGAATATCGATAGATGTACCGGGTGGCGTCCTGACAGATGAACTACGTTGGGCAATGAGCAGGATGAATAATCACTGGACTCGTAGATGCCAATGCGAGATCTGTGTGGAGAGAAGGTAGGCCTTGTAGAAAGCAGTAGGAAGCCGTTCTTGAGATGAACTCGGAATGCAGAAGGTTTGTCAGCGTAGAGCGTGTAGAAATCTTCGTACTTCGAGGTGTCGTCGTCGAGAGCGGAGAGTAGAATGAATTTCGGAGGCTCCGAGCGGGGTATTTATAGGGAGGTGGCCGCCCCCTGCCGCCTCCTGATTGGTCCGCTTAATTTCATTAATTCGACTGTGTAATCTCATTGGCTCGCACATTGTTTTCTCAGTATCTGCGAGTATGATAGCTGAGCTGGTCCTCCGGGGTGTTTACGAGCGTCCGTCGCGGAGCCGACGACCTTGAGTTTAGCCGGGGACCTCGGGTGCTTTCTCTGCGTCAGTTGTTCAGACAGGGTCCCCGGGGTGGCTGCTGGACCAGAGGTGGTTGCTTGCCGCCTCTTGGTTGGTTCGCCTATTGTCTCTCGTGTAATCAGTGTTTCTGATTGGCGAGTAGGCTTGTTTGAATTGTCCTTGCTAGTTTTAGAGGACGTTTGATTCTCTGTTTGAGTTTTCTCGTTCAAGGCGACTTGGTTCGAGATACTTGTCGCATCTCTCTCGCCCAGTAAGTGTCTAGGGAGGTCGCCTTGTATGTTTTTAGTTAATATTTCACTTTTGAGAGAGAAATTCGTATTTTCTCTCTGGTGAAATATTTTGTTTGACGGAGTTATAACTCGACGTCTTGTAAATATTTTTGTGTTGTGTCTACCTCTTTTTGGTAGCCCTGAAAAGGGCTGTTGACAAGAGGGGGTGGTTTTCACCACAGGCGCCCCCCTAAGACGTCGTGTTATTAACGACGACGCCGGCTGGGGTGTTTCGAGCGCCGTCACCCATCTCTCGTCGAATTTGGTAGAGGGGACGTGCCTTCTGGCAGATTTTCGGGGAGTCTCCTCCTTATTTACTGCCTGATTTGTGTTTAGTGACACAGCTTCGTCTGTTTTTAGAGTGTAAGCTGGTTTTATTTGCTGTTTGGGAACTTTTTTTGTATGTTCGCCAATTTGCACTGTAACCGAAAACTTATCTCTTTTAACCACTTTGAATGGTCCCGTGTAAGGACATTGCAGAGAGGTGAGCTGTGTGGGCACTCTGATATAGACATGTGTACATGTATCCAAATTTTTGGGCATGTTTACGGCATATTTCGTATTATTATGTTTAATATGCGTAGGCCGGAAGAAGAGAGGCTCCGAAAGGTTTGTAGAAGTTACGAAAATGTCTCCTGGGAGTGGTACGTCAATTCCGTAAACTTTTTGGAACGGTGTAGTTTCCGTTGCTGGGTCTACTGCCGTACGCATGGCGAGTAGTACTTTTGGTAGGGCGTCGAGCCAATTTTCGTTTTGTGCTTTGAGAGCCTCTTTCAGAGATCTATTTCTGCGTTCTACCATTCCGTTTGTTGACGGTTTGTATGGTAACGTGTGGGTATGTTTTACTCCTAGACGTTCCATAATGGAATTAAATAGATCTGATTCGAATTGTGTGCCTTGATCACTTGTGATGTATTTAGGTACGCCTTTTGAAGCTACCCAAATATTGATAAAGGCGTTTGTGATCGTGGCTGTTTCGATGTTGTTAAGAGGGACTGCCTCTAGCCAACCCGTTGCTCTATCGACCATCATTAGAATGTAACGTTTCCCTCCTTTAGCTAAAGGTAAAGGTCCGGTAATGTCAACGTGTACATGTGAGAATTTGTTAGCCGTTTCAAATTCGGAGTAAGGGAGCTTCACGGAGCGAGTGATTTTTGCTCGTTGGCAAGTCTCGCACGCTCGGACCCAGTTGGAGACATCTGCACGGAGTCCGTGCCAAAAATATCTTTGTTTAACTTTATACACTGTAGAGTGTATACCTGGGTGTCCCAAATTGTGAATTTGGCTGATTATTTCTTGCCTTATTTCGTTTGGAATATAAGGTCTTGGGTGTCCTAGGTCTAGGTTACACCAAATTTCTCCTTGAGGAAATTCGACTCGTGTGAGTTTCAATTTGTCCTCTGCGTTAGGAGGAGAACGAATTTGTGCATTTCAAATGTGCAGGAGAAGATTGCACTCTATTGCAGCCGTAATTTGCGAAATTTCGGCTATGGGTGGACCCTCGTCAGTTTGGGTTGAAATCGATTTTGTTTGAATTTCAACTGGATCGAAGGGTCTGGAGAGTGCGTCGGCGACGACGTTGTTCTCTCCGGGTATATGACGAATGTCACTCGTCATTTGAGAGATGTATGTTAGCCATCTTAATCTCATTTTAGAAAAATGTGCATTTTTCTTAAGCATCGTGCCTAGCAGAGGCTTGTGATCTGAACAAATATGAAAAGATCGGCCGTCCAAGTCATTGTGCCAATGAATGCAAGCTTGGTAAACGGCGAACATCTCTTTGTCGAATGATGCTTTATTCTTCCATTGTTCCGGAATTTCTTTACTGAAAAATCCCAATGGTTGGTAAGATTTCGAGCCGTGTTTGTCTGTAATTTCCTGCTCTAGTGCTGCTCCGATGTGTGTGTCGGATGCGTCGCAGACTAATCTCCACTCTGCTGTAGGGTGTGGATGAGCGATATTATGCAATGTAGCTTTAATCATTGCTTGTTTTAAGCTGTTGAAAGCTTTTTCTCTCTCTGATGTCCATTCGATGGGTGTTTTGTCATTTTTTTTGTTTGACTGAATGGAGTCATACAGAGGTTGTGCCGTGTGAACAAATTTACTTGAGCAAGCTCGGTAGAAACCACACATACCTAGGAATCTGCGTAGACTTCGTACGTCTAGTGGCCTAGGAAATTGAGGCTTCTATTTTATCTCGTTTAGGAATTATCCCTTCTTTCGAGATAGTGAAACCTAGGAAATCGACGGTAGGTTTTGAAAAAATGCATTTATCAAAACCTACTCGAAGTCCGTGTTCCCCTAGCTTGTCAAAAATTTGTTTGAGGTGGTTCATGTGTTCTTTATAATTTTTAGAAGCCACCAGGATGTCATCTAGGTATACAAATGCGAAATCAAATTTTCGCATGATGCTGTCCATGTATCTTTGCCATGTTTGAGCCGCTTCGGCCAAACCCATGCTCATTTTCTTAAACTCATAAAGACCGAAAGGTGTAATAATTGCAGTTTTATGAGCGTCATCTGGGTGCATCGGAATATGATAATATGCCGATTTTAAATCTATTGTCGAATAGATTCGTGTATCATGTAAATTCGCTTGGAAAGAGCGAATGTGAGGAGGAGGGTAGGCGTCTTTCTTCGTTTTCGCGTTCAGGAAACGGTAGTCGCCGGTGATTCTCCATGACCCGTCTTTTTTTGGCACACAGTGTAACGGGGATGCCCATTCGGAATCTGATGGTGCAATTATGCCTTCTGAAAGCATTTTGTCAAAAGTACTTTTGACTTGAGCCCGTTTTTCGCCCGCCATGGGTCTTGCTCGGAAGTGTACTGGTGTTCCTTCCGTGGTTATACGGTGGTAAACCCCGTTGTTTTTCCACTTTCCTTGAAGTTTGCTCATTTTATCATTGTATTTGTCAATGATAGAGCGAATGTTTTCGTCCTCCGTGATTTGCACGTCCTCTGGTTGAGGGTTATTGTCACGATGAGGGATAGTAGCTGCTATTTGTTCGTCCGTGAATTTTTTGTTCATGACTGCAGCTATTTTTTGATCGGCATAGCTCTTTATTTTATCTTTATAAATGTACTTGTGTTTGACCCGTATTCCGATATCCCAAGACTCGAGGAATGGTATACCTAGGATCGCTAGATCAACTTTCGTGATCATAAAATCGGTGGTCATGTCTCCGAGGCCGATGTTAATTGTCGTGTCAGCTCGCCCTAGTGTGTCTATAGGGGCTCCGTTAGCTGCTGTGAGCTTAACGTTGGACTTACGAATTTTTAAGCCCAATTTTTTTGTGACATTGTGGGGCAGAATGTTCACTTCTGCTCCCGTGTCGATGAGAAATTCAGTGCCATTTAGTTTGCACTTGAAAAAAAGCCTTTTATACTCAGTAGACTGCCGGTGTATAGGCTCAGATACACTGGCAGTTATTCGTTTTCCGAACTTTCTACGTCGGAGGTTGGAACGGTACTTTCTTGTACCGATCTCTGAGTATTTTCGTTTGAAACCCAGGTTTTAGGCTGGCTTATAGTCGCTGCCTTTTTGCTAGTTTTGGATGCAGTGTTTGTCTTCCAAGTGCAGTGTTCTGGGTCTGCACATTTGCGAGTTTCGTTACCGAAACGTGCGTGGTTTCGACAGACATAGGCCGTCGGTTTGTGAGGCTTACTCTCTACTGGTTGGGGTTTGAACTCAGCTTGTTGTGAGAGGGCCTTTTTGAAACCAGTTTTCATGGGTTTCGGAGTAGATTCTACTCCTCGTATGTTTAGAGAGGTATTCTCTGTTTTGTACGCGTGTAGCGTATCAGCTAGGTCGAGCCGGGCGGTCGTGGTAGGCTGAGCTGCGACCATACCTCGTGCTTCGATGGGTAGAGTCTCGATCCACTTTTGAGTGATCAGAGCCTCTGAAAAGTACCCAACAGCTTTAGAGTACATTTCGTGGTACTTGGTGCTGGGTTTTTTGGCGAGAGATGCGGGGTCCTCGAGTGCGAGGAGCCTGTCCTGTAAGGACAACCCATATTCTCGCTGTAGGCGCTGTTTGGCCTCTTCGTAGGGTGCGTGGGGTGCCGTGAGGTAAGCTGAGTCGATAGCTTCCCTCATTTCTTCTGGTACCCACTTGTATATAGCTGAGAAGCATTCGTTCTGCGTTCTCAGGTGTTTTCGCACGCAGTATTGATCGAACTCGGCGAGTGCACGATCGATATTCTTCTTTTGGAAGATTGGTTTTTGATAATCTCCCATCTCCTCTAAAAGTGCTCGAAAGCCACTTTGTGTAGAGGGTTGTTGCATGAGATGTGGGGCGTAGAGGCCCGGCGGGGGTCGCACGCCCGCAGTGGTTCCCTGAAATCCACTAGCTTCATAAGAGGGAACGAAATGCTCCGTGTTAAGCCTGTTCAAAGGCGGGGTCACCATTTGTAGTGGATTTATATATGTTTTACTTGGCGTCGGTAGACCAAGTGGGACATTTATATTCTGGTTATGCGGGTTAGTCCCCGTGTTATTCCTGTAAGGAATGTTAGCGAATCCGTCAAGGTCAGCTTGCTTGGCGGGATGAACTGAGAGATAGTTCGTGTCGCAGCCGCGTGGAGCACTGGGCTCGCATAGTGGGTGCTGGGTTCGATCAGTTTGATACTGAGCCGTTTTGTAATATTCCGGCCTAAGATTTATATCTGTAGGAGGAATATGTTGAGCTTGGTTGAGGTACTGAAAAGTATCCTTCGTTTTTTGTACATTTGGAGTGTATTTGACACTCGGATCGTCCGGGTAGGCTTGTGTCGAATATCGTGGGTATTCGGACAGCTTGGTCGAATCGTAATGATTGACTTCAGAGCGGGTCTGAAAGGTATCCTCGATCTTTTGTATAGGCGAGGCTTGATCTAACGTTTCCTTAACGAATACGTTAGGTGAGAAGGCGATCTCGTCGTGAGGATCGCGCCTTGCGCCGTCGCTGGGACCGGCGTATTGGCCGGGTAGCCTGTAGGTAGCGCTACGGGGGCTTAGAGGCCCGGCTTCGCCGTCGTCTGTCTCCCCTTGCATGAGGAAATAAGACGGCCGACGTTCCATCGAAATAGCCGAGTTATTAGCTCGTTTCGATGCCTCTATGTACAGAAATAGAGGGTTTAGGAAGGTGGACTCGCTTGACAGAGCTTCTTTCCTTTGCTCGTATGTCAGGGTCCTACCTTGTAGTCTTGAAAAAGACTTCCTTGGACGGTAAATTAGAGCGGATGAGCAGAGTAATTTACCGGCGTATCCCGGCGGTCGGTGACGAGCCTAATGCTACGAAACCCGGGTGATACGGCTCGGAACGTCCCTCGGGCGTACGATCTAAAGAGAATATCGATAGATGTACCGGGTGGCGTCCTGACAGATGAACTACGTTGGGCAATGAGCAGGATGAATAATCACTGGACTCGTAGATGCCAATGCGAGATCTGTGTGGAGAGAAGGTAGGCCTTGTAGAAAGCAGTAGGAAGCCGTTCTTGAGATGAACTCGGAATGCAGAAGGTTCGTCAGCGTAGAGCGTGTAGAAATCTTCGTACTTCGAGGTGTCGTCGTCGAGAGCGGAGAGTAGAATGAATTTCGGAGGCTCCGAGCGGGGTATTTATAGGGAGGTGGCCGCCTCCTGCCGCCTCCTGATTGGTCCGCTTAATTTCATTAATTCGACTGTGTAATCTCATTGGCTCGCACATTGTTTTCTCAGTATCTGCGAGTATGATAGCTGAGCTGGTCCTCCGGGGTGTTTACGAGCGTCCGTCGCGGAGCCGACGACCTTGAGTTTAGCCGGGGACCTCGGGTGCTTTCTCTGCGTCAGTTGTTCAGACAGGGTCCCCGGGGTGGCTGCTGGACCAGAGGTGGTTGCTTGCCGCCTCTTGGTTGGTTCGCCTATTGTCTCTCGTGTAATCAGTGTTTCTGATTGGCGAGTAGGCTTGTTTGAATTGTCCTTGCTAGTTTTAGAGGACGTTTGATTCTCTGTTTGAGTTTTCTCGTTCAAGGCGACTTGGTTCGAGATACTTGTCGCATCTCTCTCGCCCAGTAAGTGTCTAGGGAGGTCGCCTTGTATGTTTTTAGTTAATATTTCACTTTTGAGAGAGAAATTCGTATTTTCTCTCTGGTGAAATATTTTGTTTGACGGAGTTATAACTCGACGTCTTGTAAATATTTTTGTGTTGTGTCTACCTCTTTTTGGTAGCCCTGAAAAGGGCTGTTGACAAGAGGGGGTGGTTTTCACCACAGCCATATTGTCCAACTACATAATAATACTCCCTGATGAGGCCTATATTGGCGAAAGCGCTCGGAAGCAATTATAAACTGATGAGAAAACGAGCGTAACTCTACTCAGGTTCATTATTGAAAATAATAAACCAAAAGAAATGATAAATATAATGACTTGCAAAGGCTGAGTTAAAGAGGAGATGAATAGTGACGATTAATAGAAAAATTCAAGATTCCTCTCTTGGGAAAACAAAATTATTTTAACACTTATGTATTAAGTATGACAATTTATTGTGTGAAGTATGACCAACATTAAAATGTTCGAATGAGTATTTGGAAGCATTTCACCCCAATATTTTGGATATCGAATTATAGCTTGTAGTATAATTTAGTAGCGATTTCATAAAAATATCGTCTGATGGTAAAATTTAAAATTTGGAATATTTACTTGGGAGCATTTCTCTTGATTCGTTTTCATCTTGGAAAAATAATCCGTTGCTATTTTGATATTATGGCTGTAGAATTAACAGAACCGAGTTTTACACTTAAACAAAATAGTTTTTAGTTCATAGTTATGTGTTTTTTAAGGGTAAAACTTGTTAGTTAAAAAGTAAAACTCGGTTGTAACGGAGTTGGAGGGATCTGCGAGTGCTACCATTTGATTCAGCGTGAAAAAATACGAAGAAACCGACCCCAAACTTGTATTTTCTTAGAGGATCATTTTTCACGCAAACCCTTGATTTCATAGAAAAAACTCCTTAGATTTGAGACAAATTTAAAAATTGGGGAGTTAGAGTCGGTTTTGTGTCGTAAGGTTAAAAACACGAAAAAACTCTTAAAAGTAAAATAACTCGGAAATGAAGCCTCTAAACAAAGTCTAGGAGGAGCTTTATGTTGGAAATTAGTTGTGGAATCGACTCCTGGCCGGTGTCAGTCACTTAGGTGTAACACCCTGTAGAATTCAAGACGGGAAGACAGAAGGTTCAAGGGTTAGCCGTAAATATCGGGAATCGTGATCAAGGGTTGCCGTGGCAACTCTGACCCTCGGATCAGCCGTCTAATGAAAGACTCGCCAATTGGCTACAAGTCAGGTGATTGAGCTTCTCCCGCTGTTCCGGCTCGCAGGGCTAGAACGTTAGAACTGGACCTGGGAATTTCTCCGAGTAATTTTCTTGGCTTTTCCGCGGGAAAGGCTCCAATTTTTATTGCCTCGAGGCCGTTTGAGGGATCGTTATTTTTGATTGGGGATCTTTTATTGGTGTAGGAACAAATAAAGGCCGAATCGGTGTGTACCTACTTGGTTTCGCAAACAACTCCAGGTCAATATAGATATTGTGAGATATCAAGATTGACCAGAATGAACCTGCTATTTTGACATTTTATGTCTTTACTTTGGCACATAGAATCGAAAAGTGTTACGTTACGTTACCGAAAAGTGTTACTTTGATTTTCTGTTGATTACACAATGCTGCATTTGAAAAATTTTTCCACGATGATCAAAAATGAAAAGGTGTTTTATACGTATTTTTTAATGCTGAATTCAAATCTTTAATCCGTTTTTCTCTATCACGTACAGATTTTTGGCAAATCACACTTAAACTATTTAGCGAAATAACCAAGTTACCGAAGGAGGCCATAGGGAAAGTGTAATTAAAAAATTATATTGAGGATAGAAAAACTGTTTATTGGCATACAAAAGTATTGTACGGTTCCCGTTTAATGAAAAAGAAATTAAAGATTCAAGAATTTCCTCTTTTTTGATTTTCGTGATGTTGGTTTCCCAGCCACATCCTTCTCAAGATTCCAACAATAGTCTGCCATAATAGTCGTGTTCCATTTGCCTTGGTAACGTTGCTCCACCGATTTAATATCTTGGTGGAACCTCTCACCTTGTTCCTCGCTGAAATCTCCCAAATTCTCCGGAAACTATTCCAAATATGAGCAAAGGAAATGGAGCTTGACACTCATAAGGCACCCAAGTTTTTGAAAGTTACCCAATTGTTGGTAGTAGGGGTCCTTGTGGTTACCAAGAAATCCGTCGACAATAGACTTGAAGCTGTCCCTAGCCCTCTTTTCCTGGACATCCATGGTTTTCTCAAACAAGGTGTCTTTCATGAGCTGGCGGATTTAAGGGCCAACAAATAAGCCCGCTTTCATCTTCTCTGAGGTGATTTTGGGAAGCGTTGACCCCACATATTGAAAGCAGGGGTTTTCTTTGTTTAAGGCCTTACTATAAAAAAACCACTTCTATAGCCAAACATCAAATTTCGTGCTGCATGGTATTATCGCTTACAACCAAATCGTTGCTAAGGAAATGTATCTTAACATTTATCATCGTAAAAAATCGTTCGCCAGTCGTAGGAAAGCTCTCGATTTACATAACCGTTATCATGTAAACCACTGTGCAGTGGCCAACAATCTGAGGTATGGGCGAGGTTGTCTGAATAATTGTTTACATACAGGTGATCCCGCGCAGTTCATTTTGTAAACATGATTGCTACCACTATGAGACTGGGAAGTGAAGACATAAAATGTCTCAATGCCTTGCAGACTTGTATGCAAGATTTTTCGCATTTTCTGATGATTAAGTAAGTAAGTTTATTTTTATGACACAAAATGAGAAAATGGTAATACCTCGTCAATTTAAATAACATATATAATATTTTCAGTTTTTGCATTTATCTTGAAAATACTACTATGCACAAAATTAAAGCAGACAACATTTTCTACAAGATTATATAATCAAGTTTTTTTCAATAGGACCGCCGCTAGAGCGCTCTGAAAATAGACCATGTTTTAACTCCAAGTGAAAAATGCAGGAAACTTGCATATTACAACTCAATGGCATAAAAGACCAACGGTAGATTCGAGTTTCCTGAATTTTTCACTTGGAGTAAAAAAATGGTCTATTTTCAGAGCGCTCTAGCGGCGGTCCTATTGAAGATAGAAAAAACTTGATAATATAATCTTCTAGAAAATTTTATCTATTTTAATTTTGTACATGGTACCTACCGTTTTCGAGGTAAGTGCAAAAAACTGAAAAAAGTACGAAGTTTTCGATGTTTTCGCGTTTCCTGAAGTTAGATCACATTTGGCGAGGGGGCAAACCTGAAATTTGGATTCAGCGACCCAAAAAACATAGATAACCGTTAAGAAAAAAACTTCTATACGTTTTTCTTCGGAAAATCCTATTGTGGGCAAGCTCACAAGTCAGCGACCGGGAATTCCCTTCCGAGGATTAAGGTCTCCAATGTCCGAGGATTACAGCCATTGGTGCTTGAAAAGGAAAGGGTCATTGCAAGATCATGGGGGAATAAAAAAAAAGACAAAAAAAGTTTGGATTTTGAAAATAAATGCCATGTTTGGTCAAAATAAAAGCCATGTTTGGCCAAAATAACTGCCGTTTGGCCAAAATAACCGCCATTTTGCCATGTTTTTTAGAGCCACGTTTGGCAAAAATAAATGCCATGTTGTGAAGGGCTCTGTATATAATATACAGTCAATAGGATAATATACAAGTCAGGATAAATTAATAAAAGAAAGTGGTTGGTTCATTTCTGGTTCACACCGATTTATGAAACAATTGGTTAAATTTAGGTGGCAACAGTTATTATGTTGAGCCCGATTATTATTGTCATTTGATATTATGATGTCCCATATCATCATGATACCTCTTATAAAATCTAAGAGGTCATTGAAATAAAATTAATCTATAATAGACTCACTGGGTTTCTTCAAGAAAGTACCTAATGATAAACTCATGTAGTAGGTAGTCTGTACTATGAAAACACTCAACAATCATGAGTTCGGACCATGCATATATCCCGTATTGGACATCAATGAAATCTATTTATCCCATGTAATTTGGCTTCCCACCATATTATCAGTGTGCATCAGCAATCAACTGCCAAGTTACTCTGTAAGGTGCGGATCCTCTAGCTGCTGAGGTAAGTGGCGCTTGGAATGGTTTATAGCTCCTTTGTACTTTCTGTATTGCGCGGTAATGGATTACGTGAACGCTTCCATTCTGATCCCTCAGGTCTATTATCTATACGGGGAAAACTAGTTAGAAGCCATTATTATCTCAACAAAGCTAGGTTGCTTCTATTATTGCCAGCACCTCTGGCGATGGCAGCATTTCTCGTTGATCTTTCATCATGAGATGTTTAATAAGGAACGTTCAATATCAGGAGAAGACTATTGATAATTGGATGTGTGATTTGGCCTGTATCGTTTTTACCCATCAACGAGAAGAATTCAGCCCTTTCCAAAAAGGTGCGATATGGAGGATACCGGATGATTGTAGGTGTGTGAAACTTCAGTGAAATCAAAGTTAAATAACATCAAAGAGGAGGACCTCGCGTTCGCATCTGCCTGTTTGAAAACATCAGATCCATCCACCTATGACCTGGTATCTGTTATTTGGTTTCTATTCAAGTTTGTTTCTATCGGTTTTTTACCCAAACCGTTTGGGGTTTTGAGTCATATGCAGTTAATGCATATACATATGCATTGAGTTATACAGGGTGTCGTGTCCCCAAAAACGTCCCCCCTCCCCTGCTAAAATCGTTAATAATGAATCCAAAAAAAAAAAAAAAATCAATCAACTTTTTTTGTAAGGATTTCAAAATGACAAAATTGAGCATTGCACAGTGCGCAATTGACATCAACTTCGTTATTTTAAACTAGAACCTCAATTTTTTATTGTAGACTTGAATTCTACGCAAAATTCCATGAAGAAATGACACATCACGCGATTTTTAAATTTTGTTCAAACGAGCGCAATTCCGCTACAAAATGCAATAAATGTGAAATAAGTACTGAGTTTCTGAAAATATTCAATTGCCACATATAATACATGATTTTTGAGTTGTTGTTTTGTGCTGAACCTCGTTATGATGTTCATTTATTGATATTTGCAACACCAGTTTGGGAAAACACCGAAAAACCTACATTTTAGTACGCTTTGTGCTTTGTGGGATTGGGTAAGAAAAGTGAAATTCTGGTCAATTTTTCGATGTTTCCCCAAGTTGGTGTTGCAAATATCAATAAATGAACATCATTACGAGGTTCAGCACGAAAAAATACTCCAAAATCATGTATTACATTTGGCTGTTGAATACCTTCAAAAACTCAGCATTTCACATTTATTGCACTTTGCGCGCACATTTAGTGCCCCTTTGCGCGCACTTAAAAAATCGATAGATGGGTCCATCGAGTGAAATTTCACGTAAAATTCAAATCAGCAATAAAAAATGGGGGTTTCCATTAAAAATGACGAAGTTGATGTCAATTACGCACGTTTTGATATCCTTACAAAAATACATTAAGATTGGAAAAAAAAAATTTTTTTTTGACCCATTATTAACGATTTTAGCGGTGGGAGGTGGGTTTGGGTACACCCTGTATATGCAAATATGTAAAACCGTAAAACTCCTGGAATCGTTTCAAAATTCCTCATAACAGATTACGATTAAAAAAAATTTCGAAAAATTTTCATTTTAAAATTTTTGGAGCTATTGCATTAGCTCTATTTTGTACGAAAATTCGCTAAAATATGATACACCTACCTTATTATTAGGAATAATTTGTGATGACTAGGTAACGCCGAGATCTTTTAAAAGCGTGTTGTTTTCAACATTTTAGTCGAAAGTTAGGCTTGATGAATCATCTAACTTTGTTGAAACGAGTTGATTAGAAAAAATACAACTCATCCTGCCGTGAAATAGGCACTTTTCAGAGTATTACAGAGTTTGGTTAAATAAGGATTAAAGATCTACCCACAATTTCTAAGCCCAGGAATAAATTTAGTCGTCAAAGTTTTCCTCGGATATTATATAAAACCTTTACGCTTCCTCCCACATCCCTCATCCCGTTATATCCAGACTCCTCCATATTTTTCCATTCGGGGCGAGTGTGAGGACCCCGTTTAAGTTATGGAGAATGTCGGACCAACTGGCGACCGGTCCGCATCTCAATAATTCACCCTCCTGTTCCGCCAGAAGCGTCCACCCCATTGAATTATTCGTCACCCCATCAGCACCACCACTTTTTTCCGTTTCCGAAGTGATCTTATCTTTAATACGCCTCCCTCTTATTCTTTACCGTAGGGGGAAAAACCGTCTGACAAGTTGGGTGGGCAGTACAGCTTCCTCACACATTGTAACATGGATGTATAGAATAGTTGATCAACAAAGGACAAATCGGAACGATTGATAAGTCAACGCTATAAGAAATTAACGTTTACGCATGCGCACAGACTACTATTGCTCCAATTGCAATGAAATTTATAGAGAAACGTATAGGAGCTAAACCGCACAATCCTTGAAATTTTCATAAAATTCTGTCCATTAGTCTTGCAGTTTTGACTGTGTCAATAATTTTTAGTCTTGCGCATGCGCTATACTTGCTCGACCGATCGCGATATAATTCATAGGAAATTTTCCTAGAACATGTATCTATCTACTTACTCCCCGAGTGTGAACGCAATCGGACTAATGGATGACAAGAAATCGACGTTATAATTAACGTTTGAGCATGCGCACAGACTACTATTTACGTGAAGGCAACGAAAGTTATAATGGACCGTTTAGAAGCTATCTCGCACAACCCCGGAAATTTTCATCAAAATCGTCCTATTAGTCTCGGGGTTTTGCCTGTGTTTAAATCGATATCAGAGTCGCCAAAGCGCAATGATTAAGACACTGCTAATCGCGATATAATTTATAGGGCATTTTCTAAGAACATACACCCAATCACCTACCAAGTTTGAACGAAATCGGGCCAACAGATAATAAGAAATCGACATTATGAGAAATTCACGTTTGCGCATGCGCACAGGCTACTGTTGATTCGACGGATTTGAAAATTATAAGGGACCGTCTAGGAGATAACCCGCACAATCCCTGAAAATTTCATCGGAAACGGACTGAAACTTGGTATAGTTTTGGGCGTAACAAGGATTTACCACATACAGACAGACAGAGAGGCAGACGGACACGGAACCAAAATTGATCAGCACGCTCTGAAACGCAAAAAGGAAGTGGAAATTTTGATTTTGGAGGACAACAATTTTTTCGACTTCAATCACGAACACAAAGCTTCCCTACCTTTGGTAATGGGGAAGGGGAAAAGTTCCAGTCCTACAGCATGAACGTCTGAGCGTATTTTTGTAAATTATTGTAGGTATGTACTATATATGTGGCCCATCCTAGGAAAAGGGACCTGAACATACCGGATGTCGAAATTGAGTAATTGTCATTTCTGGATTCTTGAGGTCCAGCTGAAAACGCTGGTATTTCCAAAAAAATTCTATCTATATATTAATTCCAAAGATATGATTTTTTCAGCAATTTTTTTTTTAAATTTGATTAATTAACTTCGCTAAAAAAGTGTTGGCCATCAAACTCGTTCTATCGTTTGAAAAACTTGATTTTTTGGCGCAAGTATGGAATTCCTATCTCAATCTTAAGGAGTGGGCTTCTTGTGCAGAGGTTAATGGATGGTTTATTGGCTTTATTACAGGAGGTTATAGTATTTATAGTTTTATTTCGGTATTTATTCCGTAAACGCTGACATCACTTTTGGTTTGGTGTGCCCCACATCCTGTGGCGTAAGTCGCCACAAGCGTTCAAGTTATGATGGAAGGAACACCCTGATCATTTTCTGGTAATTGGGAGAGTCGTAATCCTCTCAGAATGTAGTTAAGCTGATGGACCGCATCCTTCCCAATAATCGAAATAGGAACCTTAGGCTCCCTTTCCTCATGAGTTGTCCAAAGTTTACCATCGCACAGGTTTCAATACGGGAATCAAGTGTACCAAGTTACCAACCCAAGCATTTGCTTGACGATGACATAAAATTGCGTGTCTCTCAATCTATATCTATAAAAATTAAATTATGTTTGTTTGTCCTTCATGAGCGGGCGTACCGTTTGTCCGATGGGGATGAAACTTTTCCAACTAATTCCTTGCACTACCAGGACGATGATAGGCAATCGGCATCTTCCCCAAACCTACTCCTTATCGTCAAACTGGCCGCCCTTCGCAACGGGTAAATACGAGGGGAATCACATAACATTACTACAAAAACGCTGCAAATTATTAAACAATGGTTTATTTTTTCTGTGATAGATAGCCCTTCTACGCAGATCATTGGTCTATAATTGATTATAAAACCCCGTACGTATTATATGATCAGAATATGGCGCATCGTGCGCATTCAAAAAGGAAGCGGAAATTTTGATTTTGGAGGACAAGCATTTTTTTTACTTCAATCACGAACACCACGCTTCCCTACATTCAGTAGTGAGGAAGCAAAATTAGTTTGATATTTAAGAAGGCGCGGAACATGAACACGAATGTTACAGCGGAGTTTGATTTTTGTTATGGCGGATGCTGGCAGGGAATATCCAACGGCGAGTAATATATATATAACCCGACGTTTTGGTGGCAAGCGTCGCCACAGTGGGCCAGAAGCGGATTCTATGTGGACAAAATTATTTTATGAGCTATTCTTATAGGAAATTTTGCGCTGAATCCGAATATTCCCCATGTTCCTATACCTAAAATCACTAATTAAAGCGGTTTTCATCGTTGAAAAATACGTTTTTTAAAACATTTTTAATAACAGAATAGTACCGAGTTTTGCAAATATGTTACGACGATATGAAACCGTTGGAAAGCTGACAGTTTGAGAAAGTTTTTCCCGAAGAGCGCTCGCCAAAAAACTTTCATACTGAAAGCAGAAAAACGAAGAAAAATCAACAATTTTTACTTTTTTTTCCTTCAAATTTTGAACTTTGGCCATTTTTTTCACTAACTAGAACCAATCAAAACAATTCAAATTTACATCAGAAAGATAGGAAATTTAACGTTCTTTTCAACAGTATCCTTAGATTTGAGAAAACTCCAAAAATGTTGGAATTAGAGCTGTTTTTGTGACGTAAGGTCGAAAACACGAAAAAATCTTAGACAAGAAATAACTAGGAAAGAAGCCTCTAAAAAAAAGTCTAAGAGGCACTTTTTGTTGAAAATTACTTGTAGAATTGACTCCTGGATTTACGCCCAGCTGAAGTAGACACCCTGTATCGATAAAGATAAGTTAAGACCAGATAAACAGACCCATTAGATAAACAGATTAGATAAGTGTAATCTATAATTGGCTCCGTGGTTTAAATTATGATGTTGTCAGAGACGTTTTTTAATTATTGTTGAGTATTTTTTTCTTCATTCAGCGCTTTTGAGATCGCACGGATGATTTTTAGTAAATAATTGAGCGGATGAAGTAGCTTTTTCACGGTTGCTACCTCAGGCAAGGTGATCATCATAACTAAACCCACCTCTTTCAAAGCAGATTAAAGAGAGAGAACGAGAAAAAATGTTCCAGCTAGTTTACAAAGAGATTTATCGTGAAAGACGATTACAAAGGGAATTTAAACCGTTTGGCATAGGATGAGCTGGCACAAAGAGACGAAGCAGGCTATAATAAAGAACTGAGATGAATACAGATTGTGGGTGCAGGGTGGGGGCGAATGGGGGAGCAGGAGAAATTGATGCTTTTTGAGAGCAAAAGAGAATGAAATGCTCACCCACGCGTCAGAGCCACTCAAAACATTTGTCTTGTGTTATTACCCGAGGTCAGGGACGGGGGCTCTAAGGAAGATGGAAGGAGCGGTGATATGAAATCCCTCCGGTCATAAAATATTGAATGCTTACATTGTTCTCGTTGAAACATTTCATAACTTGGCACTGTACATTGTTCCGTCGTTTACTGACTGATTTTTATCAGAGTATTTATAACAATACGGGTTTTCTTTCCGCTCAGCGCTCAGACTGCTTGATGAAATGGTTTCAAGTTAGAGGAAGCCGTTTAAATATGAATACTTCGTTGACATTTTAATCATGTTTACCCACTTCGTACCTCAGTAATTGAACACGCTTCCAGTGAATGGGCACTAGAAAGAAAGTAATGAGGTTTAAATGCTGTTTTCTCTGAGGGTTTTCAGTGTTTTGAGGAACGACCTTCTGAAGCGATGTTTCATAGACAAGCATTCTTTAACAAGAGGGACGCCTATTGGGGTTGATCCGGGGGGGGGGGGGGGGGGGGGGGGGGACAATCCAAGCATGAGAAAAAAAAAAATAATTATAATAACCGTATCCAAATCCGTTTCAGACCATTCTAAGACCGAATCCGTGGGGAAAAAAAAAAAAAAAAAAAAAAAACCACTGGCTTATGTCATGTGTGTCTGTGTATGTGAGTATGTGTGTGTGACAAATTTTGGCGGCGCTGTCCAGGTAACTATTCTCAACCGAATCGATTTTCGTGATTCTTATTTTATTCGATTTAGTTTTGGAAAGTATGTCAGGAGTTTTAAATACCATCTTGGGAGAGGGATTTCTTTGTTCGATCCCAATTTTAGCGTAGTTGTGCAACAAACCTCAGAAATATTGAATTTTGTGAGTGATGGGAAAGGGGGAATGGAGGGGGCCAAATTATGTCGACTCCGTGATTCTTATTTGGTTCGATTCCAATTTTAGTGAAGTTGTGCAACGAATCTTGGGAATATAGGATTTGCTGTCTCGTAGTGGGAGGGGGAGGAGGCTAGCGGGGATAATTACTGATTCTTTCAAGCGATGACCAAGCTAAAATCTCTATGATTCTTATTTTGTTCCATTACGAATTCGATTTAGTTTTGGAAAGTAGATATGTCAGGAGTTTCAAATTCCATTATGGTAGGGGGTGATACTGATAAATCATGATGTTTTAACGGTTTTTGTTAGATTTTTTTTTAACTACCGATTCGGTCTAGTTTTGGATCGTATATCAGAAGTTTCCAATTTTATAATCAAAAAGTGTCAATTTTAACTAATCTCGCCAGATTTCATGAATCATTTTTGTTCAACTCTGAATTCGGTCTATTTCGAAAGGTATATCAGGAGTTTCAAATTTAATTATGGAAGGGGGGTGAATGGAAGGGGTTATAGTAATAAATCATGATGTTCCAACTATTCTCGTCAGAGTTTTGTGACCATTTTTAGCGAATATTCGTAGAAAATGAATTTTGTTCATTGTGAATTTGGTCTGGTTTCGGAAAATATGTCAGGAGTTTCAAATTTCATGTTGAAACCTTTAGGGTGGAAATTTACTGACGGTGGAGGGGGTTAATGGGGGAGGAAAAAAGAGTAATTCCGAGAAATCATGACTTTTTTTTTTGGTTTATTATTTTTAATAATGAACCTTTGTAATCAATCCAGAAAAAAAATTCACCCCCCTCCCTCCCCCAATTTGTTGGTTTGCGTTTCAAAATGCACAGAATCGCAAAAAAAAAAAAAAAATCCGTCCGTCCGCCGTACACCGTCCAGTGCTTTCCTGCAAAACAACATTAAATTTGGCTGAAAATACAGCTTTCGTACAAGTACGCAACCACGAGAGACATTTTATGCCTTTGCACCCCCTTTCCCTTCCTATAAAACCCCGTATTGTATTGTATTGTATCAGCCACTCAGCTGATCTGGGATCGGTCAGTTGTGTTCAGAAGTCCCTCAAGGGCCCACATACCAAATCTCAGAATCGTGGGATCATTAGGGAAAAAACTGGATTCTAGATCCACTCAGCTGATCTGGGATCGGTCAGTTGTGTTCAGAAGTCCTTCAAGGGCCCACATACCAAATCTCAGAATCGTGGGATCATTAAAGAAAAAACTGGATTCTAGAGCCACTCAGCTGATCTGGGATCGGTCAGTTGTGTTCAGAAGTCCCTCAAGGGCCCACATACCAAATCTCAGAATCGTGGGATCATTAGGGGAAAAACTGGATTCTAGAGCCACTCAGCTGATCTGGGATCGGTCAGTTGTGTTCAGAAGTCCCTCAAGGGCCCACATACCAAATCTCAGAATCGTGGGATCACTAGGGAAAAAACTGGGTTCTAGAGCCACTCAGCTGATCTGGGATCGGTCAGTTGTGTTCAGAAGTCCCTCAAGGGCCCACATACCAAATCTCAGAATCGTGGGATCATTAGGGAAAAAACTGGATTCTAGATCCACTCAGCTGATCTGGGATCGGTCAGTTGTGTTCAGAAGTCCCTCAAGGGCCCACATACCAAATCTCAGAATCGTGGGATCATTAGGGAAAAAACTGGATTCTAGAGCCACTCAGCTGATCTGGGATCGGTCAGTTGTGTTCAGAAGTCCCTCAAGGGGCTACATACCAAATCTCAGAATCGTGGGATCATTAGGGAATCTCCGCGTAACGCTCTCCGCGTGACGCTCCCCCGCGTGACGCTCCCCCGCGTGACGCTTTTTCATTTATGTGCCATAGTAAAGACATAAAATGTCAAAAACAGCTATAATCATATAGGTACCTACCTACCTCACTTCTACGAATCATAATAATCATTGAGCATATTTCGTTACGTAACGTAACATAACGAAAATTTGGTTGTGTGCCATAGCAAAGACATGAAATGTGTCAAAATCTACATCAGCTGGGTTTGTGCAAGTGACGGCGGCATCAGTTCTGATCAAACCTAAAGGGTAGTTAATTAAGGGCTGAAATATTGGAAAATCGAGATCTCAAAACTCCAGGCAACAGTAATGTTTTTTGGTTGTCATTTACTTACATATATTTTCCCAACAAATCGGATGAAATCATCCGGAAAGCCGTACGATTTTCTGTTCTCTCACTACGAGCTGTAATGGAGCAGCGACCTGTGATTTTTCGGGGGAACTAAGGTTCATCAATGACCGCTAGATAGCAAGCTAGCGGCATTATGTGGCATAGTCACCGCCGCCGCGGTTTTGCCAATTCACGTCACGGCATCATCAGCTCATGCAAGGAAAGTTCAGGTGTGTTATTTATTTAAATTGTATTAATTTCTCTTCAGAAGGCGTCTACAGCTATGCATACACATTAGATACCTACCTAATGATTCGCTTAATAATATCTATCTAGACGGTGTTCTGTGTAGAAGCGCTAAGCAATACCGAAATTATAAACCTCTCTGTAATAATTTGCAGCATTTTTCTCTCATTTTAGCTCTCATCAAAAGTATACAATCCATTCATAGGGACGTCCCAGTAAATCATGCATTACTTACCAATATGTTTTTCGTACTTGTCTCTTATTATTCATTTTCTTTTGGTTGGTGACATCGTTCATCCACTTTTGACTTAAAGGTGGAAATATAACCTTTAACGGGATCGTTTTCAAGTTGCGAGTCAAGTAACCTCCCGAATATGTTGAATATAATGAGGGTTTCGACCCCAGATCACTTTTAGCGACCCTCTCAGGCCCGGAATCGCCTCCTCAAATATCGCCTTACAGCTTCGGTTCCATTTCCACTTCCACAGCCCTCGACCTAATTGAAAACCTCCCGCTCTGCGGCTCGTCTCCCCCGGATAATGTTATACAACAAACACCAAAGGAAGCGATAACTTCAGATCTGCATTTCAAATAAAAATCCTTCCCCAGAAGCAACGGGCCTCGGCGTTATACATCCGATTAGGTTTCCCTCCGTGGGATTAGTACTTTGATATTTCCTATGAAAGTATAATACCACAGTCGTCCTTTGACTTTGTGATTCTTCCTTCACAATAGTTATTTGAGCGCATAATGAGTTCCCTCTGAAATCCAATGAAAATTTATTAGACAGATAATGATTTGCTCACAGAATTCATTTTGTCCCATTCAATTCAAAACTTCATGAAAATATCTTACGTTCGGCGTATAAGCTTTTTCAACCTCCAGAATCTTGAAAACTGGTGACTATTGTATTTAGTACGTAAATTGAATCTGGACTGAATTATAAACGCTGCAAATTATTACACAAAGGTTTATTATTTATGTATTAGATAGTCCTTTAATTAAACGAAGTCTATTATTCATTATCTAAATATATCTGCAGAGGCATTGACGCCTACAGAGGAGAAATTAAATTAAAAACACCTACATTTTACTAGTTTTTTGGATTTACCACTAGCTGACCCACCAACTGAAAATTATAATATAAAATAAATCACCTACTTACGCTCCACAGCTCCATTTATGGGTGACAAAGTTATTATAATCTGAATTCCTTAGGAATTATATCAGCTGATACGACCTTCATAGTTTATTAGGTCATTTTTACTATGTTTCATCCCATGTTAATTTTTTTCCCTGTTAAAGTTCTGGCCCTTAGGGAGGAGCCCTGGGTGGTTTCTTTTGATTCTTTGGGATGATATCTATGAATTATTATTAAACAACGTATATAGTAAACCTGTATTAGACAGATAGCACTTCACCGCAGAACACTGGTCCAAAAGAGCGGAGACACCCTGCAGGTATATTTAAAAAAATTACGAAATCTAATGGCAGTTAGAACGGTCGTTCTATCCGACCGATTTCCTTCTTTTTTTTTGTGAAAGGTATTTATGCACAGCTTTGTCATCGAGCATTGAAAATCAGATAACTCAAATTTTATAGCATTGTCCTTTGATATCTCATGTTCTAAATGGTATACGTTGTTTGTTTTGGTGTGCGATCACTTAGTGAATAATTCCCTTCCATTTGGTTGAGTTTCAACTTGATTGGTTACAGCCCAATACTTCTATATGATAAAACCGCAGAACGAGAATGTTGATAAGGATGAAAATATCGCCCATTTCGGCTCAACAGAACCATAACATATTGGTACTCAAGTTTAAGCCCTAGATCTCCTGACCAACGAAAAAATCTTAGTTTTCCAAAATTTCAAGCCATATTCGTTCAAATTGCGAAAGTGTGACTAAAACGTGGTTTTTTTTTTGTTCTTTTTTTCATAAAACTTCGTTTGAAGAGAGGGATTTTGGCAACCTTCTCAACCTGCCTCCTACTTCTAAGGTGCGGATAATTCCTGACTTTGCCTGTGCTCCCGCTGCCACCTCCCGCCAATCAGAACAAAATGGGCTGCCGTGATGGTCGGCCAGGCAGGCCAAAATGGGCAGCCCGTCAGGCCGCAATGGGCGCTCTGTCAGAGCGCACCGGTCAGGCCAAAATGGCGGGGGTTGGCTCCCTAATATTTATATGAATCCGAACAGTCTTTGAAATTGTGAAGAACTTCTTTTCAGATTTTAGAGTTAGACGGTTCATTCGAATCAGCATGGCCCCAAGTTTGTTGCAAAAGTGTCGCCGTTCATCTCTACACTCGACCTGATCGTGTTCTAGGCGGTCCTTAACAACGAGATTTGTTTATTAGGCTATGGTGGTAGTAACAGTTGTGGTAGTTCACGGTGACTTAGTGTAGAATAGGGTTACCAGTTGGTATCCTTTTCGGAGGACATGTCCTTCATTTACGACTCTGTCCTCCATCTCCTCCATTGTACTGAAAAATCCTTCATTTTCGAAGTTTTCCAACAAAAAGAAAAAAACCATAGCTACCTTGTGACAGTTCCCACGAGATCCAAGAGAATGCGCTGCGCTTCCGTAGCTTCGGCGCCAGGCGTCCATTCTCACGTTGTTGAATTTCTATGGTTGGCGATAGATGAGAATCCGAGAAACGGAAAATTATCTTCTCCGAACATAGCACATATGCTATTAGTACGAGTTGTATCACTTATGGTACTGTCACACCCCTCTCTCTCTATGAGTGCGGATTTAGCCCTCCTCCTCTGGGGCGCTGTATGTACGTTACAACCTCCCCTACTTACTACCTACCAACCGATTTCGCCACCGCTTCTTTTGGCTACCTGCCACCAGCCGTATCCGAACAAGTAAGAACAACAACAACCCCACTCTAATCTACACTCTAATTTTGAAGAGATAATTTTATTGTGATTTCTGATTATTTCATTATTAAAAATAATTTATGACGAATCCTGAAGAATGTGGTTTGATGATTTCAATAAAATTATACTTGAAGATGTGATGAGTCTAGAACATAAGAACCTATGTATAAGATTAGTAGTACCAGTGTATTAGTTGGGTAATTTCTGACTAGCATGCGTCAATTTCTAGGTCATTTTTCACAGATGGTTTGGTACTTAGGTAGGTACCTACTTATTTGATAGTTAGGTACTTATTACTTACCCCAAGCCATGAGACGCATCCATGTCAATAATAATCCTTTTTGTAACAATTAGCAGGGTTTCGGGTTCGATTTTCGAATGAATTCTCCAATCGGCTGTTCGAGAAAGTAATCCTTATATTGTTTAGTCTGGTAATAAGTTTATAATTTCTGTTATTCCATGGTTGAATAATATATAGCTGATTTATTGCTGTAAACTCGTTACTGTTGTGGTAAATGCGCAAGTATACGCTTCGTGCTTATGAGGTCATCATGCAGAACTTGATTAGGTTCCAATTACCAACAGATCAATACCTCGATTCCAATACCAACAGAACGTCGATTAGACGGGTTCTAGTAATACCTATCAAATTTCATAATTATCAGTCTTGTTAGGAGTTTCATAATGGGATGAGTGATGTTCAGATTTTGAATCATATAAATCAACTGGATGGAAGGATTAGAGCTTTGAATGGTGAGGCTTCCTACATAATAGTTTTCAATTCAGGAAGTTCAATAGACCGGAAAAGATTGAGTTGGATGTTTGTTATAAAAACCTTTCACGAGCATGACGTCGATTTTTCATGATCATCTCTCGGGCCCTTGTGAAGAAGACAGGAATGTAAAAGCTGAAGCCAAAATCAAAACTTTTGAAGTGCCTTCCTCTATAAAACCACCGAGATTGGGCTTAAGGGGCTTGGAATTCTTTCCTTTTGAGAAGGAGGCCGAGTGAAGCGTAAAATGTATGAAGAAAACTCCGTTAAGACAAAGCTGCTTTCCGGAAAATATTCTAAAACTTCCAACTTATAGCGCAGCTTAAAAGTTTTTGAAAACATGCCAGTGCGTCTGACGCAGTTCCTAATTCAAAATGGAAATGCGCGATGGGTCAGATGGAAAACGGATGTTGTGGTCCGGAGCTACATTTAGCGAGGATGTATTTAAATGTATTTCTCTTTCAGCACTGGGAAATAAATCTGGGCAGTGCGGTTCCGGAAGGGCGGAGGGACCACTCAAGGAGACCGCAGGATCCTCTGCATCAAATCCAACCTCTTGAGAATATGGAAGTAGCAAGACTCACTATGTAACGGTCGTCATTACTTTTCTAGAGTGGGAACCACCTATAAGAAGGCGGTTTCGGCCCGAAGAGTTTAACCTCAGAGAGGCCTAAAATAGTGAGTTTAAAGTTTAGGGAACATTCGAGAACTTTGGAGTAGAACCTTCATTATATAAAGTTTTTCGTTTCATGCTTTCTCTAAAGTAAAGTATATTTTGATCGTGGATGTTAAACTGATATGTGCTGTAGTGAAAAACGTCACGCAAAGTACTCAGTAATGCAGCATGACTGATAGAGCGAATTATCTAAGCAAAGTCGTGGATAACACTAAACGAAACACTCAAATTCCGATCATTAAGGCCAACCATGTCTTGAATAAAACTTGGGGGACAGCCGTTTGACGAGATCGCAAAGAAACGAACACGAAACCGAACTCAAAAATTTGGTCAATTATGGTCATTTTAACTCGGAATGTGATTTAATTATTGTTGATCATACTTGGGATGTTTCAAAAAATTATAGTGAAAAAGAGGGAGTTTTGAAGAGTCCAAATCGTATTTTCAAAGTGAGAAAGTCATGTTTTGAAAGGGAGAAATCTCATGTTGAAAATGGGGGGGACTAGAAAAGAACACCCGAAAATACGATTAAAATTGCAAACAAAAAAGCTATTAATCTAAAAATAATAATAAATTTTAATCACAGAATATTATTCAAAACGAGGTTTTTGCTATTAAATGGTAGTTGACAATTTCTCCTCACTCGGAGTCCTCAGTTTTCAAAACAATGTTACATTATGTAGTACGGCCATTTACGAAAATTCGCTCACACGATCATGCTGGATGACTGGAACTTTTGTTTTTCACCTCCCTATTGTGATCGAAATGCTTCCGCTAAAGGACTTGAAATAAGTAGGAAGCCGTTTTGTAATAATGTGTATGTTAACTACCGTTGCGGCATCACCGAGTTTTTTCCCCGTTACGAAAAAAAGGGGCGTCATAGGAATTATTTTCCCCTGCACCTCACGCCTGGTGGCTTCGGTGAACATGAGTGCATAAAAGAGAGAGCAGAGGGAGCTTCCGGGTTCCGGCCTTTGAACCGCGAAAACTCGGAGGGTATTTGCTGCGAACCGGAAACGCTAAAATGTCTCCCCTGCCGGGTTGAAATTACGCTTCGTTTGACAAATTTCGTTTTTCTTTTGGTCGTAAGTGGAGTAAAGGGGAGGCCCTTGTGTGCACTATGAAGAGTGTAAATTTAAGGGAAGTGAAAAAAGAAAATGAAAGACTGGATAGAAGTGAAATTGTCACTTTATATTTAGTAAAACACCCATTCTAATGTCCATACGCCAGAGTTGGCAACTACTTTTAAAAGCCCTGAATAAGAATAATTCCAGGTACAACCGTGGTGTAACCTGAACTCAAGAAAAACGTCTGCCGAATTGGGTGGGCAGTAGAGCTTTTTTTTCTCTTTTTTTTGCAATCTATAGGAAGGATTCTTTTTAGTCCGTAAGAAGTTATAAGTTCGCAACGCATATCCATGTAAAAATCGGGAGTTAACTCCCCCACACTGCACGGAACAATGTTCTACGGTGTGGGGAAATTCTAGTCAATTAAGTGGGTCTGATCATTCAAATAGTGTTTTACATTTCTTTTTCTTCTATACTCATTGCCCCAAATGTATTCTTGTAGTGTTGGAGGAATAAATTTTATTTTCATTTCATTTCTTTTTCAGCTTCCTCACAAGTTGTAACAAGGACGTATAGAATCAGCTTAAGAACAACGTACGAATCGAAATGATTGGATGCAAGATAGAACAGTATCTAATACATGTGTATACATGCTAAAATACAAAATAGGGTTATAATTCATACTCGTATATACGCATGTCGTCTAGAGGTTAATCCGCACAATAATTGAAATTTTCATCAAAATCGGGCCATTATGTTTGGAGTGTCAACCAATATTAGGATTTCGTGTGCTCAATATTATTTACCCAAATGTGATGAAATTCAAAGGGCATCATCCTGGACCCAACAACCCTCGAGTTTGAACGGAATCGGACTGATAGATCATGAGACATAGACGTTATAAGAAGTTCACGTTTGTGCATGCGCATAGATTACTCATAATACTAATCTAACGGCAATGAAATTTATATGAAACCGTCTAGGAACTAATCAGCACAATCTCTGAAATATTTCATGATAACCGATCCATTAGACCATACACCGATACACGATGTCAAATGAGATTTTGTGTTATCTATTATACAGGGTGCGGCAGAGAGGACGGACGGTCTTAAAAATCTCATAAAATAGTTAATTTTTACTCAAAAACAAATTTATTGATGCGATCAGGTTTGCAAAGAAATAGCACTTGAGACATTCAACTGTGAAAAATCACATCAGGTATGTGGTGGCCGAAATTGTTGGTGCAGTGCTGGAGGCGTTTAGGAAGTACGCTGTTACAGTGAACTCAGAGCGCTACCTCGAAATGATCTCCAACTTCTTTTTCCCCAAATTACGACGGCGACGTGTTCCAACCCGACGTGTGTGGTTCCAGCAGGATGGGGCGACCGCCCACACAGCCACAGCATCAATGGACGTTATTCGCCCTCTCTTCTCTGTTCACCTTATTTCCAGGTTCGGCGATGTTCATTGGTCTCCTCGGTCCCCAGATTTATCCATATGCAATTTTTCCTTATGGGGACACCTCAAGGCTAGGGTATACGAGAACAAGCCCCGAACTCTGGACGAATTTAAGGACGCAATTCACGTGGAAGTCGCCCAAGTTGAGAGAGCTGTGTTGGAGAGAGTCTACGCGAACTTCCAAGAACGCCTCCACCACTGCATCAACGATTTCGGCCACTACATGCCTGATGTGATTTTTCACACTTGACTGTCTCTGCTATTTCCTTGCGAACCTGATTGCATCAATAAATTTGTTTTTGAGTAAAAATCAACAATTTGATGATTTTTTTTTAAACCGTCCGTCCCCTCTACCGCACACTGTAGTTTTCAATGAATCATATTCGAAAATAATTACTCAAATTGTTCGATGCAGGATGTATTGTGATTAATTTCTTAATTGATATCTACTATGCGTTATTGCATACTACGAGCAGGTCTGTGGTGAGAAGCGTTGTTTTCCTGGTCCAGCGCGACGCCAGTGGCACGTGTCAACTGACAGGAAAACAGTGTTGAAATAAGGGTACTTTTCCGTTATACCCCCCCCCCCCCCCCCAGTCAATTTGTCTTCAACACGCCCGCCCGATGTTTCTAGGAATTCCTTCTTACTTAGATTATGTTATGTTACGTATTTTTGAGATGCGAGCTAGCGAGCATCCAGACCGCCAAAGTATACACATCATTCTGACCTACATGTCCAACTAATCTGTATTTTTACTGATGGATGGACTACTTGATGTTATGTAGTTTTGAGATGCGAGCTTGTTAGCATTCAGACCACTAATCTAAACACTGCATTCTGATCTATTTGTGCGAGTTCATGTGCATTCTACTTGTGCGAATTCATGTGGAGGCAATCAAACCACAACCACCCCAATCGACAACGGCAACTTCTGAAAACACGGTAATTATTTTTTTCCTTCTTTTTTTAAATAATATAATTTTTTTCCACAGCTTGAAATTGTCACCAATTCTACGTAAATATGTAATCTAAGTAAGAAGGAATGCCTAGAAAAATCGGGCTGGCGTGTTGAAGACAAATTGACTGGGGGAGGGGTATAACGTAAAAGTACCTAAATAAGAGCCATAGCCCTCCATATTATTTATGCTCAAAGACTTGTCCCTTCGCCCCTCTCGACCGCATTCCACCTTCTCTCTATTCTGTTCTGTGCGTAGATATAGATTCAACCAGTACAGCACCAATAATCCCGTCTTCTGTGTAACAGTTCCCGACGACTGTTACCGAGAACCGTTAAATAGAACGGCTTGCAAGTGGCACCCCCACTAGCACGGAACTCTCTTCCATTCATTCGACTTTAACCAGCCAAAACGGCGAGTCTAAGCTCTTCTTTGTTGTGCGTACAGCAGTCGATTACCTTAACCGTTGCTAACCCACACACATTATGAAATCCCCTGCGGTATCTAATTGAATTCTATCGAACTGTATTCAATGAATATATCAACCAACAAGCTAGTTAAAAAATCCTCCCTTAGTTGCCTTGCTTTTGGAGCACCATAAAGAAATAGGCAAATGAAATATCCCTGTAATTAAATTTTGGGTCAGAGTTATCCAACCTTATCCTGAAAATAAGAATAAATATTTACATTTTCTAGGAAATACAGCATAAATTTAATCACGACAATCATTAGATTGTCACATCTGTCACTAACCAACTCATAGAAATTTGGAAACATGTTTATTATTCCCATCATGGACCATCATGGACTCCACTGGCATATCGGAGGGGGGGGGGGATGGGGGGGGGGGGGGAAATTTTTGGTTGACCCAAGTGAGAAAGTAAAGTGTAAATCAAGCATTTTAATTTCTCCCTTGATGAGAAAAACAAAAGATCATGGATATGTCTAGAATAGCCTAGAACCTACTGCTTACAAGTACCTACTACTCAATTGTATACAACCATGTAGTGCCTTCTTTTCACAAGATTATTCCATTATGGTTACAAAACAATATTAGTTTATAACAACTAAGACTTGATGTAAGGTCATAGTCGTGGTAAATAACATATGGCGAACGATACTATGAAAATTATTGTAACAATCAGCAAAGTGAAATAAAACTACGACTGGATGTATATAAATATATCACAGATGAGACATCAGAGTTCGTAGTAGAGCTCAGTGGCTCTCAGGTACAAAAACAGGGATCGGACCTAGTCTGGTCCGGATAAAACGTCAACCGGCTGAGGGAGCTGATGCTGGACTCTAAGGTCAACAAGGGGTGGGCAGTCCTCCAGAAAGTGGCGGATGGTCAGATCACCCCCACACCTCCAACACACAACATCTCGAGCTTCTGCACTAAGGAGATGTCTGCGAGTAAGACGGGTATGGCCAGTGGCAACCCGGTTGACCACTATTCGATCCCTCCTTGGGAATAAGGCTACGAAAGGGCCCACTGGGCTCAAGTCCTGAAGGAAACCACACAGACCTCACCCTTCCATTGCTCATGCCAGATGGAGTTGGCTTTATGTTGCATGTAGGAGATTTGATCTTCTATGCGTATGGGCAACATAACAATGGAGTTATCACCAATGCCTCTTCTTGCAAGGGCATCTGCACACTCATTGCCATGAATACCCACATGGCTCGGTACCCACATAACAGTTATGGTTGAGCCCAATGTCGTGGCTTGGTGTAGCGATCCACGTAGGCTTTGTATAACGGGATCATCAGAATATGAGTCCCGAATCGCCTTGATGGTACCTACTTAGTGAATCGCTACAAATCACCTAATTCCCAATAATTGGCAGTGTCGAACAGCCAGTGTCACTGCTATTATTATTATTATTTTTATTGGCTGGGGGTGCACATGCGCCTATGCTCCTATCAGTAGCTGCCCCTGGTGATTGCAGCGTCTATTGTTCACAGCTACGAATGAGAACGAACAGATCACTTGTGGGGTCGCTGCGTAGAACCCGAAAACCAAAACCAAAAATTAATTGCGTCGAGAACGAACGTCAACATTGTTCTCCGACCCCTCAGATCGCTTACCAACTGAACTCACCTACACGCCCTCGTATTACAGGAGGTTGTCAGAACCTCCCTCTCACCACCGCCACCAACGAAGCAATTAATCAATTGACTGCCCGCCGGTGTAGCTGTCTCGCCGCTGACCATCTCTCGAACTCTGAACGCTGAAGGGACCAACTACAACCCATATTACTAACTATCAATCCCAAGGGTCGCTCAATGCTATAAGTTGTGTGAGACTAATTTATTTATCTCCCTACCGGTAGTTCATTGTTTGAAATCTTTGGTTATCCGGACAGTCTTCTACGACAGAAGGCCGGTTTCACCAAAGTTTTTAATCAGCTTTACACATTATGCCGAAGATTTCAGCTTTTACATAGTTTAACCATCTCAGGTTCAGATCAATCTATGATCAAATGCGCTAAATCAAAGTTTAAAACCAACCAGCCGAATTTGGGTGGTTAGCGTTCCAATCAACGATTATTACTAGGTAGATCGTTCTTTTCTCCACCTTTGTTTATAAGACCGAAATTCTTTTTCGCTGTACGTTTTCCCATCTGTTTTACTATATTTCTCTAGCTATTTCCTACTTTTTCCTATGCGAACGAAAAGAGCCACAGAGCATTGGTTTCTGAGGACGAATTTAACGAGGATGATGAAGACTTGCTTTACTATACGATTCTCCGTCCACGGTGGATTAGAAATAGTAAGGTGGATTTCGATCCCCATGAAATCGATTTTCTGACTAGGTACCGACTTTCCAAGACTACTGTTTTATCAGTCCTTGAACTATTTGGTGATATCACGAACGCACAAGTGAGCGGTGAGGATATAGGTACATACATGAAATGTTCAAATACAGTTGTAAAATAGTGTATTATAAAATAGTCAACGGCTCATTACAATTTAAAATGGCACAAAGTGTCGTAGGCTGTTGTCATTGCATTGATAGGAGATACAATTATAAAAATACGTATTCGTTCAGCTTGACCATAATATATTACGAGAAAATTATAACCTGTTTGCTGCGCTTTTTGAGTTAAAATAACTTGGGAATCGCGGATTCTGCAGGAAATCGTGTTTGATTGGAGTGTGGAAGGTAAATTATACGCTCGTGTACCTGAAGGAGATTTGTAGGCTTTTAGGGCGTCGAAGTTGTTGCGAGCAGCAACTTCAGCCAAATTTCCGCAACCCATTGGCATCTGATTTTTACGATCCTGTCATCTAAGAAAGGCATCAATGCATTCTAACACGTCCTCCACGCCGTCAGAAGAGGTAGGAAGAGGTACGGGGAGCTGTGCAACAATAAAACCAAGCCGATTGAAATGTTTATGAAAGAAGCGTGGGGTGCGTGACAAGAGGGAAGCAGCAGCGCTCGGCACGGCTCGGCGCCCCCTGCTGTTAGGAGCATCCCGAGGAAATCGCCTCGATTTGCGTTTTCACACGCCGAGCACGTATTGTTCATTGTCAGACGAGGAACGGGCGTCCACAATGCTCAAGAACCTTCGATGACGTTCAAGCCAGATTGAGAGGTTTCCTTCGAGACTGGGAAAATCTTCTTAGCATTACGTCGGATTTGGAGAGAACGCGACCGGTTTTCCGAGTAACTCTCATCAGCTAAAAGCGTCTCAAAATCAGTACGTAATTTGGATAAAGGTAGCAATCCGTCCATTAATGGATGCCTTCCAATCAAATAGCCGTAATCATTCAGAATATTCTCAAGTGTGAATATTTGGATTGAACAACGTTTTTGCGAATTTTCTAAAAGGAAATCTTGCAATTCTAACGGCTCAAAAAATTATAAAAACCAAATCTTCGTGAAATATATTAATTAGAAAACCGTGTTTGCAGTGATTTCTGGATTGTAACATTTTTGCAGCGTATATGTGTACATGTACATGTGTATAATAATATATGCTTACAAGTTGTTCTCTTACTCATTATTCATCTGTTTTATATGATTTGATTTTTATATACTTAATATTTTCTTGTATTTTCTCTCACACTTTGTCAATAAATCTTTGAATCCTTGTGTGTCACTCCAGAGGATAAGCATTTCTCGTTAAAAATAAGATTTAATAAAGAAAAAAAATCCGACTTATTGCTTATGTAGATGTTGCTTGGAGATCGAATATGCATGTATTTATAAGCTAAAACAAAGCGCCAAATGCCTGTTTTTGAACTTTCATTTTATTTATTATTTTCTCGTTTTACCTGACAAAGTGCTTTTTAGGTTATGAGAGTCGCTACGACCAAGTGCTTGGAGGGGAGCTGCAAGGAAGAGGGTAAATATTAAATTCTTCACCGTTCACCCTAGGAAGTTGAAATTTGATAGCGACACTCTCTGGGACTAAGCTCAGGGGCTCTTTCCTGATCAGCTGAGTTAGCTACATCCTCTCATATTCATCCTAAAAATGTGATATTTGATAGGAAGCGTCTTTTGGACCATAAGAGATGAACGAAATTACGGGTTATATTCTGATCTACGATCTACATTCTCTCCCACTCACCCCTGAAAATTTAATGTCACGGGAAGCGTCCCTCGTACTACAAAAGTCGAATGAAATGACCATCCTGAGCAGCCCTTGCATTCCAACCTTTTCCTCCTGGACCACCAAAAATGTGTGATATCCCCCAAAAATATGTTCCGCATATAAAAGATGCCAAGCCACAAATGCATGATATCATCTGATTTGAGCCAAGCCAATAGAATGATTGCCGTTTCCTTGTAAAGAGCATTCATTCTCTCACTCTTTTTGACTGCGTGTGGGAATGAGAGGCGTCTTAAGCGGCTTTGCCGATTTTTCCCTATCCCACAACCGTACAGGTAAGTGTGGTGGAGAATTCACATATCTCATCGGGAGTGAAAAGATATACGAATATTGAATAACGATATCATATTATGTATTATATGGGGATGTGAACCCATTAATGTTACAGCGCTTGGGGAAAATTAATATGTCACTTTACGCATGTTCAAATCTAAATTCCATCAAGCATGATTATTTCATGTTCTAGTAGTCCGATCTCGTTGAAATTCTATCAATCAATTTTGAACATTGTTAGGTGGTTGGTGGTTTGTTGTTTGGTGGTGGTTGTTGTTGTTGTTGTTTGTTCTATTTCTCACATTTAGTAGTTAAGTACAAAGAATGTCCTACTTTCGCGTTCGTTTTTGAATTGGGGGGTTTCTCTTCAGGTACACTAGCAAGGAAAATATCAGAAGATGAGTCAATTTTCGGAATAAACGTAAAATTTCATTATCAATCCGCTTAGAACATTGTTAGAAGGCTTAATTTCACACATTTAGTTGGTAAGTACTAAGAATGTCCTGTTTTTGCATTTGTTTATGAACCGTGGGATTTCACTCCAGGTACACACTAGCAAGAAATGTATTAGAAGATGAGGTAATGATCGGAATAAACATACAATTTTCTCATCAATCAGCTTAGAACATTGTTAGGAGGCTAAATTTTACACATTTTGTTCGTAAGTACTAAGAATGTCCTGTTTTTGCGTTCGTTTATGAATTGGGTGATTTCTCTTCAGGTACTCACTAGCAAGGAAAGTATCAGAAGATAAGTATAAAAAATACTTGGTCGGCTTTTCGAGATGATGATTCTTGAGGGGCATCATGATATTAGACTCGGTCTTTTGTATACTTTATATACCCTTAAAGGGCCGTTTGTCGAGTGGGGAAAGTGACTTTGACAAAAGAAGGACGTCACCGACGTGCCGCCAAAGGTTTTTCTTAGCTGAAAAGTTGGGCCCAAAGTCCGACAGGAGGTGCGGGGGTGAGGCCGTAGGGCTAAAGTGGCCAAGCCATTTATCAGGCTCATGCCCTAAGACCTCAGAGCTCTTGGCTCATTATTTATTAACTTGGGTCGCCCGGGAGTGGATGGGGTAGTTCGCAGGAAGGCTGACCGTAGTTGCGTTGCAGGAATGTAAAAGGGCCTACCCCCTCCCCTCCACTCGTCATACCCCCCCCTTTCAACCCTATTTCCCCTCCCATCAACTCTTTTGCCTTTGAAGCACGTACTCCCAAACGTCCTTGTTAAAAGTCGGCCCCCCTGCAACTGATCCTTGTTCCATGTACTTTCACTTTTTCCAACGGAGTCTGGGGAAAAGGCGCCAGAGGAAAAACACTCGACCTAAGTGCTCAGGCAAAGGCAGACTATAATATTTGAATATGTGAGTAGACAATGGGGGCAGGCCGGATTCGAATCGCGATAACGGCGAACCTGGCGGTATGTACAACTAATCTGAACTTTTACTAAGGGATTGACAACTTGATGTTATGTAAGTGTAATATGCGAGCTTGCGAGCGTCCAGACCACCAAACTATACACATCAACTAATCTGGGTATATTGGAACGAACCGCCAGATTCGCTGCGATCGCGATTCGAATCCAGCCTGCCCCCATTGTCTTGTGAATATGTGTGGTTTCTCTTTACTTAATAGTGTTATATTTGTAATTATAATAATAGGTTTATCAATGGTTGCGATTTTATGATCCAAAAACATCGTTGTCAAGACTCTCTGTTAGGAGATGAGGAGTTAGCAAATATGGACTAAACTGGTCTAACTCCTACCTACATGTGCCGCGTGAATTAGGATATCTATCCCATTACATTCCATTCAAGCAAAACTGTAATGTGTGTAAACAATTACAAGATATATATATTTAAAATTTCTGCCTGGTTCATGTCAAGCGTTAATTCATAATTTATATATTCTATATGGTGACAGCGTTGTATTTTGAAATATAAGAATTAAAATATGATATCCAGACGTGAACGGCAAGAGGATCCTGAGGAGGAGTTGATGCTGGAAATGTCTGCGTTCGCATCTTCATCTTTTGTTTCTACACCCCCGTACAAATTCAAGATACCGGAACAATGGGAGAGATGGTTTACATTCCGAGGATAACTCTCTATAATAGAAGAATCGTTGAGCAACTAAAATCGAATAACCATGGAAATGCATCGTCATGAGCTCGGTAAGCTGCATGATGGGAACTATGGCATAAATCGTACATTACAACGTGCTTTGCGTTCTGGCCAGGGATAACAAGAATTAAGAAGATTCGTTGAAAGCTGCCACACTTGTGCTAAATATCAACCCGAGAGAAAACCCGAATTGATCCCCTCTATTACGCCCGATTATCCTTGGCAAAAGTTCGAATTAGATTATTTTGAATTCAAAAAATCATGTAACCATGAGGTGATTGATTATTTTCGTGCTTTTTGGGGGTCATAAATTTGTCTACAATGACCATGGGATAATTGATTAAAAATTTAAAGTTTGCTTTGCAAGGCTTGGCATACCTGAGGTGGTATTCTTAGACTCAGGATTTATAATTTCAATTTAAGAGCAAGGAACGGAAATCTTCTGAAGCAGAGTCTGGTTTTGGGTTCATCACTACTAGTTCCTTATACCATCAACGAATAGAGAAGCGGAGAGGGCGGTACAAACTTTGAAGAAAATTTTTACCAAAAACGGATCCTATTCTTGCACTGCAAGTGTACCGCACTACTCGAAGTTAATCAGGACATTCCAGTGGAGCTTTTGATGGGAAGAAAACTGAGAATTCGAGTTCCTGTTATTCCTTCAGAACTTCTACCGAAATCAATAGACCACAACAGTTTTAAGAAATGGGACGCTTGCTATCGTTTGGAACAAGTTGACTACTATAATTAACGTCATCGTACCAAAAAGAGACCAGCCTTCCCTTTGGATCCGTTTTGCACCCACAGTCCAGATAGGCGAGAAGAACCTCACCTAGGAAGTACGATGTTGTGACAACCGATGGCGAGGTAAGGAGAAACAGCAAGCCATGCTTCTTCCTCTTCCAAATGTTCAGCAGCAGGGTACTGTGGGTTCACAATAACAAGAAAAAAATTCCGTTCTGGCGCCAAAAAATCAAGCTTTCTAGATGAAAGGATGAGTTTGTTTTCCAGCACTTTTTGAGTACATTAAATTAGTAAAATTTCAAAAAATGGGTTGAAAAAATCACTAAAAATTGATAAATTTATATTTTTTAGCAGCACATAGCTCAAATAAAGTTAAGACAATTAAAAGTTAATAAAAGTTAAATAAAGTATATTGACAATGAAATAGAACATTAATAATTTATGTAGCAAATATGCTGAAAAGTGTACTAAAATGTCATTAAAATTTGCTAAAAAATCGATAAAAATTGCAAAAAATCTAAAAACCCAAATTCTCTTTTTGAATGGCAGATCGCTATTTAGAATACATTTTGTCCATAAAATTAATAGTTAACAATTTCTTTGCATTCAAAAAGCTCAAATTTCAAAACAATTCAACATTATACATTACGATAATCCACGAAAGTTCGCTCATACGATCATGCTGCATGACTGGAACTTTTTTTTTTCTCCAAAGATAGGTATGTATAGAAAAATTGCCCCATCTAAGCGTTCCTTCTTTCCACACAATCGCAAGTTCATAAGTATTCCGATCAGATGCTGTTGTCACACAGTTTGGGAGCTTTTGGGGTATAGGCAAATCCCGCACGACAGCTACGTCTTCATGGGGTGGTAGCTCTGTGCGCCGCCATTGAGGATGAAACATCGAAGGCTATCAATCGTTTTTGACGTCGATTTCATAATCGGAAGGCCAGAATCGATTTCATCGATAAATTGGTCCTAACAAATCTGTTTTTCCTTAAAATCGATTTTCATCTAAAAAGTTTTAAAAAAATTACTAAAATGCAACAATAACTTCCTATGTGCAGTAATATGTGATTATATGAATATTAAATGGTTGAATCATGGGATCATTGAATTGATCAATCAATAGCAACTCAAGCAATAGCATTACCTACTTCAATATCAATGATTAATAAGTAATAGGTACTTATAATAAAGTTTAAAAAAAAAAAAATAATGTTCTGGGACACTCTGCGGAAAAGTAAGTTAGACAAAATTTTGCCCTTAAGCCCATTTTTCTCCTGAAGAAAAATGAGCTAATTAGATGGCGTCAAAATTTCAAATATAGGGGCGGGAGTGGGGGGGGGGGGCTTAAATTTAAATTAACTGTAGAGTCTCACACTACAGAAATAGACGAATGTCAATGAGAAGTAAAATGCGATTGGTCGTTATGAATTTGTTTGTAAGACAAGAATACGTGACGCTTTTGAACAAGTTCCATTGTCTTGGACTGGATATTTTATTTATATTCACAAACGAAAAGACTTAGGTATACAAAACCCAGTTTCTTGTAGAGCAATGTAGAAACGTGAGGTTGCCGGGTTTCTATTATTCGTATCTCAGGGAGCAGGAGGCGTAGAAACTAATCCTTGTGTAGGTTCTGCAGGCGGCGGCCTATAACCCGTGACCTCGATCCGGGTCGACCCGCTTCGGCCCCTTATTCCGTCGGATCTTCTCCGAGGAACCACATTTATGTACGAGATATCCTAGACCTAAGGGATGAATGCGGACTGAGCATCCATACAGAGGTAAACCCTTGTGCGAGAAGGGGTAAATACCTACTGAATAGGGTATTTAACCAGGAATTTACACGGTAATTACACAGGTGAATGAATACAGATATATCCCAGAAACAGCTGTCTGCTCACTCTAATAAACTGGGGTTTGTGGAACGCACCTATATACCTCTCCACTAAGCTGTTGGTTCAACGAACTGCTACACGAGTGAGTTGGTATCATCAATTCTGAGGAATTACCGTGCGAGGAATCTGATATATTACTAATAGGTGTCGGGCGTCATACTACAGATCTACCAAATAAATACAAACAAGACCTTTGAGACACCTAAAAACAATTACGAGGTACGGAAATACACTGATCAGCTGAGGGGCCTCTGAGGCTTTTTCTTCTTCTTTTTCAAGGTAATATTTTTAGCGCACTTTCTTTAAAAAAAAAAAAAAAAAAAAAAAAAAACTATTGTATTCAATTTGTCCGTTTATGTATGTATGTGTATCCTCATAAAACGCTTTAACTCGAAGACGGCTGGACCGAATTTGACGGGATGGGTCGCAAAATGATCAGCTTGTGATTCAAAATAAAGTGGTTGCAAAAATCTTCATTGATAATCAGCAGCGTGAGCTGATTTCGTGATCCGCAAATCCAATTTCTATGCTATTTATCCTCCGAAGCTGAAATTTAGAAAGGAATCTTAATAAGACACATAGAATATGATTTTAACTTGCCGAACCTCCCCATTCAGGTAAATGAGCTCTTAACGTAAATTTCTGAGCAACTTATCCTAAGACGCTGAAATTGGAACGGAACCTCTGTGACATACATATAGAATAGGATTTTACATATAAAGTACCATAGGTTTCATCACGATCAAAATAATTATAATCAGCATGAATTTTCCTATACTTAAGAATTGCCAACGAAACGACTTTTTTGTCTCACCAATAGCTTAGTGCATGATTTGGTCCGCTTTGCTATGCACAACCGCTAAATTCTAGCCTGTCATCAGAGCTCGAGGGCTGAGGTTAGTCTCATTCGACGCAAAATTTAATTTTTGAATGCCTTTCTGTTGGACGAAACAATTTTTGAGCGGTTCTAAAAATGTCCTATAAGAATCTCTTGCAACTTTGCTCTGTCCAGGAAAAACGCATTTCGCTCCGCTGTGAGGCGGGATGGATACTTTTACATCACTAGTGTTCGAAACTTTGGAAGATCAAATAAAAAGAAGTACTCAGCGCAGGAGAGTGCGGATGGTGTCAAACTTCTTAGAATGGAATCTACTTTCAATAAAGAATATCGAATGACAGCGTGGGTAACATTCATTGGGGTGACATCAAAATCGACGTAGGGTCTAACTGCAATCCAGCTTCCTTAGATGTGCTAATTGTGCTAATTGATCCATCAGAAGCCTTTGGGTCAATATCTTCTATATTAGTGCATGATTTGGTCCAGTTTTGTATAGACAACCGCTAAATTCTGGCCTGCCATCAGACCTACGGCTAGTCTAATTCAAAAATTTAATTTTTCAACATTTTTCTGTTGAAAAAAAAAAATTTGAGTGGTTCCAAAGGGATGTATACTGCTAGACATGATAAAAAACGTGTTTTTTGCGTTTTTTCGACAGAACATACATTTGTGTTTATTTTCTTCAGTATAGGAGGGTGTATACGAAATCAGCGTAAAATGCACTATAAGAATCGCTTGTGACATTGCCATGTCCAGAAAAAACAAATTTAGCCGCCCCACTTTGTGGCGGGCCGTGTTGGTTCTGAGCCACATTCACTAAATTGTATTAGGTACTTCTGTAACGTTGATAAATTATAGGAGTTCAAGCTCAGTTAAAATCTAAAACCAGCAGATGTTTCTCCGATTTGGGTTTCTGCGAATTTCACTGCGTCACCTTCTGCCGTCCTGGTTTAACCATAGCAGTGGTTACAGTACGCAATCTATATATACGCACGGGAAGAAGGATATGCGGTGAGGCTTGCGGGCTGACGGCAGAGAGTTGGCTATGCCGGGAATCTTCGAGGGGCGGGCGGTGTCTTATTAAATCACCTTGTTTGAACCGCTTTCATCCCACTTGACGATCTCTCTCCAAGTAATTATTTGCCTCTTGGCGATATTAAACGCCCTCATTGTGACCTACATGAGCTTCTTAGGAGTGCGGACTTTAATATACTCGAGCCCTTTAGAGAGCGAATGTGACTTCGGGAAGTTGGTACGTGATGTACGCCCTCTAATTTCTCCATGCGGTGCTCGAGTGATGAATAGACCATACAGAGATACACTCCTCTGTTCTCTTGAAATTGCTCGAGCGTATCAGTGGGGGACCATTTGAATATTTCAGAGCACCCGCTGAATGATACAAATTCATCAGGCACGGATTATACAGGTGTTGATGGGGGCAACTACCTGTAGTATCCGGGCCGTGGAGAGAAAACCCAGGCCCCTCAAAAAGAGGCGAATTATCAGGCACACAATTGTCTATTATTCCTGCATTAGACTACAATTCTGCTTGGATTACTGAGTTTATACTCGTATCGTCAGACATCGCACGAACATGGACGGTTGTAACCAAGAGATCGAATAAGATCGAGTCGAAACAGCAAATTTTCAGCCTATTCCTGCGTGTGCCATTTCGCTTTTCACAGTCGTGTACACATTTGTTTCCCCTTCTTTTTTTCCAAGGTGCGGATGATCTAGGACCAACTAAGTAGGGTAATTTACCTTGGGAAAAAAGCAGTAATAATAATTTATGTATTTACAATACGGTACAATAGTCTCTACCAATTACAGGTATTATAGTAAATTCAGTAAATAATCAATAGGCAACACAAAGCATATAAATATAACCACAATAGTTCGCATACTGAAGCAAAGGAAGTAAGGTATGCAAAACCAATAAATGATATCTCAATAAAGTTTGAAAAAACATGGAAAACGGGTAGAAGGCAGAAAAAAAAGTAATGATCCAGGCTGCAAACGGATAACGGATTTGAGCGCTGACAGCGAAGAGGCGAAGAAGTCAAAGTCGTGAGATGACGCCAACTAATCTGCGAACCGAGGCAGGCGGAGAAGAGATGGAAAAGTTGATTGCTATGGAATCTATGGAAGAGATAATTGCGATCCGCAAACGGAACATGAAATAATTGATGGGATCGTGTTGAGTATCTAGGTGTGACGATACCTACTGTCGCGAACGCGAAGTGATTATTAGGTATCTTTTGGAAATTAATTTATCTTTGGCATCAGTTCAGTGAAATTTAATAACAACCCAAATTATTAGTATCCAAGTTTAACCCTATGATTAATTCACCTGATGATTTCAAGTTATAACAAAAATATAAATCATTGTTTTTCGTACCACGAGACAAAGAAGTTGTACTTATTTCTTATAGTAAGAAAAATCCACAACAAAATTTGGTAGCAGAGCGTGGTTAGGTACGAAACCAATACAAAAAAGAAGCAATGACAGATTTATTGCTGCTAACGAAAAGGAAACTCTCAGATTTCATTCGAGAGAAAAGAAATGAACTGGATGATAATGAAAACCTTCCACACGCCCAACAATTGAGGATGTATGCAAACCAAGTGGCTCGACTTAAACAGGTTTTAATGAGAAGTTTAAGTGAGTCTGAAAGTAATAGGAGAAGCAGAGTAACGTTTGAAATAGAAAGAAACCAATGCAATGAATTAATATTAGAATGTGAATTGTTTGAAGGACAATTAGAATCATTGATTCAATGTAGCCCACAGCCTCAAATTTCAGTTCCACCGTTAAGTACACAGAATCCTTCTTATTCATTTGCTAAATTACCGAAACTTCATATTTCAAAATTCGACGGAAACATATTCAACTTTTCACAGTTCTGGCAAATTTTTGAGTCTAATGTTGATAAAAATCCTCATTACTCACCTGCAGAAAAATTACATTATTTATCAACATACTTGTGTGGAAAGGCAAAAGATTGTGTGGTAGGCTTTTCCTTGACGGGAGAAAATTATCAGACTATTGTTAAAAAGCTGAAAGAGAGATTCGGTAACACACAAGTACTGATAACTTCTCACTACCAGGAATTGCAGTCAATACCCAAAGCCTCACGATATTCCACAAGCCTTCGAGTTACATATGACAACATTGAAAAACTCGATAAAAACTTCTATATGGACAATTTAGTCGTTGGGTGTCAGGAAAACGAAGAAGCGTTAGATATTAATGAAGAATCTAAATCAGTCATGAAATTAGCCGGAATGAATTTACGAGAATGGAATACAAACGAACCTAACTTACTATCAAAATTAGAAATAACAGAGCCAAGTTATGTTACAGAAAAAATCATCAAAATTTTGGGAAAGACATGGAAAAAAGGAATGATGTATTCAAATTATTTTTGGAGAGTTTGGAAAAGAAAATATCTACTTAACCTGAGAGAGAGAAGTCAAAAGAACTTGAAACAGCCAAAAGGTACCGAAAAAAGAGCGACACAGATCGGCGGAGACTTCGTACAAATCGGGACGGAAACACTCAGCAGATTCAGTTATCCAATGGAAAGAAGATTAGGCCTGTCACTAAGTTGTATCCTCAGGAAGTCCAGGATTCGTCCAAAATGGAGGAAGAAACATAAATAGCTTTGTTTCCCTCGGGAGTGTCGCGAACGCGAAGTGATTATTAGGTATCTTTTGGAAATTAATTTATCTTTGGCATCAGTTCAGTGAAATTTAATAACAACCCAAATTATTAGTATCCAAGTTTAACCCTATGATTAATTCACCTGATGATTTCAAGTTATAACAAAAATATAAATCATTGTTTTTCGTACCACGAGACAAAGAAGTTGTACTTATTTCTTATAGTAAGAAAAATCCACAACACCTACGTTGTTGTCTCTTCTACGACCCTCTAGCGAGTGCAAATCATACCTGTCCATGAAATCAGGGAGGTGCAGCACGTCCCTTGGCATATGCTCCAACATAGTGCAAGAACCGCCTCTGAACACGTTCTGAACGATCTCTATAGACCTCATAATATGGTGAACTATACTGCAATACTCCAAAAGCGGTAGGACTGTAGCCTAGTAAAAAAAAAAAAACAGATGGGTCTCTAAAGTCACGAGTGCTGCGTTTCAAACGACCCAATGCTCTCAAGGCTCTGTTGCAAACAGATTCCATATGTGGAGAGAAAGAGGGATTCCGATCACAGAGAACACCAATAATATAATAATAATAATAAAATAAAGTGAAATAAATAAATACATTAAAACATACAAATACTCACACATACATAAATAACACAGCGCACGACAACAACATAAATTTAAAAATTATATAATTGCATAAAAAATAAAATTCATAATTAGTCAAGTTGTGCTAAATTTGCTCATAACAGACATTGAGAGCTCTGCTATTGTTACCATTCGATTCCGCCGAAATCCTTTGTATAACAGAGGGTAATTTTTCGAAAAAGGTCGGGGTTTATTTGTACGAAAGTTCTTCACGCCTGAACCCACCCCATCAATATTTGATGTGAAAAAGTCGACGCATGTTCGGGTTTTCCTTGATTACAAAATTGACTTGCTCGACGTCGTTAGGGAAAGCCGAGTTCTCGATGAAGGAGAAAGTCTGTATGGTTGTAATATAGCCTATATGTTAACCAGGGACCCTAAGAATATCCATGTAGAATTTCAGCTCAATGGGTCCAGTAGTTTTTACTTGATTGAGTAACACATACACGATTATATTTTTACATAATAGTAGGATTTGCGAAACACGGTTTATTTATGGTGAAATACGAATTACACTTGGAACCTAAAATGCTCTAACTGATCAATGAAAGATGAAGAGGAATAACAATACCCGGTTTGAACTTCAACACAGAAATGGTGTCGCCTGAATGAAATATGTAACAGCCAGCTGCAGTCCAACGTCTCAAGATAAACGGCTCGGAGCTGTTATAGTACTTCTGCCTTCGAAGGTAAATGGGAAGAGGCGGAGGCTGGAGATGGACCATTCTTGGCATAGGAACACCAGGAGAATACATAAATGGTGGGAGAAGTAGCGATTATCTCTAGAATTCCATTACAACAGGACCGAGCTCTCAGATGCGGCGCACAAACCGCCACAGCTCTACTTCACAGGCCCCCACAAAAACCTTCTCTTCTGATTTTTTTCTCTCTTTTTTTCGAGGTTTCCTTTTACCATTTCGCCCGCAGGCTGTGTAAGGGAAAACCCTTTTAGAACGGTACTTTTCAATTTACTCGGAAGAGGAGTATGTATCTTGGAAGGATCGGGACTTACTTTTTTTGCCAACCCTTCAGAAACTTATTTTAAACTCGCTAAGGTCCCTTTCCTTATTTTCGATAAGCTACAACAGGTTGAATCCGGTAGCCGTAATGTTGAATCGGGTGGAGAAGAATTCCCATTACCCGAAAGTGACGTTATTGAACTGACTCTCTGGAAATGATGGAGAGGTGGATATAAAAAATATTAATCAGCTCACAAATCGGTACTACAGGACATGTACAACATAGACTTTTCGAATTAGCAGTATAAGTGTTGCAAAGAAATTTATCACGTGAAAATGAAGCTGTTGCGATGGCTCCGAAAATTTTTTAATTAAATATTTTCAAAATTGTTGCCATTAAAATTCATGGTGAGGCATTCTGAAACAATTGTAGCTGACACACACACTCACACACACACACCACCACAACCACTACCACCACCACCACAACCACTACCACCAACACCACAACCTCGATCACCACCACAACAACCACCACCACCACAGCCACTACACCATCCTTAGGAACGAGATAAAAAAGTCCGTTCTTTCTCTCTAAAAGAAAAAATCAAATATTTTAAAAGAAAAGATGAATTTGTCAAACAGCTGTTTTGAGCACAATAAATTGGTGCAATTTCATAAAACGTGCTGAAAACTCGGCGCTTTGCGCCTCGGCGGGGGCTCCGCCCCCCTGCACCCCCGGTTTATTTCTTTTTCCATACTCTGTATGAAATCATAGGAACACAGAATGTGTTTTTGCTTGGTTGCTTGGTTGCTTGGTTGCACGTGAATAATAACAATATTTGGCAATAATAAAATAAATAATTGTTAGACATTTAATTTGGTCTAAAACCCTATAAATAGTATATAAATAAATATGTAACTACAAGAAAAATACTATATAAATTGAGAGCTTTCCAACGAATGGTGAACAATTTCTGTGCAATGAACACTGCGGGAGTTCTATTTCCTTACCAACGGCTTGGTTGTACGTGAAAATCATTATAAAAGGCGCATAACGGTTTTTTCTGTCGGTTTTTTGTGACGATTTTTTTTCGGTAGGTCATCGCAAAAACACATTCTGTGTTAAAATCACACAAAAATGGTAAAACGACTAAAACTATTTTGTTTTATTTTTTTAATCAGACAAAATGATTTTTATGTTTTGAAGGTATCTTCGCAATGAAACAAAGGTCAACAATACTGATAAACTGAAATTTATGAGAAAGTCAAATCATGAATTTATTCAGTCTTGAAATGTCAGTATTGATCACTGACCAGTATAGCAACAGGTAGTTAAATAGCGCAAACATAATTAACAGCTTAGTACATGGGCGGGCTAAGCAGAAGGTCAGTAGTTCACGCTTGAACTTAGCAAGTTGTAAGTAACATTCACTGAACCCGCGGACAGAACAAAACAAAAACGCAGCAAATTATTTCACAAAGGTTTATTATTTTTTCAATTGAGTATGATCATAGTTTTAGTTGGCCTGCGTACGTCATAAGGCCCGTCCAGACTCCTCGGCGTATCCTATTTCGAGTTGCCACAACCTATACTTCTATAATTATATACGCATGTTTATATTTCTCGATTTGAGCTCCAATCTATTCAAATAGTTATTGCCTTAATAATATCATTATCTAAGCACGTACGAAAAGTCGAGAGGATATGTTATTAGAGAGTTCCTAGTAGATCCGTCGGTCTCAATACGGCGTGCGGTAACGAGGACGGTTAGGGCCAGCAATTGAAAAGCTAACCACAGCTGAGCAAAATGCACCGCACCTTAAAGTCACGTCAAGTCTTTCACGGATCTAGTTGTAACGCTACATCCCTTTTTGCTGCTTTCTACATCGCCATTTTTAAATCCTCGCGCTCACACTTCTCCCTATTTCTCGTGCTTTTTTTCGTTTAAATTTTATCCAGTTCTCTTTATTTTCTATTTCAAAGGTTCTTATAAGAACCAACCATGAGCGATATCGAAGATTTCGCGGAGTTATACGTGAACGGTTTGTTGTCTGCTGATGATCTACTCGCGGCTTTCGAGGGGTTTCTTGAACAGCATACTTCGAGGAATCCGCCTCGCCAACTCCGTGAGCTATTCGGAATCTTCTCACTGTATGAGTATATCCACAAACAGGTATAAAAACCGAAGGCAAATAAATATATGTTAAACAAATCAGGTGAATAAAAACCACAGGAGACTAAAACCAACTGACAGGAGAACAGCGGGAGCGGGAACGCTTGTGTCACCTGAAAACAAAACAATCGCGAAAAACGCATCGGAGGTTATCTGTGCAGAAGGTTAGTTAAGACGATTACGTTTTTTCCGGATTATGATCCGGTAACGCATCTGTACGGGAGGATGCGTCACCGCAACTCATTGCGTCAGAGTTACGGCACCGGATTGTCAATACCGCACGACGTATTGTGTTTTACGGATCTACTAGGAACTCTCTATTAAATATGCGTAGGAAAAGCTTTGGTATTTACACAAAAATATGACCTTGAAAAAACATATATTCATGCCTCGAAGGAACGCCGGCGCCGTACCCACCACAAGGTGCCGCGGCGCCGGCGCCTCCTCTCACTCCACCGCCCGCTCACCCCCCTCACCACCCACCGTGACCCCCTGCCAAGCGTGCCAGGCGTGCGCGCGTAGAAAAACACACTTTTTCGCCCATTTTTGGCCCATAGCATCTATGCGAGTAAAGCGATCGGGATGGTTAAACGTTAGGACCAACTAGACCCCAAATGGAGTCTATGTGCGAAAGAACGGGTTTTTTAAGTCAATTCTTAGGCCTTTTATGGCCCGGACGGCGGACGGCGAACGGCGAACGGACATTTCAAATTTGGATTCTACGCACCTTGAAACGTAAAGTGACAAAGTTTGAGGGGGGGTTATAAAAATTTTTTGCTACACGATCACATAGGCTTATTATTGGAAATAATAAACCAAAATTTAAAAAACTTATTTCTGTTCTAGAACCAAAAATTTCAACCATGCATCATGTTTTCTCCTCGATCGAAACACCAACTCAATGAAATCATCAGAAATTAACAAGCGGTTGCAATCATGTTCACAATATCAATTATTGAGAATGATCACCTGTGTGTAAACAATTATTTATATAACCATGCTCATAACTCAGTTTGTTGGACACGCACTTCGCAGTAGTTAACATAATATTGTTGGATAAATCGAGAGCTTTCGAACGAATGGTCAACGAATTTTGTGGGATGAAAAACGACGAAGTACCATTTCCCTAGCAACGACTCGGTTGTAGGCGGAAATCACTGTAACACTATATGTTTCGTGCGCGGAAAAAAATTGACTCGCAAAATTTGGTAGGACCCCTGGGCTAAAACATGATACATGTTAAAAAAGTGAAAGCTTTTAGCAGGCTATAAGACAAAAAAGTTCATCAACAATGGACTAGAACATTAAAATAGTAACGCAAAAAACTATGCTGAAAAGTACTTGAATTTCATTGATATTTGCTGAAAAAATCTGTAAAAACGATGGGGGGGGGGGGGGGGGACCAGGTATAAATCCAAAATTTGAGCCGCAGATTATTTAGGACGAGTTTTTTTGCCATGAAATTGGTAGTTATCAATTTATTTGCACTAAAAGTGCTTTAATTTCGAAACAATGTAACATAATGTAGTAGGACAGTTTACAAAGCCCATACGATCATGCTGCATGATTGGGACTTTTCTTTTGAATAGGGAAGGGTGCTGTCAAACCGCTTGGCAGGCGTCGTTCCTTCAGAAAATTGAGATACATGAGTGGATGGCACTCAAATGTAAGGACGATATACGATAGTGAAATCGAACATTCCGAGAGAATTCAAGATTGTTTTCTACTGACCCGTGAGAAAAGCTCCCTTTGGAGTTAACGACAAGAGCAATAATAGCCCTTTTCTGCAAGCGATAGGAAAAATAAAAATAAAAAGCGCGGAAAAGTTTTTTTGTTTGTCCGGATCAAACCATTTCCACGTTTCCGGCGCTCCTCGTCATACGTGCTTGGCTTCCTCATGGCTGTGTTATCGACAGGCGAAGGTCTTTTTCCGTTTTGCAGAGAGAGGAAATATAACGCCTTTTCGCCTCTATAAATATTTTGTCTCCATGCCAGACGTCTTGTCAAATAAAGAAGGTTTCCCTCCGAAACCGTTTCGGATCCCGTAACTCGGATGTTTATTTTCTGGGAAAAGAATCCAAATAGGGTTGACGTCAGGGAGTGGACGATGGTCACGACGAAAACTGGGTGGAATAAAAAATTCCTGTCTTGCAGTCATGATTATGTGAGTGAATTTTGAAAGCACCACGCACAGCGGTCTGAGGGCACCGAAAATTCGATTATTTGAAAAAGCCGATTTCGACCATCTGATTCATATACCTCGTAATATTAACCACAGAATCTAAAAAAGGTCTGCAAAGTTGGGTGTGGCACATAGTTTCCTCGCTTACTTATCATCTTCTTCCAACTATCTTACAAATTTGAGTGAACTCGAACAACAGAGTGAAAAGACGGAACATGATAGGATTTACATTTGCACATGCGCAGAATGAAGTATTGATTTGGCAACAACCTAAGCCACGCATTCTCTGATAATTTCATTGAAATCGGATGAAAACAGTAGAACTTAACATCGTTTTAAGGATTTCACATTTTTGCATGCTTAGTAGCTATTAATGATACAATCATGTTGAAATTGATGTGGGATGATCAAATTGTCATCCCCCAACCATCATCCAAATTTGAGCGAGATCGGAATACTAGGGCGTGGAAAAATAGTGCATAATGGAAATTACGTTCGTGTAACACCCTTTTCATGTACAACCAATCCGTTGCTAAGGAATTGCAACTCCGTTAGCTTTAAACTCATGAAAATCGTTCACCACTTGTTAGAAAGCTCCCAGTTTATCTGAAAACATCACGGTGTCAAAATTTCCCTCTCCTTACTCCTTATTCCATAAAACGCGTAACCAACAATCATATGTTTTAAATCATGGGGTGAAGACGTCAATGGATTGAGAGGCGTTTTCTCTTTCCTTGGACTCTGATGTAGTTCACTAAGTACTGATGTATCTACTATGTCTCCCATACGTTTTCGGAAAAATGAAAAATAGCAGATAAGTTCCGTATTAACTATTTGGTTGTGAGAGAGAATCATCGAAAAATTTTGTCACCTGTAAAAATTGTCATTCTCTAAAAGTAACGCTTTTCGGGGTTAGATGTCAAGGAAAAGACATACGAATGTTATAAAACGAATTTTTTCTAAAAGTGGATATGTTCCCTTTTGATGGATTACCTACTTCTCAGATATTCTGTGGAAATTAGAAATGAGGAAGGTTTTAATTCAGGTTATCTCATCAGAATCATCCGAGCGTGTTCGGACAGACTCAGTTCATGACTCGATCCTGGACGGTTCTATACCCTCCCTTTTCAGGACGTAGTTCTATCCTGGACTGGTCCTGGACTCTCCGTTCGAACAAACAATACACATCCGGAGGGTTAGGGATTCATACCAAGGTCTGACCATCGTCGAGTTTGACTAACACTACAAAAGGGTAATGCGAGTTCGTTGTCATTCATTAAAACATGAATACAGTCAATTTCAAAGATGCATAAATAAAATAAACTTCAAATTAAAAAATGTCTAAAAAAAAAACCTGAGTCTGTGAAGTGGGAAGGAAGATTTGTGGTCGGGAGGTGTAGATAGATAGATAGATATATTTTATTTATTTCTATGTTTGATTTTATCAGTAGAGACACATACATATGATGATAGTACAAAAGTACTAGGATACTCTCCTAGTTTATTTTTCCAACGGTAGACTTGGCCCGTGCTGTTGGTTAAGGCCTAGGTGATTTGCCCATAATTCCAAACATATCACGTTGACATAACATCGCATATTCTATATGCTTAAATATTATAACTACAATGGTATTTGATATCCCTATCTTCTATAAGTAGAAAAACTTTCTATAGTATACATAAATGCTGTTTAGCATAGTTTCGCAACCCACTGCTCAATTTTTTACAAGCCTCGTTAAAATTTACTTTTTGTAGTTTGGTCTAGTATAATTTTGAGCTCTTTTCATATGACTATCTAGCGCTCTGTGAATGATGTACATAATCAATTTTGAACTGTGTGTATACAGCGCTAATCTTGGTCTTGGTGCAATTACATTCCCTGCGACTACATATCTTGTGTTATATGCTGGATTACGCTGTGAATTTATTATTTGTGGATACTTATGGAATTGCAAAAGTAAATTTTTAACATATAGTTCCCTTATAGTAAACAGTTTAGCTATATTTTATACATTTATAGATGGCGTCTTAGGCGGTAATGACATTATTATTTTCATAATGACTTTCTGGCGTACGTGTAATTTATTTAAATGTGAGGAGTATGTTCCCACCCCCATGCTATTATTTCATATTGAAGAAAAGACTGTAGCATACTGCAATAAATAATTTTTATCGTATCTCTCGGAAGAGAGTGTCTAATGTTGTAAAAAATGTACATAAATTTCTTAATCTTATCGTGAGCATAGTCAATATGGGGTTTCCAATTTAGCTCTTCTTCAAGACTATACCAAGATACTTATGGATGGCAACGCTCTCTATTGAACAGATGATATTTGGTTTGCATGTGTGTAATGTGATGCATAAATCTTTGTCATCAACATATATATTGGGTCCCCCACAAACAATCAATCTTGACTTGTTTGTGTTCAAAGTTGGATAGTTTTCATAGAACCATTTTCCTACCACGTTGATCACTAGGTTTGCATTGGCAAATACATTTTCCGAATGTGTGTGAATGCTAACAGTGGGTACTTTCACCTTTCTTCGGGTGTGAACGCTATCAAGGGTGTGAAACTTAACCAATTTTCGATTTCGGATGCGAAACGTAAAGCTCCCTAGTTTTATGAATCCTTCTTTCTTCAAGTACTGCTTTGTCTACTGGAAGGAGAAGACTAGATTTTGAATATTATCATAATATATTATACAGTAAATTCCTAAGCGAAAAATAATGACAACAAGCATTCAAATACGGTTGGTGAAGGGTGGGGGTCGAGAAAAAATGAATTATTTACTACCCCGGAGAACGGGGTTTGGATGAATGTTTTCATCGGCGGAAGAGCGCGACGTTATTTTTATACAAAGCCAGATCGACGACGGGTGAGTTTATGATCCTGTCGTTCTTCATCCTTTATCTGGTGGAGCAGGGCCGGCATGCCGATCGAGTGATGCGACGAACCGAGGGATTTACCGCTCAACGGATGTTGTCACAGCTCGCGGGAATTGTTAGTTGCGAAATGGAGTTTGGAAGTCCGATGAAAAGGGAAGCGTTTGAGGTGACTCAGTCGAAATTCTGGGTCGTCACGGTGGGGGGATCCTATCGAATTATTGGAAGGAAATTATGCTGAAAATTCACGTAGGTAAATTTCATTAAAATGTGATAAAAAATTGATAAAACTTGAAAAAAGTTAAAAATCTAATATCTCTTTTTGAATAGCAGATCATTATTTAGAACATGTTTTTGCCATCAATTTGGAAGTTAACAACTTATTTTCACTCAAAGTCCTAAATTTTCAAAACAATGTAACATAATATATATGATAATATACGGAAACTTGCTTATACGATCATACTGCATGACTAGGACTTTTTCTTCCATTTTGACAAACACGAGAAACGACGACACAATCAATGGGACACGAAACGATGGGATACGGACTGTCGAGAATTCACGGGACCTGACTGCACTGAACTGACAACCACCGATCCTTCCGATTGGATGCAATAGGTACCTTTAGCCATCGCACAAATTCCATTATCAGACATAGCTCTATCTTTTATGAGATTACAATACAGGGTGGTAATACTTTTTCAGAAATTGCTTCAGCCGTTTGGGAATTTCAAAACCAAAGACGGGAGCCGAGTGGGTGGCCACGGAATTTGATGCTGCGTGGAGCCTTGTTAACTGCCCTATTTTTGTCAATACGCCATTTCCGTGATTATAACTATCCACTGAATAAATCCTTTGATCTTATTAACCCCCAACGAATGTTTGGAAATGTATCTACAAAATTAACATTGCATAAACAGCACAGCTCATCAAGAAGAAGAGGCCATCTATCACATAACCCCATCCGGCAGCAAAGAAAGGGGTACTGTCGAACTGGTCCGGCAAGCTCGCAGGGCTAGGAATCCTAGTAGGGTATAGTCAGTTCCCAATTTAGAACTAGATTAGGAATTTAGAGAAGAGCTGATATTAAAGAAAGAGAGTGATAAATTTTCCCCCTTTACTGATACAATATTTTTAAAACCTAATTCACACTAAAGTCTCTCCTCGCTATAACTTGGTTCTGGGTAGAGCCTTGAAGATCTGGAAGATCTAGGCGTCTTGGAGCAGCAGAGAGACATTGAGAAGAGGGCTTCCAAGATTGCCCAGTCGTTGATGAGGCGATAGCTATTCGTACCGGATCCAACTCACGGTGCAGGATAACGAGGGCCTATCGTTATCAAGCGTTAGTAGAGTAAACCAATACACTTACATTCGAACGCTCATTAAAATTGACGTCATAATCCTAGAGCTGTTTTTTTGCACGAAAATAACTGGGATATGGTTGATTTTAAGCTCCGAACCAGCCTATCCTGAAGCTTGTTTGCATGAGAACGCACACACACACACACAATAAAATTACATGATGCCTGCTTTTTAGTTAATAAAAAAGGAACAACAGGTCGGGAGCTGAAAAATGCGTTAATTTGGCGCGCAATGGTGGTGTGGCCGCCAGCAAACAGGCATAAAAATATCAATACGATTGTAAAGGCTCTTTTGGCCTATTTTTGTGCGTTTCGTGCTTTTGGGGGGCATCCCCATTATAGTCTATGATACATTGTAGACTTACCGTACACGCCGACTCGTTATGTTGCTGCCGCCTCCGCGGTTCAGTGACAAAAGATAACAGATTTCGGCGCTCGTGGGTAGTATAAATCCTCGGTCGGTCGGCGTTTCGAGGTGGGGTCACTGCTGAGACCGGTCTCCTCACAGCTGATCCGACAGTTTCTAACCCTTCACTCTCTCACACCGTTTATACTTTGGTGGACTGGATACTCGTAAGCTCGCATCTCAACATCAAGAAGTCAATCCCTTAGTAAAAATTCAGTTTAGTTGGACAAATAGGTCAGAATGATGTGTATAGTTTGTTGGTCCGGATGCTCGCAAGCTTGCACCCTTCCACCACTTTGTAATAACTGTCAGGCCAGATCGACAGTGACCCTTGTAATCCCATACTTTGGCCATAGGACAAGTTCGTCCTTACTAATTGGGTGGTACTTCAACCACAGGACCGATTCGGCAACACCTCAAAGAAAGATATAGAAATGTGACAGCTCTTTAAGGAAGATTTATAATGCAGCTAGTAGGAATTAGCTTCCTCAACTATTCGAAGTTGAAATATACATAATTACTGTATCTAAATGGCTTGAGAAGCTACGTTCGACCTCGCGATAGACTGAAGTTAGACTCCCTCATTTGTAACGGGAACCATTATCTTCGTAACAGTAAGCGGGAACTGTTAGTTGTGAAATGGAGATTGGGAGTCAGATGAAAAGGGGAAGCGTTCGAGGTTACTTTGTTGAAATCCTAGGTTGTCACGGTGGAGGGATCCTATCAACTATCGGTAAGTAATGAAACATTTGGTTTCTCGAAGTTGTTGCTAAGAGCCATATTAACTGCCCTATTTGTCAATACGTCAGTTTTGTAGTGAACTATGCACAAAATAAATTCTTTAATCTTGTTAACCTCCAACGAAGTTGTTCGGAAATGTGTCTTCAAAAATGTCTTCCAAGATGGGTGGGAAGTGTAGCTTCCTCACATGGGTCTTGTAACATAAATGTCTAGAATTAATGAAGAACAAAGTAGGAGTCGATATGACTGAATGAAAAATATAACAGTATCTCATACATGAGAGTATATATATGGTAGAATGCAGGTGTGGAAATAATCTAAAGGTTAACAAACACAATGATTGAAAATTTCATCGAAATCGATTCACTATTCTCGGAGTGTCATCCAATATTGGTTTCGCGTATGGGCAATAGTTATGTATTATTCATGTAAATGCAATAAAATACAAAGGGCATCATCTTAGACCCAACAGCCCCTCCAGTTTTAACGAGATCTGTCACATGAGGGGGTGTCTGTGTGTGGTGACATTTTCCCGATCTGCCACTTTTGATAATTTAAATAAATTAAATCTAGATTTTTAGAAATTTAGATAAATTAAATCTGTCCCTCAATATATTTCACCTCTGAGAAGTCCATTTCTATAAAGCTTGGAATTATCCCTTTAAACTGTTGAAACCAGTAATTCTTCCCATCCTTCCACTTCATCTGATTAGCTATAATCCTCCTTCACTTTGCTTGCACCTAATTGGTTGTACCTCCAGCCCCCTTTTCTTTCTCTCGACCAATGGGATTCAATATCCCTTCACCTGTGGCTGTATAAGCTGTGTCCTTTCTAATGTGTGTTCAGTTATTGTTTGTTACTGATTATGGCCTAACCGTTGAAATTAATTTAACACTGTAACTCTTTATTTTTCGAGGAAATAGACAACGTTTTTTTCACTAACTTCCGTTTTGGATGTAGATTTGTTCTCGGATAGGAGTTTGGAGATAGTTTGGCCCACAAGAGATAGGAGTTTGGAGATAGTTTGGCCCACAAGAGATAGTTTGGGAGTGCCCACAAGAGCAGTTCATGCTCTGGATCCATTATAGAGACTCTGTTGATTAAGAAGTGAATTATGCAATTTATAGAAAAAGTAAGATACTGCGACCTTGGTCTCATTATTATTATTGTAATTAATATTGATTTATTTTTGTGATCGGGCTTTGTTGGGGTTGTTTGTCTTCAACATCGAACTCCTGTTATTTGTTAGCACGATCCCACTAGCCATTAAACCGAAACCCAGGTTGAGCAAGTTGGTTAAAGTTCTTCACCGCCTATAAATTATGATACCCTCGGTGTTTCTTTTTATCAATGCTAATTCAAAGTTGCCTGTTCACCATTACCCCTTCTCCCCTAGAAGAACCTGCCGATTCGGCAAGCCCGACTTACAATATTCACGAGATACCTCGCTCAGGCAATAGACGGGGGAGTATTTGCTCTGCGAAATTGCCGGCACGGTGAGTAAACTTTCCCTTTACTGCTGCCTATTCTTTACATCCGAGCCATATAACTCCCAACTTCACTTTGTCTAGATCTAGATCAACCCTTGCGATCGTCGTTACATTAAGTTCTTCTTTACTCTTTATTATGTACCGCATCAGTATAACGGGGCTTCGCTAGACGGCGACGCTACATTCGACTTTATAAAGAAAAATCTTCTTTCTTACGGTCCGTGTAGATTTTTATCATCTTCCTCTTAGATTCTTCATCGTCATCATACTTACTATTTGGGTTACTATTGTGGTTATACTGTGGTTATATGGTTATACCATTGTGCTATTGTTTGTTACTATTTAGGTTATTACATTAACTTTCGTTTTTAAACTTTTAAAATACACTAATATTCCTTTTTATTAAAAATAAATAAATTAGGTAGATGTGAGAGACTTAAAACAATCATCCAGACCCACACCTCCTGTAGGACATACTATTTTCAAGGGTGCTGGGGCGAGGATCTGGAATGCACTACCATTGAGTGTTCGTGCTCTCCCTACGCTTGGGCGCTTTGAGAAAGCCTTGTATGAACGGCACACTAGCTGACCATTTCCTTACTTTTTCCTACCCTAAATCCTTCGCTAGTTTTCAACCCTTCGTTGTCTCTAATACCCTCTTTGAATGCACCTCTTTCCCTAATATATGTGTATACCATATATATTTTACTATGCGCATATATATTTTACATCATCATTGTTGCACCTCAGTGTTAGGTACGTAAATAAGAAACGTCTGCAACGTAAACAAGAAACGTCTGCAACGTAAACAAGAAACGTTGGGTGTGGCACACAGTTTCCTCGATAATCTATCATGAACGTATAGATCATTAAAAAGTTTAAACGATCTTGAAAACCTCCATGGCGAATAGAGTAAATCAAGTAGTAGCGTAAAATGTCATAATTGGTCAATTAAAAAACGAAAAAATGATAATATAATTTATGTTTGTGCAAGCGCAGAATGAACTGATGAGTAGATAACAATGAAATAGGTACGGGACCATCTATAACCTAAGCCGCGCATTCGATGACAATATCATCAAAATCGGATGAAAACTGTTGAAATTAAGGTCGTTATAAGGATTTCACATAGGCGCTTGAGCAGTAGCTATTATACAATCATGTTGAAATTGATATGGGATGATCAAATCGTCATCTCCCAACTATCATCCAAATTTGAGCGATATCGAAAAACTAGGGAGTAAGAAAATGATGCTCGGTAGAATTTACGTTTGCGCATGCGCAGAGCGAGGTGCTGAGTCAAGAACAATGGAACTGATAGTGGACTGTCTACCCTTTAGCCCGTACATTCCCTGAAAATTCCAACCAAATCGGATGAAAACTGTGAAAAATAAGCATGTTACATGGATTTGCGGACACACGGCAGACAGACACGGAACCAAAGTTGTTGAGAATGGTCTAAAACGTACAATGCGAGTATAAATTTTGATTTGGAGACCAAAACTTTTTTTTTCTCCCAAAATTAAAAACAATGCTTCCGCCACATTTAGGTACACTCGGAAACAAAATGAAGTACGTAAAAAATGTATCAAGTACAAAGGGAAAAATCACAATCAATGAAACAAGAGAATGTAGGATTTGTACGCAAGTATTAAGTACCTCAACGAAAGGAAGTGACACTGAAAGTCGAGTAGGTACCTAACTGAATGAAAGAATTGTGTACCTACTTAATCGGCATCGTCCGTGTCGATAAAGGAATCATAATTTCATAATGGTTCTTGAAATGAATCTTTCAAGTCAGCTGCGGTGTCACCAACTCGAAAAGCCACAAGAATATATTGTTCACTACCGACACTCTCTGACTGTCGAAAAATATTTAGGTTTCGCATACAGATGAGGGCCTGACGAGAGTAATAGATTTCTTTAAATCCAAGCATGTGTTGCTGCGTGATTTTTTTCGAGTATGGTTCAATCGGTAGCTACAAATGATTTTTAGCATCGCTTCAAACGATCCTTCGGACAAAGCCCATATTGGTAATTCAAATGATTCCATCATGTCGATACCATGAATGAGCAATTTTGTACAAACTGCTAGGAATGTAAAACCAAGGATATAGCAACAAGAATGTACGAGTGTTTCCAAATCACCCATTGGCAATCACCCTTAAAATTTGGGAAAACTTCTTCGACAAGTTTTCATCTATGCCAGTGATTTCGGCTCTGAGTTTGCAACCAGCAAAAACCTCACGCTGTATTCCCGTCATTAGAGGTCCCGAACCCCTGTTTTGACTGGTCAACATTGAGCCCCATTTCGATTTGAATTCCCTTTGGATCCTTTCCTTTTCATCAGAGAAAAAATCGGGTTTTCTACTACGGAGGCAGAAAGCCATAAGTCAAACAAATGTTGACGAATTTTACCTGCAAAAAAATATTACCATAATCACTGCCGCAGGTTGATGCAAAAAATTACTATTGTAACTTGTTCAGTCTGGTTTGATGATTACTTTAAAATTGAAACCAGAAGAAGGAAATTATCTTTTTGGAAAAAAGTATAAATAAAGATTGACTTGTAGGCTTGTTTAAAAATAATTCTGAAATGAGTTATTTGATATTGCTTCCGAGTCTACCTAAAGGTAGCGGAAGCATTGTTTACACTTTCGGGAGAAAAAAATTGTTGGTCTCAAAAATCAAAATTTCTACTCGCATTTTACGTTTTAGACTATTCTGAACGACTTTGGTTCTGTGTCTGTCTGTCTGCGTATGTGTCTGTGTGTATCTGTCGTGTGTCCGCATAATCCTTGTAACAAGCTTAATTTTCCACAGTTTTCAACCGATTTAGATGAAATTTTCAGGGAATGTGCGGGCTAGGGGTGGACGATCCCCTGTCAGTTTCATTGATGCCAAATCGATACTTCACTCTACGCATACGCAAACGTAAATTTCATTATGCTGTATTTTTTCACACCCTAGTCGTCCGATCTCGCTCAAATTTGGTTGTTAGTTGGGGAATGACGATTTGATCATCACATATCAATTTCAACATGATTTTATTAATAATAGCTAGTGCGCATGCGCCTATGTGAAATCCTTGTAACGAACTTAATTTCCAAAGTTTTCATCCGATTTCTATGAAATTGTCAGAGAATACGCGGTTTATTTATTTATTTATTTACGGCTAGAGCCAATTACAAAAAAAATTTAACAATATATTACATAATACAGATACAGTTATATACACAATGATATAAAGATACAGATTAAGTTATTTGCGATAAACATATTTTACATTAAAACATAATTTACGATAAAATATTAACAAAAATAATATGGGACATGAACGAGAGTACATATAATATTGAAAATGAGGGAACGAAAATATTTGGCAATGAATTTAAGAAAGTAAAATTGTTGAGTGGCACATGGGTTTAGGTTTAGAGCGAGAAGGATGATAAATCGATTTTAAAGTAGACAGAGAGACGTTGAAAAAGTCGACTTCGTGATAAGTCGACTTCGTGATAAGAGCTTAGAAAAGCATTGGTTTCACGAGGTAGGCGACAGAAGGGACGATTGTATAGATAATTTACGGCAGAAAATGGGACACAAAATAGGGAATTGGAGCATGTAGTATAGTGAGGCACGTTAATATTAACAAGGGTCAACAAATAAGGGCAGTCCAAGCTGTTGACTAGAAGCTTGTGGAGGAATACAATGTCTGCCACAACTCGTCTGTCCTCCAGAGGAGAAATACGGTATTCCGAGCGAAAACTGGAAAAATCAAGGTTATCGGGAGGTATACACAACTTGTACCCCAGATACCTCAGGAAGTTACGCTGGACCCTTTCCAATTGCATTTTGTATACACTATAGTAAGGAGTCCACATAACTGAGCCATACTCGAGGATGGGTAAAACAAGGGCTTTATATAACGGTACTACAGCATTGGGGTTAGAAAAATCTCGGGTATTACGCTTGAGAAACCCCAACGCACGGAGCGCCCTAGATGTGATAGAATCAATATGTTCTGAAAAGTTCAATTGAGAATCAAGAACAACCCCAAGATCCCGGATAACAGAGCAACGCTGAAGCTGATGGCCACCAATTGTATAATCAAACGGGATGAAATTTTGAGACCTGTAAAATGAGATCACAGAACATTTAAATGGGTTCAGGGCTAAGCTGTTCAACGAACACCACTCCATCAGGTTATCAAGGCAGCTCTGCAACAACAAACCATCCTCCTCCGATCGAACCGGGCAAAAAAACCTTCAGATCGTCGGCAAACAAGAGAAATTTCACGTTAGAGAACCAAGAACCCACACTGTTTAGGTTATAGATGGTCCCGTACCTATTTCATTGTTTCCAACATCAGTTCATTATTCACTAGCACAATTGTAAATTACGTTGAGTATAATTTTCTTTGTTTCTTAATTGACCCATTATGGCATTTCACGCTACTTCTTGATTTACGCTTTGTGGAATTTTTCATGATCATTTAAAACTTTTAAATGATCGCAACATTCATGATAGGTAAACGAGGAAGCCATGTGCCTTGGCAGACTTTTTTTTTTTTTTAAGGGGGTACTAAGCCGTCGGCACGACGGCACTAGGGGGTAGGGATGCATTTTCCTTACGTTTCAGAGGGTGTTGAACACGATTGCAATGGTGATTCATTTTTAGATTTCTTTATATATATATATATAAACCGCTCGTCCGATTTGGAACAAATTTTGGTTTGACGTATTACCATGTTGGAACTTGTGCCTCGGTGATTTGGGTGAGGATCAGCTGACCTCGAGCCGTAACATCAATCATAATGATGCCAAAATCGTGCTCAAATCTTTCTGATTTACCGTAGGACGTCCAAATTCGGTAGGGAACCTCTCTGGAGCAACAAGAGACGAGCAAAGTGAGGAGCGCCGTCCTGATCAGTTGAGTGAGCTAAAATCTCTCTTATTTACCGTAGGCCGTTGAAAATTGATAGGGAGCCTCTCGATGGGATAACAAGAGACGAATGACCTTACAAGCCCCATCCTGATCAGTTGATTGTGCTAAAAGTTAGCACCGTCGTCAGTTGTCGTCTGTCTGATTACAACGAAATTTGATAGGGAGCCTCTCTAAAACATCAAGGGACGAATGAAATGGCGAGCTCCTCCCAGAGCTCCAGAAGTTCATAAAGTTGGTTCTGCTTACGCAAACTCCATGTTTTTTTTTCATTGCTATGTACCCAACCTGAGGAAGATTGTCCATCGTCGACCTACGAATACCTCTAATGATAATAATAAACATATTTTTCTCCTCAGCCGACTCTCTCAGCTTTGACTCGTTCAGATGTGATAGGTTCGTCTAAAGGATCTTGATAGGATCGACCTAATTATCGTTATTTACTATTCTCTGATTAACCCCTAATGACAAGGCATAGAACATCTGAGTCAATTCAAAACCTCACTTTCATGAGTTTTGTCACATAATCAATGCGCTGTGTGGCGGTACCGTTCTATGCTAATGCATGAGTTTAATTTCATATTTTTTCTACATTATTTTAAGGTATGAAAAACTATGTCGGTAATGTTCATTTGGTAATATCGAAGCTATAATTAATTTTTCACATTATGTCAATACATTTCCTCTTCTTCTTTCTGCTGTAATGTACCAACCCAATACTGTCAACTTATCTAGCGATCCCTCCTGGTTGACAGGTAGTCTCACACTAGGGACAATATGATTGGCACAACTTTCGCCGTGCCGGACAGCAAGCTGGTCGCCACATTGAATGAGTTAATCTAGCCCTAACACCGATATATATATTTATTAAACTTCTATTTTAACACAACCACTTAACACAAGCCATAATTTATTCCTATAAACAAGCGTTTCTATAAAGTTTCAAACCAATTACTTACATACGCGAGAGAGGAATACGTTTCGCGTACGACATGAAATTAAATAATTCCGAATTCAGACTAAGAGGGGGTGAGTTTTCCGTCGCAAAGTTGTCACATAATTACGTTACGAGATCTCCCCCTACAGAACCCGCCTCAATTTTCCACATTCAAACCCCCTGAACTTCCGTGCATTTTCTTTTCCTTGGGAGCGTTTTGAATTTAATTTGCGTAAAGTTCGACCAAGTCTCCCAGCGGTACATGAAATATCGTCCTCCACTTTTGCCCAAACCAAGTTAAGCTGAATGGAGCAACAATTAGTCCGTTTAAAGAGATAAGCAATCGTTAATACTTGTTTTCTTTGTACAGAAATGTTTAGAACGCATCGAAAATTTAAATTGAGCGTACTCAATTTACAAAAGCCGGAAAGGTGATGTAATTTAGGAATCAATAATTATTATGTTGTTTAATCAGATAACTAATAAACCTACTTTGATATCCCTGACTTCCAAGAAACGACAACGCCTTTCTCATTCTCATATATAGGTATATACAGGGTGATTCCCTCGCAGATGCAAACAAAATTTTGGGTGAAACTACATTAAAAATGGATTAAAATGCCGCCAACTGCATATTTTTATCTCAATCCGTTCTCGAGATATGATTTTTTAAAGGTTTTTTCAGGAAAACCGTGTTTTTTCATTTTAAACTCAAATTTCTCCACTTTGCCTAATTTAATTTTAACTTTCAACCTCATTTTCGGTATCAGCATTAAATTTCCTATAAGAATAGTGTACTTGAGTTCTTAAAAAGTACCATCCAAAGGCCCTCACATCAGCTCAAACATTGACGATTTTGAAAAAAGAATATTTATGAAAATCTTTAAAACTTTACTACTCTTCCAAAACGAATTCTGGAAACTGGCAAATCTCATGAAAACTGCTTCGTCTAATATTCTTTCCAACGGTATAATCAAGTTTACTTTTATTTTGTTATTTAGTGGAGAAAATTATGTTTTAGTGTTAAAAAATGTGGGTTTTTCAATGAAATTGTTGGTTTTTTCGCAAGATAACCCTCCATGAACCTACGAATATGGGGTCAGCATTTATGTATTTTTTTACGCTGCATCGAATGGTAACATTTGTAGATCTCTCCAACTCCATTATAACCGAGTTTTACACTTAAAATCTTAAATGTTTAGTTTGTTTGTTACGATTAAATGTATGTGTGTTATGGGGTAAAACTAGTTAATTAAAGTGTAAAACTCGATTATAACGTAGTTGAGAGATCTGCAAGAGTTTCCATTCGATCCAGTGAGAAAGAATACATAGAAACCGACCCCATAATCGTTGGTTCATGGAGGGTCATCTTTCGAGAAAACCAACAATTTCATTGAAAAACCCACATTTTTTAACATTAAAACATTATTTTCTCCCCTAAATAACAAAATAAAAGTAAACTTAATTATACCGTTGGAAAGAGTATTAGACGAAGCAGTTTTCATGAGATTTGCCAGTTTCCAGGATTCGTTGTGGAAGAGTAGTAAAGTTTTAAAGATTTTCAGAAATATTCTTTTTTCAAAATCGTCAATGTTTGAGCTGATGTGAGGGCCATTGGATGGTACTTTCTAAGAACCCAAGTACACTATTCTTATAGTAAATTTAATGCTGATACCGAAAATGAGGTTGAAAGTTAAAGTTAAATGAGGCAAAGTGGAGAAATCCGAGTTTAAAATTTTGCATCTGCGAGGGAATCACCCTGTATAAAGAAGCAAACAATATTCAAGTATATGATAGAATAGATCTATATAGCTAGGTACCAGATATACCTGTCTGGTTCCAAATTTTTTACATGAAGTGAAACTAATTTATTTCCACAAGAGAAAAGACAAACTCGACACTGAGCGTCTGCATATAATAATGCAACATCAAATAATATAAACAACTCTGATAATATCATTAAAACTTTTCAATGTATGCAACAAGTGAATTGGAAAGATTTAAAATAGAAGACTACTTTTGCAGAATATTGTATCGATTTCAACAACGATAGTGACCCCTTTATACACACAGAGAAGACATCCATAATATGTATGTCTTCACTCTGTGAATAAAGGGGCAAAGAGCTTATAATAGGATAGAGGAAAGATCCTGCAGGGGGAAGAAGCCACTTGAGCTGATTCATACAGGCAATAACTCTGACAAGGCCCTTTTGCGAAACTGTTTAACTGCTTACCAGAGACGGCTAAATAAATACTCCCAAGAATGATAGCAAACCATGATTCCATTTTGGTTTGTTATTTTCAATAATGAACCTTTTTAAACGACCAAGAAGAAAAAATTTTAACATCCCCTGAAAATTTTTTGGGTTACGTTTCAAGATGCGTAGAATCAAAAAATCTAATTTAAAAAAAAATCGTCCGTCCGCTGTCCGCCGTCCGCGGCTTTTCTCCGAAAATACTAGACCGAATTATAAGAAACTTGTGTTAAAAATCACGTTTGGGGTCCAGATGGTACTAGAAGCTCGGCATCAATTTTTATTTTACATTGCAAATTAACGGAGAAAAGTATGTTTGTATGTTGAAAAACATGGTTTTAGTGAATTTTTGAAGAAAATTAAGCTATTGCTCTCGCCTCAAAATTTGTAGAATGTGAATTTTTGAAAAGATTTTATGCAGAAACCCGTTTCAGGCTATTCTGAATCATATTCTGAAGTTTAACGCATTTTTGTATGTATGTATGTATGTATGTATGTATGTATGTATGTATGTATGTACGTACGTATGTATGTGTCATTCCAGATGATAACTGTCCGTAGAATTGTGCTAGAAACTTCAAATAGATTTTAAAATGTTAAGGACACAAAACGAAAGTTCAAGTTCGTTGGCCAGCATGATCGGATTACATCTTCGGGTTGAAATTTTCAAAAATGTAGTCAAAAATTTCAAAATAGCCTGTTTTTTGCGATTTGTTGTGCGAAATAATTTTTTCAGCATACAAACATGTGGTATATTCGGAATCAGCGTAAGATTTCCTATAAGAATATGTATCAAGTTTTCAAAAATTTCAAAGTTGAAAAATCAGTCAAAAATCGAAATAATGCCATTTGCTAGTTGTAAAAATCGGTAATATTTGCATGAAACATTGTCCAAATTCAGATTGAACTACTCTTATGGAAGTATCCCTGTATAACCAATCCTAGAACCATGCTGTTTAAAACGTAGGTAGTAGGTGCTTGTTAAAAAAAATCGCTCATGGGGTCATGCTGCATTACTGGACTTTTTTTCTATTCAATCGAGGGTTTTTGTGAAAAATGGCACTCTAAAAAATCCCGGGGCCGGTTTCTACGTAGGTATTTTTTCACGCTGAATCGAATGGCAACACTTGCAGATCTCCCTAACTCCGTTAACACAGAGTTTTACACTTTAACCAATTGTATTCAAGTGTATCAAGTTTTACACTTCAATTGAGCGAAGCTCGAGCTCTAATATAGGTTGGCTTGAAGACACAGGAAATTGCATGTTGCAGAATTTAATTTCTGATCAATGCGTGAAAGTTAATTTTGGCTTGTGGTGTAATTTTCGTCCAGTACTGTACGGGAAAAACGTGTTTCATTTCCGTATTTTATCATCAATAATATAATTGGAAAAATGAATAACCTAAAATAGTTTGCTTTGTAAGGCATTGTAATAGTATGCATTGTAAGGACCTACTTCCGGCAAATTATTATTGCCGTATTGTTTATTTGGTGTGAATTTGGCAAATTCATTATGTTTACATATAATATAATAAACCTTTTAGCGAATTTCCGTAAAAAAGTAAGCTATTGCAATGGCTCGGAAATTTTCAAAATCTAATTTTTTGAAAAATTTCTTCATCGAAATGCGTTTTGAGGCAATTTGAAACGATTCCTCGAGTATGCACTTATATATATATATATGTGTGTGTGTGTGTGTGTGTGTGTGTGTGTGTGTGTGTGTGTGTGTGTGTGTGTGTGTGTGTGTGTGTGTGTGTGTGTGTGTGTGTGTGTGTGTGTGTGTGTGTGTGTGTGTGTGTGTGTGTGTGTGTGTGTGTACTACGAGGACAGCAGTGTCCTCGTACTCACGGTGGCCGCATTTTACGTCACGATGCGGTTGCCAAGCAGATAGCAGGCGCTTTGTCATCTAGCGGTTGGGATGTCGAAAGGGAGAGACTATACCACATGCCGAGTGACCGGGGCAAGAAGCCAGATATCGTCGCGATCAAGCCCGATGGGTCTGCCATTATCCTGGATGTCCAGGTTGTCAGTGGCAGCGTGGACATGGAGCAGACCTGGCGGGCTAAGAAAAGTAAATATGATAGAAATGATCTGCGCCAAGCGATATCTGAGCTAAAAGGAGTGGCACCTAATAACATCAAGGTCATTGCCGCGACCGTGTCATGGCGCGGGGTGTGGTGCGGGAAAAGCGCCACGGAGTTACTCGAGTTGGGCATCTCGGCAGGAGTACTCCGTGGTATCACCACCCGCGTCCTGAGGGGTTCTTACTTGAACTGGTGGTCATTTTATAGGGGCACATCCTTTCATCCCATTCTTCCTCCTCGTCCTACAACTTCCCTTATCCCTAGAGCCGGCGTCGGGTAAACCTGGGCGTCCTCCCCACTTTTTATTTTATTTGTTTATTTTTCAATTTAATGGCGTGCCCCCTCCGTCTTTGAGGGGAGGTTTCTCAAAAAAAAAAAAAAAAAAAAAAAAAGTGTGTGTGTGTGTGTGTGTGTGTGTGTGTGTGTGTGTGTGTTTTTTTTTTTTTTTTTAAGTTTTCCTCGCACTAGTAACCCTAGCACGAGGGAATTTATTCGGGCCTGCTCCCATAACGATTACAGGCGATTCGATATTTACAAAATTACAATTATCAAGTATTTACAGTTCATACTTCAAATAATACATTATCAATAATATATGCAACTGTTTTATATTCATGGGTATTATTCATTGTCATCAGGTCATTGTTCATAGAGATGCCGAACCTTGTACACTTATCACAAAAGTTCAAAGTTTATTGTGTTTAGGAATACAATCACTTCCTGCAGGTGGTTTTTGATTAACTGCATCATTGGCGTTGGCCACGTACTTCCCTGAAGCACACATCTTCGCTCCAGACGAGCCCGCTGCTGCTCAAAATGGGCACATCGGAACAGCAGGTGTTCCCAATTCTGGTCCTCGTCCGAACACGAGCACACAGGGCTTTCGCTAAGATGGAAGCGATGCAGGTATGTCCGTATCCTACCATGCCCAGCCAGGAGAAGGGTCAGTCTCCAAGAAGGTGGCAAATCAACCCGAAGGCGATCCGTAACGGTAGGGAAAAAGACCCTTGTACGTCTCCCATCCGCAGACATCTGCCATATGTGGTCCCACTCCAAAATACTTTGTGCTCTGCAGTCCTGTACCACTCTTGACTTTGGGATTTGTGCATATTGGATTGGGAGATCCTCACTCAAAGCCGCATCTTTTGCATAGGCATCTGCCTCTTCGTTTCCGGCTGTTCCAACATGGGCTTTAGTATATTTCAAGCCAATCTTCCATCCCTTCCTGACTCTGAGCTCCAAAACGAGTTCTCTGATCTGCTCAATGATTGGGAGGTGGTGTGTGTGTGTGTGTGTGTGTGTGTGTGTGTGTGTGTGTGTGTGTGTGTGTGTGTGTGTGGGTGTGTGTGTGTGTGTGTGTGTGTGTGTGTGTGTGTGTGTGTGTGTGTGTGTGTGTGTCATTCCAGACCTTAGGACTTCCTTAGGATTGAGATAAAAATCCCGTTCTTGCGCCAAAAAATCAAGCTTTCGAAACGGAAAGAATGAGTTTGCTGTCAACAATTTTTGAGCACATTAAATTGGTCAAATTTCAAAAAAGTACTAAAAAAAAAAAAAACACTAAAAACGCCAAACTCGACCGAAAGTCGTTAAATTTATAATTTTTCAGCAGAGTTTCATTCAAAACAAAATTATCAACGATTAACTAGTACATATTGCACTAAATTATGCTGTAAAACGTACCTACTTGATATTTCATTAATATTTGCTGAAAAATCTATAAAATATGAAAAGAAAAAAAACCTAAAAAACCAAAATCTTTTTTGAATCACCGAATTTTTTTTTAGTATGATTTTTTGCCATAGAATTGGTTGTTAACTATTTCTTTCTACTGAAATCGCTCAAATTTCATTACAGTTTAACATATTATAATACGTTACGTGATTTACTTGAATTGAATTTACTCCAAGCTTGATTTAAACGGGATCGAATGAGATTTTTTATCTGTCTCTGCCTCGCAGTCTAACTGCTTTTCTGATTCAAAGCAAAATTTATTGAGCCAGCGATTATTTTTTCGCGAACGAAACGAGTCAAGACGAATAGCCTCCCCAGCATTCAAGTTGAGGGAAACTTGTTAATTGGGATTCTAGGTGGAAACGGTCTGACAGCGAGGAGCAGCCGCCTGTCACTGTGACGGATAGCAGTTCGCCTGAGCTCCAGAGTCCTCTTTTCGTAAAATACCACAGAGGAATTTCACTGAAAAAGGGAGAACTGGCTCTTCCGTGACTTTAATTCAACTCTGCCAGCACTATGGATATTGCGTTCGCGACGGAACGTCCTGAAAACGATTTCTCTCTCTCAAAAAAGAAGAATGAACAAGGTGAGAAACAGGTTGAAGCAAGAGCCATCATCAAGTTGTACATTTCCGTTATTGATTCTGTCAACTGGATAGTTGCTTTTTCATCAACTGACATGTCTTGGGGTAGAACGAGGGTGGAGGCACTGGTAGTAGCCATCCCTGCCAGTAGTCGCCACTCATGAACTTTAGATTAAAAAACAAAGATTTGGCGGCATCAAAGACATTTGAAATTCGCGCCATTTTAAAGCAGGAGATGTCAGCTGCGTATTCCAACCGTTCCCGCCATAATAAGTCACCAGTGAGAAACAACGCGCATTATAACCCAGATGAGGTTTGTTCGCTGAGGCTACCAAACCAGTTTGCAACCCACTTGAGGAGTTCGCTGTGTTCTCTGATCATCAGAGCTCCCCCCAACCTCAGTCAGTACCTGTTCGCAGAGTTTTCCAAACTGGTTTCCAACCCGTTGCGGATCGTCAAATCGGTCAGAGCTTTTTCTATCTGACCACTTCCTGAATTTTTGCCCCCTCCAGCAGCAGCCAATGAAATCCATCGAATATTAGCTTCTGTTTTCGCCACTGTTTCACGCCTCGGAGTATTTTGTCCAAACATTCAATTATAAAATGGATAGAATCAAATCCCCAACCTGTTCGAAATCAACTTGAAAGTAGGCTGAAGTCGCGTATGCGCACTTTACCAGTCTCCAACGAGTTTGAAATGGTTTGCAAGTCACTGCCAGTCGCCTCAGCGAACAAACCTATGGACTGCAAGTTGATCGGATGAGCTCCTCACTAACGGTTTTGACTAAGGAGTTAAGTCCTTGTTTTCCTCAATATATGACTTTATTCTAGGACTTTTTGGGATTGTTTCGTTTTATTCACGTTCCTTGGTTATTTTTTAATGTATTACAAGTTGTTTCACGTAGGATTTTAGACAATTAGGGTCGTATTTCAGGAGCTATCTTTCTGTATCAAAAAAATAATAATTTCTAAAAAAACTCAGCCCTTCGGGCCTCGCAAACCTTGACCCCTGGACCCCCTGGTTTCTTTCCGCTCTGAGCCTTCGGCTAAAATGCTAAAACATGGAACATGCATTCTTCCCAATAATTCGTAAATGTAAATAAATTTAAAATATGACATAAATGTTTTACTAATCGAAATTAGAACATAGTAGGTAATTTTCTGTTTTGGTGCGCGCCTACAATTACTATAACCAGGATCAACTTATCAACCAAGTGACAACAAATCAAGCGGCATTGTTTACTACATCCATTTATAACATAAATAAATGTAAAACTACGACATGAATAGAAGAATAAGTACAAAAGAAATGCGTGACAGTTCGAGAGCTTTCGAACGAGTTTTGTCCAGTGAAAACTAAAGAAGTTTCATTTCCGCAGCAACAGCTTGGTTGTACGTGAAAATCAAAAGAAAACTCTGCCCTTCGGGCCACGCAAGGGGCTCCGCCCCTGGACCCCCCAGTTGCTTTCCGCTTTGAGCCTTTGGCTATAATACTAAAACATGGAACATGCTTTCTTCCCGCTAATTCGTAAATGTAAATAAATTTAAAACTACGACATAAATGTCTTACTAATCGAAATTAGAACAGAGTACCTAGGTAGGTAATTTTCTGTTATGGTGTGCGTCCACAATTATTACTATAACCAAGATTAACTTCTCAACCACGTGACAACAAAACAAGCGGAAAGTGAAATTTGACAGGGAGCCTCTCCAGGACATCATGAGACGAATGCAATGACGGATTCCAACCAGGTCAGCTTACTTATCTAAATGAAATGAAATGAAATTTATTCCTTCATAAAGTATACATGGTTACAAAATAAATTACCATACTCTGTCACATAAATACATTACAATCATTAGAACCAGGAACTACCCCACACCAAAGAACGTAGTTCTGTGCTGGGTGGGGGAGCAGACTCTCGAGTCTCGAATATAATTATGCGACTGTGCGGACCGATTTCAGTCGATTTAAATTATAAAATTAAATTCCTTCAAATTTTACATCAATACGAGAATAAACGAATTTCAAACTGGTTGCTATTGTGAATTTCAAATACTTATTATCTAATATTTACAGAACATCGATACTGGAACCTTCACTATATATATACACTACTGAACAAATTTTCACATGCTTGATATCCTTGTGATATTAGCCAGCTGAAAACAGTTTTTTTATACACTGCTCTAGTATGAATCGATGGGTTTTTTATGCTATCTCTGCACCAAAGCCTTGTACAAGATTATTAATGATTTAAGTTTTAAACTATTCCTAAAATGCTATCCTATTCACCCTGGTAATTTGAAAATTGATAGGGAACCTCTCTGGGACATGATGAGCTCTTTCCTGCTCAGCTGAGTGAGCCAAATTATCTGCTTTTTACCATAGAAATGTGAAATTTGACAGGGAGCCTCTCTAGGACATTAAGCGACGAATGCAATGACGGGTTCTAACTAGATCTGATGACTTAGCTAAATTTTCTCCTATTCACCCTAGGAATTTGAAATTTGATAGGGAGCCTCTCAGGATCCTCCAAGGACGGAGAAAAACTTTTTCCTGATCAGCTGAGTGAGCTGGATTTTTTCTTTTTCACCCTGGAAATGTGATATAATATAAGAGGGAGCCTTTCTAAGACATTAAGAGACAAATGCAATAACGGGTTCCAACCAGATCAGCTGACTTAGGTATTTTCTCTCCTATTCACCCCAGGAATACGAAATTTGGCAAGGAGCCTCTCTGTGACATTGAGAAAGGAAGAAAATGATGAGCTCTTTTCTCATCAGCTAAGTGTTCAGAGCTCTCCTGTTCACCCTAGGACATTCCAAATTGTCAGGTAGCCCTTCAAGAATAACAAGAGTCGAATGAAATTACACTATCCATCCTGATCACCTGAGTAAGCTCAATTCAGTAACATAGCCGCCACTGCGAGAAAACTGTTTTTTCTTTTGTTATTTAATACATAACTAATTTTGTTCTTACTCAACTTGAGATGCTGAACTTTGGAATGGGACTCCGTTGGGTGTAGTATAAAGTTACCTGATGGAAAAACACGATTGAAAGTCTTGAGAAAGGACAAAACACCCAAATGGAGGACAAATGTTTCAACATTGAAAAAATCATAAATAACTTCAAATATATTCAAACGTAAAAAGTAATATTAAAGAAATTTTATAGCAAACTTATCAAAAATACAAGTACTAAACTATCTTTGTTTTGATTCCAATTTCTCATCCATACAACCACAATGTGCCACAGCGAAGCGTGGCAGAGTACAGCTAGTAATAATTGTTCTGTTGTGTCTTCATACAGTTTCATCGTTGCAAATGCTAACCTTGTAAATTGCGCTGGATTAGCCTTGTTGATTAGGGCTAATACGGTAAGAACAGACACAGGCCATTTCATTTTACTCTGCCGGTAGTCGATCAATTAATTTAATTAATTTATATTCCATTTACGATAAAAGCAGAATATAAGAGCCGACGTAATTGAATTACTCGGTATTTACTTAATCCGTTACACTCTAAAGCAATTCCCCAACATGCCTTTGCATCGAGTACATTAATGTTTCCTGTAATATGTTTAACAGAATCCTACAAAACCCTCTTATCTTGCAGGAAATTAATAATTCATGTTGTGCATTAGGCCAATATGCGGGACGAGGAGTAATTGGCCTAATCAATAACTACAGCGACGCTTCAATAATTATTATTGCTAATTCAGCAGAGCGAATAATCCGTAATATACGATGAATAATGTAGGTATAGGGTTCAGGTATTGTGGAGTGATTCGTCACTAATGAATCGCGTCACGTATCCATATATGTTTTCAATTTAGTGGGTGTTATGAGTGTAACCGCAAAACGCTGTTTAGTGGATTGTTTCAATTCTTTCACAGACTTGAAGCGAATTCAACAATTGAAAATTTCAAAAGCTTATGTTTTGGAGAATTTTTATAGAAAACAATGCTATTGCCATGAGTCAAAAAATTTTAAAATCAAATGTTTTCATTTAAATCCGTTTTGAGGCATTCTAAGCCAACAGTTTTTGAGAACGTTAGATTTGGCAAATTTCAAACAAAAAAAACCTCAACAAATCACTAAAATAGCTAAAATTGGTTAAAATAATTAAATTTATATTTTATAGCAGAATTTCAGTCAAACAAAGTGTATCAATGATGAGAACGAGAACATGAAAAATGCTCTAAAAATCCCAAATTTTTTCTGAATCACAGGATATTATTTACAGTGAGCATTTTTCCACTCAAAGTGCTCCAATTTCAAAACGAGGTAACCTTGTATAATACGGTAATGTACGAAAATTCGCTCACACGATCATGCTGCAGATAACATGACTCTAACTTTTTCAATATGCACAATCTGAATCTGCACTATAAAAGAAAGTCCATTCTTTTAAAACATAAGATTTTTGCGCATTGCTCAAGCATAAAATAAATATGAAAATAATCATCACGTTTTGAAGTTACTTAAAATCGCGTTAATAGAACTACCCAAAGCATTTTGCTGTGGTTATTTGAAAGGTTTTTCTTGCTACAGTGGAACGGAATTCCATACAAATTGGAGAGGGATGCCCTACCCTACGGCTCTCTATTCTGGGAAGAATGAGTTTTTTCCAGTAGGGGACGGCTGATGTCGCAGAATAATTAAGCTCTCCTCTCTGCTGAAGTACTGTCATTTGATCTCCCCCGCTCTTGAGAGCCCTTCAGTCGCATCGCCCTCCCGAATTTCCCACCGCACCGAAGGCAACGGTTATTATTTTTTCTCCTCTCTCTCAGAAGAAAATAACGGATTCCATCTTTATTATTTCATGGTGTAGAGGGGAATATTTTATTATTACAAAGAGGGAAGGGTTCGGCGACAGTACCTAGTGTCAAGATGCGGCTTCTAGTTTGGTGGTCAATCAATATGAAGATGTGGGATTGATTCCTAGTGATTTTTTTTTTTTTTTTATTATATTTATTTCCATCAAGATACAAAGGTATGGTTACTAACTATGTAAACCAGAAAGTTTCCAAAAACATTTTTTGTTCAACATCAAATAGGTAGGAAAAGTTAATATTCCCATATGAGCTGCATTAGCTCGCGTTGGGAAATGAGTTGCTGTTAGTTCATTCTGTTAATATTATCTTAGTAATAGTATTGGAACGTATGTCAAGAGTTTCAAATTTCATCATGGGAGGGAGTGAATGGAGGGGGTAGCACTGATAAATCATGATCTTTTACCAATTGCCGTCCGATTTTCGTGATTCTTTTTTTGTCCAACCATGAATTCAGTCTGGTTTTGGATTGTATATCAAGAGCTTTAAATTCTTCAATCTCGGAATCTCTTCTTCCATGGGAACAGTGTCAATGGCCCAAAGGTGGAGCAGGTAAAGGGATTCGGGCAGTTTCCCCTCTTTGCAATCTGCGTTTTGAGTTTTCTGGCAGAATCCTCGTCCCTCCTTTTCGGGGAGTTTTGAGGAGCAGATTTTTGGAGAGTTTCGAGACAATACCCCGATCCCCCCGAATGTCCAAGAAGGGTGTTTCGGACAGTTTCCCGGTCGGGCAGTTTCCCGTGACTCGATGTTTCTTAAGGTAATCATTTTTGTTTTTTTGCTCAAAATTAGTTTTTTCCTTTCTTCAAGATTTAAATTATTTAAACAGATTATACCCTTATATAATATATAACTCAATTGCGCTAGTGTAGTTCGGTGGAGTGGCAAATTTATCACGCATGATTCCTTCGATCTCGTACAGAGTGGATGATCAGGCGGTGCCAAAGCATCTTCTTGCGAAATGCAACCGACGTCCATCATACAAGAGAACGGTAATATTTTCATTTTTCTGAAGAGGGGTAGAGAAGGCGCTCGGTATCCAGAATGGGACATTATTCTAATAATAGTTTTTTGCGTAATATTTATGGCATTTTAAGCCGTGGCGTATTCACCACTCCAGGCAGGAAGGCAATATAGCAATATAGATAAAACCAAGGCATCAAAAACCATTCGTAGGCCTCTTGTGTCAACAACAACTCTTAATTTGGCAAAGATGTATATCAACTTGCTTAATTTATTATTGGTTTCCTTTATTTGCCGATCCCATTTCAACTTTTCATCTATAACAATTCCCAAGTACTTTGCATTTTGCACTTTTTTAATTTTTTTCGCACTGGGTACACTTATTATAATCAATACACTCTGAATTGTGTCAACAACAACTCTTAATTTGGCAGAGATGTATATCGACTTTCTCAATTTATTATTGGTTTCCTTTATTTGCCGATCCCATTTCAACTTTTCATCTATAATGATTCCCAAGTACTTTGCATTTTGCACTTTTTCAATTTTTTTCGCACTGGGTACACAGATCATAATCAATACACTCTGAATATTGTAGTCTCAACGTATTTTGAACTGGCTGCGTTTTAGACATCAAGGAGAAGGTAATGAAGTTTTTTTTTAAATTTTTAACGTTAATTTGTTGTCTATTAACCAGGAATGAATGACCTGGAGGCTCTTTTCTGCCAACCAAAACGATTCACTCCAAGATTGCGTTTGCAGTGTACAAAGCGGTATCATCCACAAACAAAATCATCGATCCCGGAATATCTAGTGTAGCCAAATCATTAATATACAGTGTGAACAGCACAGGCCCGAGGACAGTACCCTGTGGGACCACGAACTTTCCCAACCTAGTCTCTTCACTTATAACATTGTTTACTTTTACACATTGTACCCTGTCTAACAAGTAACTTTTGAACCACCGAATGGCCAGCTCATCAAAACCATTTTGCCGCAATTTCAACTTATACATTCGATTTGAATCATGCCATGTTTTCGTGGGAATGGGGACACGCCTCTACCAAGTGGTTAGGGTTTACTCAATACAACTCCGGTGCGTTCGATGAGCTGTTCTATTTATTATTGAAATCAAACTAACGTTTTCAGAATTAGACGCATTTACACGTAGGTACGTTCAGAACTTACAGAATGGAACAAACATTATTACTGTCACTGTGAGCATAAATAACTACTAATTTATTAAGAAAACATCTACGTACGGTCGACCACGTACCTCTTCGACAATGGCGCGTGCCCCCCTCCCTTCCCCTTCATCTACACAACTTGTTTCGCAAGGATGCAAAATAGGAAAAGTTTATCTAACAAGTTTATAGCTGGGTCTCCTTAAAAAATTAATAAGCGCATTTTGTGTGCGTGTTTGGCAGGCTTAATGTGGTGAGGCTGCTTGAGTTAGATCGTGAGGTTCGCTCTGCTGTGCGCTCTTAGCAAAGCTTCCCCTCTGGTGCCCCAAATGCCTACATCCTTGCAACGGTCAAGGCCGATTATTCGGTATTGTCTCTTTTCAACATCATTAAGCCGCCAGCGCTTGCTTGCCCTTTGAGGCTCGCACTGCTACTGACTTTGACTTCGTCAGTCAGCAGTTGTTGTGGTGGATCCGAGCAACACCAACTGCTCCCTAACCAAGCTCATCTGCTAAGTTCGCTGCTGCTCTGCATGAGTCGGTAGATGGTAAAGAACTCCGACAGTGTTCTGAATTCTCCATTAATTACCAGTGAGTAGAATGGGCTTCAGAGGGCGTTGGGGCCCGCGACTATCGCCATTTTCACGCCGTCCGGAAATTCCCTCCATGTACATGTGGTGCATCATTGTCCTCGGACTTACTGTGGCCGCATTATTGGTCATTATGCAGTAGCCAAAAAAATAGCAGGCACTTAGTCTACAGCGGTTGGGGTTTCGAAAGGGAGAGACTATGTCACATGCTTAGTGATCGGAAGGAGAGGATTGAAAAGAAGGAGTGGATTGAACTCCGTGTTAATTAAAGCTGTGTTCAAAGGTGGGTTTGAACACTTGTCCTGGACCTGTTTATTTTATTTTGATTATTAACAATTAACATTATTCACATACTAACAGGTGTTGGCGGTCGGATAACAAGACAGGTTCCTTCACTATCTTTCAGGCTGTGCCGAAAGAAAACGTACAAAAAACTCAAGCCTACCCCTCCGAGTGACTGATAGATGAACAGGTCAGTTGGAAGTCTGGGGAATATCGATGGAAAGGACTGCGCTCCGAATGAGACAAGAGAACCTTGGAACCAGGGAATCATTGGTTTTCCCCTTCAATCTCGTCTCCTACTGTCCGCCTGAGGCCCCGACGTCAACAAATCACGTCCATCTCCGCGGCCCAGTCCACCTCTCCCTCGCTCTCCTCAAACACAATATCGACGCTCATTTACGTCTCTGGGCTGCGAGTTTTCGGAGCCGGAGCGAATGGAATGGAAATTGAGACGAACGACTGGGCTCTGTCGGTGAAAGGAAATGAAAACGACGATGATCTTGAATGCAATCTTTGGAATGAGATTTCAATACGACCTTAAGGTGTTTTCGTACAAAATGAAGCTTTTGCTATGGCTCCACATTTTATAAATTCAAAATTTTAAAATCAACATTTTGAAAAATTTTGTCTTTGAAATCCGATATGAGGTTCCGAAACAAATCCTTGAGTTTAACGTTTTTTCATATATATAAGGAGGCTCTCCTCAGGATTGATATACAAAGTCCGTATATATATATATATATTCTATTTATCTATATATATAGTCATTCCAGACGATAACTTTTTAGTAGAAACCAATCGTGAAATCAACCTGGTATTTCCTTTTCAAACGCCGTTCGAGGTGAGGGAGTGGACTTTTATTGGGAATTATGTTGATGAGGTCATTGGGATGAGATGCGCTATTTTGGTGCATTCTGTATAATAAAACTGAACAGCGAGGATCCGAAAGGTCCCCATTTTGGCTCAACAGAACCGTATCATATTTGTTCCTAGTCGAATTCAAGCCCTGGATCTCCTGCTCAACAGAAAAATCTTAGTTTCCCAAAATTTCAAACCATATTGGTATAAACTGCGGAAGTGTGTAAAAAAATGTGGTTTTTTCGTTAGAAGAGAGAGATTTTTGCGACCTTCTTCCAACTTCTCAATTGAATCGGCTCGGCCCGTCAGGCTGCAATAGGCGCTCTGTTAAAGCGCAATGGTCGTTCTGTCAGGCTGAAATGGGCGCTCTGTCAGAGCGCAATGGTTGGCCTGTCAGGCAGAAACGGGCAGCCCGTCAGGCCACAGTGGTAGGCCTGTCAGGCACAATGGTCGGTCTGCCGGGCCGCAATGGCGGGGGTTGGCAGGAGAAGCCTGCAGGGGGTGGCCCTCTAGTTGAGTGATCGGTCATGATGAGGAAAACGTGTACAGAGGGAATGTTCAGGTCTTTGTGTAGTTTTTCCTTGCTTACATGCCTTGCGTTCACAATGATTCTCAATAAATGATTTTGTAGCTGTTGGAATTTATTAATCGAAGTTGCACTCACCGATATCCACAAACCGATCTCATTTAAAATCAACATTTCGTATCTAATATGAGATGGTTGGTGCTGAACAAAGGACAGTTTCGTATTGATGCCACGGTTGCAATGGTAAATTCCCATAGGTTTCGAATGGCATTTTGTGTGTCAAATTTTTTTGATCTATAAACTCTTAATATTTCTCGAAGTTAACCAAATGCAGACAGTAAAAATAAAATTCCATTTGAAAAACTTTCAATCATTCTCTTGTAGATATTTGACTTACGGCTGTTACTGTCACCTTTCCGTATTGAGCACCAACACTTACCTGAAAATAAAAGAAATATTTAATATTTACATCACTAAAACTGTTCCTATTGCAATATATAATTGACTGGAATCTATGCACATAAACACAAAAATGGAATTGCTCTATAGAATAGCGTGAAATATTTCAAAACATAAAAATATTCATTTCACATATATGGGTCATTTCACGCGAACGGCTAAACTTTTTTTTCGATATTTTTTAAAAGTCCTGATTTTCTAGTATGCTGTACCCATTGGTAATACAAGCTAGGAGCCAAATTTTCAGACCCCTTCTTCGCCCAGCCTTTTTTCTACAACTGTCCGAAGTTTAGGGGTGTGCGCCAAACACTAACTTTGGTTTTAATTGCTCAACCGTTATTGTGCCCAAAAAAATAAGTAAGGTGGCCAATTCTTATGGTAAATCGTCTGCTCTTTCTGGTTGTGATGTCTAAATTTACAAAAAACGTGAGCTTCCCCACGAAAACTCAAAATAAAATCTTCTTTTTCACATTTCATCAATTTCGCATTTTTTGAAGAAAAAAAATTTTGATCTTAAATCATAACTACCAGTATGTAGAATACGAGGTTAAGAGGACGTAATGGGCCAACAAACGGTTTGACGCCAGCGGTACTTAATGTACAGCCTGAACTCCCAAAAAACGTAAGCTTCCCCATGAAAACTCCACATTTCATCAATTTCGCATTTTTTGAAAAAACAATTTTTGATCTTAAATCATACCTACTAGTATGTAGAATACGAGGTTAAGAGGACGTAATGGGTCGACAAACGGTTTGTCGCCAGTGGTACTTAATGTACGGCCTGAACTCCCTAAAAACGTAAGGTTCCCCATGAAAACTCCACATTTCATCAATTTCGCATTTTTTCGAAAAAACAATTTTTGATCTTAAATCATACCTACCAGTATGTAGAATACGAGGTACTTAATGTACGGCCTGTACTCCCCAAAAAACGTAAGCTTCCCCATGAAAACTCAAAATAAAACTTCTTTTGCACATTTCATCAATTTCGCATTTTTTGGATAAAATTTTTTTTTTATCTTAAATCATACCTATCAGTATGTAGAATACGAGGTTAAGAGGACGTAATGGACCGACAAACGGTTTGACGCCACTGGTACTCAATGTACGGCCTGTACTACCAAAATAAAAGAAAAATTGAATTTTCCTGATAAAATTTGCACTTATCTGATGTGCCGTCAAATGTGAAGTTAGTTCTAAGCAAATTTGATAAACTGGGGACTTTATAATGAAAACTCAATTTTTATTTTAGTTAGGCTGTACAGGTGGTATATTAAGTACCGCTGGCGTCAAACGGTTTGTCAGCCCATTACGTCCTCTTAACCTCGTATTCTGCATACTGATAGGTATGATTTAAGATCAAAATATATTTTTTTATTTTTTCAAAAAATGCGAAATTGATGAATGTGAAAAAGAAGTTTTTATTTGGAGTTTTCATGAGGAAGCATACGTTTTTTGGCAGTACTGGCCGTACATTGAGTACCGCTGGCGTCAAACCGTTAGTTGGCCCATTACGTCCTCTTAACCTCGTATTCTACATACAGGTAGGTTTAATTTAAGATCAAAAAATTTTTTTTTTTTCAAAAAATGCGAAATTGATGAAATGTGAAAAAGAAGTTTTTAATTTGAGTTTTCATGAGGATGCTCAAGTTTTTTGTAAATTGAGACATGACTACCAGAAAGAGCAGACGATTTACCGTAAGAATTGGCCACCTTACTTTTTTTTTGGGCACAATAACGGTTGAGCAATTAAAACAAAAGTTAGTGTTTGGCGCACACCCCTAATCTTCGGACAGTTGTAGAGAGAAGGCTGGGCGAAGAAGGGGTCTGAAAATTTGGCTCCTAGCTTGTATTACCAATGGGTACAGCATACTAGAAAATCAGGACTTTTAAAAAATATCGAAAAAAAAAGTTTTGCCGTTCGCGTGAAATGACCCATATATTCATTTCTTCGTGGTGGATGAAAAAAATTGCAAGTTATTACAAAGATTTATTATTACTGTATTGATAGTCCTTCGCATAAGGCCTGTCTATGATGAATTATCGAATGAAGCCTATTACACATTAGGTTTCTAAATATATCTGCATAGGTGTGGACGCCTACCGGAATTAGTTGAGAAAAGTCAAACCAAATTTCTTGGAAGCGGTCCCATTTGGGCAGGTGATCCCCCCCCCCCCTCCCCCAACAACCCATCCTCAGAACAGTGTACCGAATTTCAGCGCTCTAGGATGAACACGAGAGAAGTTAGCTTGATTGATCACATAGTAAGTTAATCTGTTCCTCGTTGACTTTCCCCTAAACACTATCACTGGTCATACAAGGGGCAGTGTACCAAATTTGAGCGCTCTAGGATGAACGGAAGTTATCTTAATTGATCACACAGTAAATTTATCTGACTTCATTGACTATCTTCCAAATACTAATAGTGGTCACCAAGAGCCTGTGTACCAAATTTCAGCGCTCTAGGATTCACAGGAGAGATGATAGCTTGATTGATCACACAGTAAGTTAATCTGACTTCATTGCCCTTCTCCTAAACACTATCAGTGGTCCCCAAGAGGCAGTGTACCAAATTTCAGCGCTCTAGGACTCACAGGAGAGAAGTTAGCTTGATTGATCACAGAGTAAGTGAATCCGATCAGTATTGACTTTCTCCTAAACACTATCAGCCGTCACCAAGAAGCTTTGTACCAAATTTCAGCGCTCTAGGACTCACAGGAGAGAAGTTAGCTTGATTGATCACAGAGTAAGTGAATCCGATCAGTATTGACTTTCTCCTAAACACTATCAGCCGTCACCAAGAAGCTTTGTACCAAATTTCAGCGCTCTAGGACTCACAGGAGAGAAGTTAGCTTGATTGATCACAGAGTAAGTGAATCCGATCAGTATTGACTTTCTCCTAAACACTATCAGCCGTCACCAAGAAGCTTTGTACCAAATTTCAGCGCTCTAGGATTCAAAGGAGAGAAGTTAGCTTGATTGATCACAGAGTAAGTGAATCCGATCAGTATTGACTTTCTCCTAAACACTATCAGCCGTCACCAAGAAGCTTTGTACCAAATTTCAGCGCTCTAGGATTCAAAGGAGAGAAGTTTGCAACTGTACCTTTTCTATCAAAGCCACCAAGCTTGATTCTTCTTCCTGAACCGTGCTCATTTCTACCTCTATGTGCTTCGTCGACGTCAACTCACTGTTTGCTAATAACCAACTCGCTTTCTTGTTTGTTCCATCTGCTCTAGTGTCCATTTCAATGTCCAATAAGTCCGTGATCGTACTCATCACATCCATCCTTGGCCTCTTCTTCAAAGCGTTTACTCTATCCTTCAATTCCAGAAACAGTTTTGAATACATTGAATTTATATTTATACCTTGATTTCTTCTTTCCATGTTAAGTTTCCTCCATCTATCTCTTTTCTTGCATTCTTCACTCAATCTTTCAATTTTTCCTGGCTCAATCTCCATGCCGTCGTTGACAGTTCTGCCACCAGTTTTTCGAGTACTCTTATGCTGATCTTGTCCTACTCTTGACTACTTCTTCGATTTCCTACTTCTATTCGATACTAATTTTATTTTTTACTAATATTTTCATCTCTTATATTACAATCAACTACACGGTTTCAAGTTTCAAACTTCTATAACGCACTTAACGCAGCCAAAACGCACTTAAATAAGATACGAGGTACTCAAAATAGAGCTCTTCGTTTGACAACTGGAGCAGAATGGTTTGTGCGAAACAGTACTCTGCACCAAGACTTGTACATCCCAACAGTTGAAGCACTGATCAAGGAAATATATGCCAAGATCCACCGTACCACGTCAGGCCATAGCAATTCACTGGCAGCTGCTATTCCCCTAAATCCCCCCGCGCAACCAAGACAACGCCGCCTAAAAAGAAAACGACCCCAACATTTTCTCTTAGCTTCAGACGACGACGAATAGACTACTCTGGTTAAGGGCAGCCGCTGGGTTGTACCTTTCTTCACGTTTCATGTTAATTAGGCAAAGCCTTCAATACACTGCGAGAAAAACTGTAATATTCAATGAATAATAAAGTTATCATTTATTTTTTAAAAAAATTCTATAAATCTTTATCTATATAATAATTGAATATACTTATAAAACTGTTATCACCAGATGATTTAGAATTTTGATGGGAGTGAAATCAAAGACATTATTATGATGCTAAAATAAATGCACTAATTTTAGCTCGCATTCGCAACATGACTAATGGATAATACACAATAGCTTCTAATATATTATGAAAAGACCTTGAGCGATGTTGGCCTTGGCCGAACTGAGATCGCTGGACGCCTCGAAGGGAATGGGTCCGGATGGCGTGCCACCTCTGGTTCTACGAAGTTGTGTGGACACAGTTTCTGGTCCACTTGCAGTACTTTTTACTCGTTCGTTGGAGTTGGGAATGGTTCCACCTTGCTGGAAGAGTGCTTTAGAGGTGTGTCGGTACAGCGGTACCGGGACTGTGGAACCTAGTCTCACCACGGAACGGTTCTGAGCAGTGACAAGAATCCAGCCCTTCCCGGTTCAGTTCCACGGACCGGGAAGGTCTCGGCACAGTTCCACGGACCGGGAAGGTCTCGGCACAGTTCCACGGACCGGGAAGGTAATAGACGTAATAGAAGCGGGGCCAGGAGCGAGATGAGGGGAGGGGGGTTTCGTACAACTTAGGCTCCTACTTGTTATTTCGATTTGTTTCCTCGATAGTACCTCCTTACAGGCTTACTATCAAGCTATAGATATTTCCAACCCTACCGCAACTTTTTTTTCCTACAGAGACTCCCGAGAACCGCGCTATAATTGAGCTGCAACGTTATCTTGACGAAGAAACAATCGAGTTGGGAGCTATTAATTGGTGGAACATTAACCGGCAAATTTTTCCACTGCTCTCCAAAGTTGCCGAGGAAAGGCTATGGGTGGTAGCTACGTCTGTTCCCTGTGAGCCACTTTTTTCCAAAGGGGGGGCAATTTTGTCGGAGAGAAGGAGCTCACTGAGTCCAAAAAAAGCTAGTATAGTTAATCAAATGATTATTTTTTTACACTGGCTTGAACAATTCTTTCCTATTGAATGAAAAGTTAGTCTGAGCCCTGATTCGTAGCGATCGTTATTTTATTCGACATTCTGTACCCGGAAGGGAACTGTACCGGCATTTTGGAACGGTGACTTCTATGTCATTGGAATCATTGGAACCGTTCCTGAGAATTACCTGTGTTAAGCACAATACCTAAGACGTTGGAAAAGATCATAGTGTCGCAGATTGGAAGTTCTGTTCGACCGCACCTCTCTGCAAATCAGCACGGCTTCGTATCTGGGAGGTCATGAACAAATCTACTGGTGTTGCCGCACGCAATTTTGTCGGCCTTCGCTGATGGGGAACAGGTCGATTGTATCTATACAGACTTTGCTAAGGCGTTTGACCAGGTGTCACGTTATTTTGCTCGATAAACTCCAGAGGTTTGGTTTTCATGGTTCACTGTTGCGCTGGTTTTCAAGCTACCTCGCTGATCGTACGTTGTCGGTCCGAGTGCGGAACACTTTGTCTCCGTCGTTTGTGGCATCTTCTGGGATTCCACAGGGATCTCATTTGAGACCATGGATGTTCTTAATATTTATAGATGATGTGGATTCGGCTATTGGGGACGGTGTGCAGCACCTGTTGTATGCATACGATCTCAAGATCTTCGCAGTGGTGAAATCGGGAGAGGACTGTGAGAGGATTCAATTGTCTCTGAGTGCTCTCGATGGATGGTGTAAAACGGACGAACTGACTCTTGATATTAATAAATGTTCAGTGGTCTCGTTCTCTCGTTCAACCTTGCCGATTGTAATGAATTATTCGATCGCGGGACAGATCTTGCATAGAAAAACGGAAGTCATGGATCTGGGACTCCTTTTTGATAACCATCTCAGTTTTTCTGGCCATATTGAGAACATAATTATGTTCGCGAGCCATAAAAGTGCTCGGTTTTATAAAAAGAAGTACCACGGATTTCTCAGATATTGCTGCCCTATCGATGCTGTATACTTCATTGGTCCGCCCATTACTTGAAAATGCATCTGTGGTATGGTCTCCATACTACCTAAATTCAATGGAGATGATGAGTACAGCGCCGGTTCCTAGGATATCTCTCTTTCAAAATGGGCAATAAATGGGAAGAGTTTGATCCCTTGGAAATGCTGAGAGTAATGGGCCTCGAGACTCTTAGGAGGCGACATGAGCAAGCAGACGTAATTTTCGTACATAGATTGGCCAACGGTGGAATTGACTGTCCTTCTCTGCTCTCACAATTAAACTTTTATGTGCCGCCCTATCCAACTCTCCACATGCAAACTTTTTTTCTCCCAACTGTGACGACCAGCTATTTGCATGGTGGGTTCCTGATTAGATGCCATAGGGAGTTCAACCGATTGGGTGGTTTATCGTCGGATGTCGACCTTCTTTGTTTAAGTGAGCTGGCGTTCAAGAGACATTGTAAATCATTGTTAAAGTAAAAAATTTCTTAAATTATTTATGTAACCCCATTCTTATAATTGTTTTATTGTGCTATTTATTATCGTTGAGAATTTGTGATCTCTATTTTTTTGCTATATAAAGCTTGTTTTGTTTGTTGTGAGTTTAATGTTATTGAATTTAACGTAGCATTGTTATTAAATCTGGATAAAAATTATTATTACCATAAACTGTAAATTGGGCAATTTTGCCCGTAAATAAAATTAAATAAATAAATAAATGTTAAGGTAGGTAAGATAAGATATTTCGATGATTCTCTAGAGCAATGCTTTAGGCAGTATAGGTCTGGAGAGAATAGATTGGAGAATTAGTTACGAGCAAAGGCGCGCGGAATCCTCAGGAGAATCCTGATACCTTATTCTCTTCAACGACCAGCCGGGCAAACAGTGCCCAGAATATTATTCCCATTCGTTTGAGCCCTAAAGATCAAGTTGGCTCAAAAGATTTATGTAAACAAGAGGACTCAGGGCCTCAAAGCTCCCTCCCTGTCGTGGTATTGAAATAAGTTTCGCGTGAGAGGGAAAACGGCTAAATTTAGAAGCGCTTCTTCAGTTTCGCTCTGCCTTAGTGCAACTCAAACCCAACTGGTAGGGGAGGTTCGGATGTGATTGATTCTAAACTTAGTTTTAGCACACGAGACCGAAGTCTCTTAAATTTCTGGGCTTCCGCTCGATCTCATCTTTCATATAATAGAAGTCGAACTTTCTCTCGTTTTCACTCGCACATACTCAAATCTGTTTAGGTACCTACCTACACACAAATATATCGCAATCTATCAAAACATTCGATTTCATCTATTAACTATTCGATTACCCGTTCGTCGCACGGACCCACCCAGCTGTACGGGTTAGTAAGCGCATAGACTGCTGAAATAACCATATCCAGACTGTGACCGTAACTACGGAGGCTACATGCAAAACTACAGCATACAAGTAGCAAAACCTGGCTTGAACTGATCAGGGAAGAGAGCCCATAATTCCAATCGTCTCTTATTGCCCCAAAGAGTCACCCTATCAAATTTCAATTTCCTAGGGTGAACAGTAGAGAATTAGCTCACTCAGCTGATCAGAAAAGTGACCACAATTTCAATCGTCCCTTAATGACCCAGAGAGTCACTCTGTCAAATTGCAACTTCCTAGCGAGAACAAGAGAGAATTAAGCTAACTCAACTGATTAGGAAAGAGATTATCATCTTTCCTTATTAGCTGATTTTAATTCTCTCAAGGTAACCCTATGAAATTCAAATTTCAAATAGGTTGGCTTACTACGAAAGCGAATGTGCTAACCGAAACATGAAATTTAGTCCCGGGGTTGCGGTTTTGTACGCAAGCTGTCATTTTCTGTCTAAAATTTCAATATACCATTGCAATTGCATTCATTCATTCAATTCATTTCATCGGTTTTTTAGCACATACTAATCAAATGTAGTTAATTTATCAGCTTTGTTATGTGCATACACTTTTTTATGTTCTACGTCTTAGTTAATTTGAAAACGGCCCTAAGAGAAGAAGAAGAACGTGGTTGTTGAATTAGTCAATAAAAGAACTTGAAAACCCGTCGTCTTCACTTACAAATATCCGCCTAACAAACTGCCTCTTGGCATCCATAATAACAAAAGTTCGGGAACTAAACAAATCGGTCGCGAAAGGTACCGCCGTGTATGAAGTGGAAGGATGTTTTGGAGGTTCAGACCTAGCCTATGTTGAGCGCCGGAACTTGCTGATAATTTTACAACAGCTCCCATCAGAATCGATCCATTCGATCGGTCTATTAGAAACATACATACATAGATAGATAGATGAAAACAAACTTTGAGTTTTATATATAAAGATACAAGACTTGAACGAAAAATTCCAGTCATGCAGCATGATCATTTGTGAGAATTTTCTTATCGTGTTTTAGCGTATACGTTAAGCAGTATCGAAATTTGATCAATTTGAATGAAAAGAAATTTTGAAAGCCGATTTTATAGCGAAAAAACTCATAACTAAGGGTACGTCCCCCCTCCAACCCTCCAGCACAACGCCTATGGGCGCAATATAAATGTATTTGTCATATAATCCCTTCGAACAGGAAGTTTTGGATCAAGAATGCAAGGATGTTCACACCCATATGACTGTTTGCTTATTTGCTCAATGATAATGTGGTCGTAAATATTATTGCCAACTTTCATTTGGAATAGAGGTAGACAAACGATTGAGTAACGAAGATCGGCATGCACCTTCGGAAGCAACATCCGTCAGAAAAGTAGTGTAAAAGTCCTAGTCATGCAGCATAGGTGTATGAGCGAATTTTTGTACATTACCGTATTGTATAATGTTCAATTGTTTTGAAATTGGAGCTTTATGAGTGCAAAAAAATTGTGAACTATTTATTTTATGGTTTAAAAACTTATTCTAAATAATAATCTGCTATCCATAAGTAGATTTGAGATTTTTAGATTTTTTGGAAGTTTTTATCAATTTTTCAGCATTTTTTATGCAACTTAAGTTCATTTTTCAGCGTAATTTTGTGCATAAATTTTTCAGTGCTATATTTTATAGTTAATAAACAAAATTTTAGTAATATTCTGCGAAAAAAAAGAAGTTAAATTGTGGTCAGCCGTATTCAGCCAATTCAGTGATATTTTTTAGTTAAATTCTTGAAATTTGACCAATTTAATGTGCTCAAAACGTGTTGGCCAACAAACTCATCCTCTCGTTTGGAAAACTTGATTGTTTGGTGCAAGAAATAAATTTTTACACGTGTGTGTGTGTTTGTCTGTCTGTGTGCGCGCGGGCGTGTGTGTTTGTGTAATTCCAGACGGTAACTTTCGTTTGGATTGAGATAAAAATCCCGTTCTTGCCCCAAAAAATCAACCTTTCTATATGAAAGGATTATTTTGTTGGCCAGCACTTTTCGAGCACATTAAATTGGTCACATTTCAAAATAACGTGCTTAAAAATCACTTAAAATGGACAAACACTAAACTAACTAACCTGCTGTCCCCAAACTCCTACTCTACTGAGTTGAGTCACCCTGAAACAGCTAAGCAAGCTTCCTCATTTAACTTTTGAACCCCAATAAAAAAAAAATTTTATATATATATATATATATATATATACATATATATATATATATATATATATATATATATATATATATATATATACTCGGCGCTTCGCGCCTCGCCGGATCTTTTCTCTTTTCTACTGCGTAAAAAACGAGGATAATTTGCTATGCAATTCTTAGCCTGAATCAACTTAGTTTTGGAATGTAGCCAGGTACGTAAGGAGAGGGAAATTGGTAGCTTGAAATGTGAACATTTATCACATAAATCAAGCGCTTTCCAACGAGTGGCGAACGATTTTTGTGCGATGAAAACTGCGGAAGTTTCATTCCCCTAACAACGGCTGGGTTGTACGTGAAAAACACTGAAATTGTGACACAATTTATAGCAACTACTCAACTACTCGGTTGTACGTGAAAATCATCGTTAATTTCGTCACGGACGTTACATAAAAAATTATTGGGGGTCGGCCTAAGAATTGCATAGCTGCATAGCAATTAATATAAAACCTAGCAGCAGTAGTAGTACCATGGCAATGATTTTACGTATAGGTCGATCACCTTCGACAAAAAATCAAATAAAATCTCGCAAACATTCCACATCACACGCCTCCCATTGATGCGGTTGAATTCTACAACTTTTTTCTCCATCCGCTCATAACCGCCTTCCCCAGTTCCGCTACTCTCGCCGCGTGATATGTGATTGATCCGATACCCACCTTCCCCACTTTTTGACGAATAACTCACTTTTGCTTTCATCCCGTGATAAAGGCTCGCCTATTACGCTCACACCCAAAGCCGTGCCGGCATTTTTCAACTTTATCTCTCGTCTCCTCAACCTCCCTTTCTCTTTGTCTCATCTCTCTTTTTTGCTTTTTGTGTTTTTTTTCCCTCCATTTTCTTTCTTTCTCATTTTGTTTCTCGGCACTTTCCCCCATTGAAAACGCCCGAACTAATTTATCTCAAGCCTGGAATCGGAACGGTATATTTCAGACAGTTTCATACAGCTCCATTTTGTGGTGTATTTTTTCTCTTTCTTTTTTTATGCCATAGAGATAGCACAGCCCTCTCTCCCGAGCAGTAATTATATTTTTGGTTACAACTCTCTTCTCTCTCTACAATATTGTGGAGACAGAAATAACACGAAAAAGATTTACGTGCCAGAATTGTTTGAATTGCTTGACTCGTTAAAGACTCTAGAAGCTGGCCAAAACTCGATGTATGAGAAGTGACCCAATACTCTTTTTACTCACTGGCCATCCCAAACCAGCGAAAAAGCTGTTCGAAATCGACTCATAGGACTTCAAAAAGAGAAACCTAGGAACTTAATTTCTGGGAGATACTAAGGGAGAATGCAACCAGCTAGGCTACCATCCTGGTGTTTTTACCTTGACCTACGAGTCAATGAGCTAATTGTCATACTTGCAAAAGTACAAAAATGCCTGAGTTGAATATTCAATTACCTCAATGGATAAAGAAAAATAATAGGTAGACAGAATCAAGCCACTTGTATGTTTTTATTCAAGGAACTAATTATGAATTGCTCCAAGAAGAATATTAAAGGGATTCTGATTATATCGGAAGTAGTTAAATTTAGATTAACTCTTCAATTAATAATGGAAGACTGCAAGGGGTAGGTGAGGATGAGTCTAGATAGCAATTGGATGCGGTATACAGATTAGACTGACAACTAAAAAAACGAAAGTTCGAATTTTTGAGGGGCTCAAAGCTCAGATGATTGCATCAGATGCGAGGAACAACTCCTGAAAAGTTCAGTCCGAACCCCTTGAGGTCTCCCAAACCCATTTTTTGATAATTGCATAATCGATTTTAGAACACTAGACGCTTAGGACAAAAAGACGGTTAGGACATGAAAGATCCATGAGTCTGGACAGTTTTTATACTCTATTCCTATGTTTTCGGTGCCGCGGAACACGATGCCGCCATTATTGCAAGCGCAGAAGCTGTTTTTTTTTTGATATTCAAAAAATCAGTCCAAATAAGTGATGGAAAAAAAGGCATTTTTTGCCGTTTTTACCTAGTTTTGACTGGGAAAAAAATTGTTTCTGCTTCGGACCTTGTTTCCTGGCTTGTTCCGAATGTAACTAGACCAATTTCGTTCTATAATATATATCCTTCTGAAAATATCTGCTCAAGAGCCGAGTTAGCTTTTTTAATGGTAACCGCTCTATACTTACCAGTAGCTACGAAATCAAAATTTAACGCCCTGAAGCCCTTTTAATCCCATTATTTTATGTTTTTTTGGCTCGTTGAACATTACGTGCTAGTAGTGGAGGCGTAGGACTCGTATTTCGGTTAATAATCAAGAGCTAGGTGTCAAAAATCAGTGAATAGAGTGGATTTTTCTTGATGTTAAAAAATCAGTTGAGAAAATTAATAGAAATAAGGGATTTTTCGCCGCGTAAAATTAGCCACTGGTAAGTATAGAACGGTTACCATTAAATAAGTCGACTTGGCTCTTGAGCTCATATTTCGAGAAGAAAAATGTATTATGGGACAAACTTAGTCTTGTTATATTCAGAATAACAGAACAAAGTTCAAGGCAGAGGAGACACTCGTAAACAGTTTTTCCCAATCAAAACTAGGTGAAACCGGTGAAAAATCCCTGTGACCGTCTATACTCCACCCTTTGAGTATAAATAATATGGAGAGCTAATAGTGGGGGTTGAGTGGTCAAACCATAAGTGCTGCTTTCGTCACGAATACGCGTAAAATACGCGACTTCTAAGATGGCAGTACACCGACCAACTGATGCCATACCTATGAAATGTTAGTCGTTAATACTGTATTCTGTGGTACCTATTATAGTTTTCTTTGAATTGTATTCGCATATACTTACTAATTCAAATTGCTCGACGTAGGATGTTTCGTGATTTAATTTTCAACGCATCTACTACCTCGCGTTTAATGCGTATTACGAGGAGGTGCGTGATGGGAAGCGTAATTTTCGTGGACCAGCGCGACGCCAGCGGCACGCATCAACTGAGAGGAAAATAGCGTTTAAATAAGAGCAATAGCTCCATATTATTTATACTCAGTCTTTAACTCCCCTATTATTATCTGCTTCCGCTTCGCTATGCTTGTCTTCGTAATATAGAGTCTCCCCCGAGAACGCCGAAGTGATCAACTAAAAACTTTCGTGTTACGTTGAGTATGAAGGAAAAAAAACACTCACGCAGTCTGCGTAAGCAGTAACAACTTTTTGAATCGATCAGCTCGAGCTTTTGGTGGAGCCCGTCATTTCATTCGTCCCTTGATGTCCCAGAGAGGCTTCCTATCGATTTTCCTTAAGACGAACCCATAACAGCTGAACGAGTCAAAGCTGGGAGAGTCGGGTTGAGGAGAAAAATATGTTTATTATTGTCGTTACTGCAGTCGAGTTCTTGGGGAGAGGTATTCTAAGTTCGACGATGGACAATATTCCTCAGGTTGAGTACATACCATTTAGGAGAAAGAAGAAAAAAACGCTCATGAAGTTTGAGTTAGCAGAACCGACTTTTCGAATCGATCTGCTGGAGCTCTGGGAGGAGCCCGCCATCTCATTCGTCCCTTGATGTTCAAGAGAGGCTCACTATCAAAGTTTGTTGCAATAATACTGATGACATAACTTTTAGCGCACTCAGCTGATCAGAATGCTCCCCATTTTGCATGTCTCTTGTTGTCCCAGAGAGGCGCCCTTTCAAATTTCGACGTCCTACGGTAAATAGGAGAGATTTGACCACGATTTTGCCATCATTATGATTGATATTACGGCTCGTGGTCAGCTGATCCTCACCCAAGTCAGCGAGGCACAAGTTCCAACATGGTAATACATCATATCAAAATTTGGTCCAAATCGGACCAGCGGCTTCGGAGGAGTAGTGAGCACAAGTATACATAGATTCACTCTCAAATTTCTTTATGTATATATATTAATTGCTATGCAATTCTTAGGCCGACCCCCAATAAATTTTTATGTAACGTCCGGAACGAAATTAAAGACGATTTTCACGTACAACCGAGTAGTTGAGTAGTTGCTATAGATTGTGTCACAATTTCAGAGTTTTTCACGTACAACCCAGCCGTTGTTAGGGGAATGAAACTTCCGCAGTTTTCATCGCACAAAAATCGTTCGCCACTCGTTGGAAAGCGCTTGATTTATGTGATAAATGTTCACATTTCAAGCTACCAATTCCCCTCTCCTTACGTACCTGGCTACATTCCAAAACTAAGTTGATTCAGGCTAAGAATTGCATAGCATATTATCCTCGTTTTCTACGCATTAGAAAAGAGGAAAGATCCGGCGAGGCGCAAAGCCGAGTATATATATATATATATATATATATATATATATATATATATATATATATATATATATATATATATATATATATATATATGTAAACCGCTCGTCCGATTTGGAACAAATTTTGGTTTGACGTATTACCATGTTAGAACTTGTGCCGCGTATAGCCCATGTTTACGCGAAGCGCCGAGTATAGATTAGGGGGGTCCAGGGGGGCGAAGCCCCCCGGCGAGGCGCGAAGCGCAGAGTATATATATATATATATATATATATATATATATATATATATATATATATATATATATATATATATATATATATATATATATATATACATATAGAAATGTGAAAATTAATTACTATTTTAATCGTGTTCTGCACCCTCTGAAACGCTAAGAAAATGCATCCCCGCCCCCAAGTGCCGCCGTGCCGACGGCTGCAATACCCCCTTTTCTACGAAAAGTTGGGTAAAAAAAGTGTTAGCTCGAAAATCACAACTCGACAAACCAAGTTATGTTTGACTTAACGGCCAGTTGAAACAACGGCGAATACTTTTGCGAGATAAATTCGAAAATACACGCCCGAGCTGGACAAACATGGCGGGACAGAATGGAGTCAGAGCTGCAGCGACGGTATTTATCCGCTGCAAACATTACAGGCAAGGGCTCTTTTCAAATTAGAAATCCTCACTCCCACCAACACAAACAATAATCCACGAACTCTGAATAACCCAGTAATTTCATCAAGCCTCAATCAGTCTGAATTCCATGGAAGTGTTCATTGATTCTGAACGTGCAAATTCCTATGTTACTTAATTTTCTATACTTGTATGAAAGCAAACACTGATTCCGAGTAAATTCTTCTGTTCAATGAGGTAAATAACCATTCTGTCGTCGAGGTGAACAAATGGTAGGGGGTGGTAGAGGTGAGTAAGGTTGCGAGATTACTATAATTTATGATATCATACTACATTTCTGGAAAAAATACTATACTGGGTGTACGTGCACAAAAAGGTCTATCAAATTGCAGGAGTCAATTTTACAACTCATTTCTCGTCAAAAGTTCCTCGTAGAAATTTCATTTTTATTTATGTATTTTATTTTATTTATTTTTTAACGTTTAGCTTTCGAATAATTGAATTTTTAAAATTTTTGTGTGTGTTTTCTGCCTTCAGTCACTAAAACGATCATAACTCCCTTAATTTGTTGTAACTGCATTAAATTTCCTGTTCTATCCGGCTCTCTTCAGTTTGAGATAAAAATCCCGTTCGGGCGCTAAAAAATCAAGCTTCTCAAACGGAAGGATGAGTTCGTTGGCCAGCCTTTTTGAGCACATTAAATTGGTCGAATTTCAAAAAATATCAATTCCAATCGGTAAAAAGTGCTAAATATCGTTAAATGTATACTTTTAGCAGAATTTAAATTAAAAAAAGTTCATCAACAATCAGCTACAACATTCAAAATTCTAAGTGCTAATTTATGCTGAAAATGTACTTAAATTTCATTAATATTTGCAAAAAAAAGTCGAATATCCAAAATCTCTTTTTTTGAATCGCTGAATACTATTTAGAACGAGCTTTTTACCGTAAAATTGGTAGTTACAAATTTCTCGTTCCTCAAAGTCCTCAATTTTCAACAAATTGTTACATAATATAGTACAATACCTAATTTACGAAAATTCACTCATACGGTTATGCTGCTTGACTGGAACTTCTTTCAGGCTAGCCCGTACATAGAGTACCTCTGGCGCCAAACTGTTGTTCCTCTTAAACTTGTATTCTACATGTAAAAAAGGTCTAATTTTTAGGAGGCAAAAAAAAAAAGTTTTTATTTTGCGTTCTTGTGGGTAAGCTTTCGTATTATATAAATTTATAAATTTGGACACCACTATTAGAAAGAGCAGACAGTTTGCTATAGGAATCTTCCTCCTTATTTACTTTTTGGGGGTACGAAATTGTTTTAGAAATCACGATGAAATTTAGTGCATTTGTCACATCCCCAATTTTCAGACAAGTTCTAGGTAGGAGGCGAAGTAAGGTAGGGGTGTGAACATTTGGCTCTGATCTCGTACTTCCAATGGGTACAAGATACCATAAAATCAGCTGATTTGCAAAATTGTGATTTTTCCTGAGTTTTGCCATTGGCGTGAAATAACCCATGTATCGTTTTAGCAAATGTAGATATTGGAAACTATTTCATGGCACGAATTCTGCTTTTAGCGGGTTGCAGATTACGAACCTTTGCAAACCAATACCAAAAGGTATGGGAGGGGGGGTGGGGATCGGATTAATTGGGTCGACTCGGGTGATGGGCGGACTTATCAGTAGGAAAAGCCATTTCCGCGTGACGGAGCCGTCAGATCCACCGAGTGAAACCGCGGCGATATCAAAACTGATGGGGCTTCAACCGCAGTTCTCTTCTAGAAATATACTACCAACCGCTACTTACCTATGGAGACGCGAAGCAGGACGATGGTGACGAGTTAGACAACCCTAGTGGACAAATGGCGACTTCGAACCATGGTCTTTGCTGATACCCCATGGTGACTTCAAATTAGGAATAGTACCTATAGGTTTATGAGTTCTATCCATGATCACCTGATAATTATCACATGTCGACCGTAATATGTTGTATTCCAGATAACGAGACGTTCACGAACAATCAATTCGAGACATGAGACTCTAGACCCTGACCAACTAATCTAAATTCTTACTAAGGGATTGACTACTTCTTGATGTTATGTATTTTTGAGATGCGAACGTAGCAAGCATCCAGACCACTAATCTAAGCAGAAAACTGGTCTTTGTAAAATCTCATGGCGACTAGAGAGCTGGGAATGCCACGCAGTGGGTAGTCGAACTAAAGAGCAAGTCAGGTGTCTCAACTTGATTGTCCAGATATGAGTCTTACAATACTTCATGTTTACAAAATACATATAATGAAATACACAAGTTTCAATAAGTTTCAACTGTGAGTGCCTTATTCAAGTTATACATCAGTTTGACGATGAGGTGAAACAAATACAGTTGCACAGCGTTTCAAGTCTCTCGTCTCACAGCAGTCACCAAGATGGATCAAGAACAATTTAATCAGTTTTTGCAACTACAACAATAACAAATGGCCGTTTTTCAGCAAATGTTTCAAGCATTACAGTCTCAATCTAGCACTAGCACCAATACGCAAGAAAGTTACAACACACCCCCACGCTAATAAAAATGAATAAACCCTTCCGTTTTATATGTTCGAGTTGCGAAATAATCTTAACTTTCTTACTACTAATAGTTTAGAAGCTTCGTACCTATTTGTGCAAGAAGTTCAAATGGAGTCGTGTTGTCCTAAAGGCCACTAGTTATATTTTTTGGAAATTCAGTTAGACGTACATTCAAGTGGAATGGATGTCGTAGAAAACGATTGTGAAGTCAGTTTTTTCTTGAATACACTAAGTCAGCTTGAAATACTCATTGGAATGTTTTCCTTTCTTAGGCCCGGTATCTAGAAACAGTGGTAATAGTAGTGGCCGCAGCACCGGGAGGTATACTCGAGGCAGAGGGTATCTACGAAGCGTACCTAACTGAAACACAAGGCAGGGTTAGGACAGTTGCCCCTGGTACTAGCAACCTGTTTTACCTTCACCAGATGAACATTTCGTAATCGGCGGGCTGGAAATCAAATTGGGAGGGTGGCAACGCTTGCGGTTCTATTGGTAGCACGCACCGACACCACACTAACCGCTGATCAATTGTTTTCACGTGAGGCTGGATTTTCCAACGGCCCTAGCCAATCACAGAGCTTACCTCGGCAAACAGCTGAGGTACCCCTGCAGTCAAAGCAGGTTGAGAGATAACCTCCGTTCTAGTTACGCCTGATTACCAAATACGCAGGGGTAACCCCTGCCACCCGTTCTAGATACCCGGTCTTAAAGAAGGCAACGGGTCCTGTGGTTTTATTATACTGTTTCATGTGTTCACAACTGTTTTTTGAAAATTTCCCGAAGTGAGCATTACTTGAGAGGTATTTGGTAACGCGACTCATCACGTCCAGTTACGATTTGTGTTTCACAGCTTTTTGGACAAATGCCGTTTTGTGTCTGTCCGCCTGTCAGTCACACCAGTCGCACCCCAGATTTCTCTATCTTCTCGCGCATGGAATTTCGAAGGATTTTTTTCGATGTTCCAGCCCTTAGGGAAACGAACTATTCAACGTATAGCTTTGCGTTTGGTTTTGATTGATTCTTTGAGTTCGAATTTATCATCGAAAAGAAAAAAATTACTTACTATTACTTAGAAAGTTTTTGAGATCTCGATTTTTTAAATGTTTAGCCCTTTGATACAACCCTTTAGGATAGATAAAAATTGATGGCGAGGTTGAAAGACCATCTAGACCCCAAAAGTGATTTTTAACACAAGTTTCGTATAGTTTGATCGAGAATTTTCGGAGAAAAGCCGCGGACGGCGGACAGACGGATTTCTTTTTTTGTTCGATTTGTGGATTCTACGCATCTCGAAACGTAAACCAAAAAATTATCAGGCGGTGTTGAAAAAAAAAATTTTTTTTTTTTCTTGGTCGATTACAAAGGTTTTTTTTTTTTTTTTTTTTTTTTTTTTTTTTTTTTTTTTTTTTTTTTTTTTTTTTTTTTTTTTTTTTTTTTTTTTTAAAGCCACTGAGACCACAAAGGTTCATTATTGATAATTATAAACCAAAATGGTATATAATAAAAATTAAAATTTCACTACAGTGGATACATATTTAAAAATGGGATTGGCCTGCTATATTGACTTAACGAGGTTAAGTAACGAGGACAATAAAATGTCGGAGATAGATCCCGAATCCATTTTTGAGTGGGGCACACCAACTTGTTTCCTGGAAAAGTTGCGTACAAAATAAGCAGACAAGCAAAAAAGTCTACTTGATCAAAGGTACGTTCTAGTTACATGGGAACTGTGCGCTTTAAACGATACATTTTGAAGGACAGTTGTGAAGGAAAAAAGAGGTTCAGATAAAAAAACTGTTAAGTTTCATGTATTTCTAAAATCAAGAAGTAACATAAACATGTGCAAGTAAATTAGAATAAATATCTAGTAAGTAAATCATGAAAGTTTCAGAAACGAACGCGGAAAAAAGTAATAGAAATTTTCATCCGATCGGCCTGTTCTGCGATGCACAAGCACAGTTGTATGCAGAGCTTCACCTTTTTCTTGCAAGCATACATTTGGGTAGCACACAACTTTTACAACGAACACGTGAGATAATATGTTCCGGTATTGGGAGGCACGAATTGTACAGTAGTGGATTCCCCTTGATCTGTCCTACATTTGTTGGCTCTAATCCAGGATGCACAGGACTGCTAGCATTTTTCCATATTTAGCATTTCAAAGTCAAATGAAACCTTTACCGAATCAAATTAAACCTTTTCCAAATCAAATTAATCCTTTTGCAAACCAAATTAAACCTATTCAAAACCAAATGAATCATTTTCCATATCATGATATACTGGTATACCAGGTAGGCAGGGTCTGCACTGGCTGCAGTTTATCCGCGCAGGTTGCAGATACCTATCACATTTTTGCCGCGAGCAGAGCCCCGAGACGACGTTGAGTCCCACCAGTCAAACCGCTTACCGCTCCCTGGTGACCCTAACTTCAATTAAATCAGACAAATTATGCAATACAACTATTCCTATTAATATTTGCCTAAATGATGATAATGTTTAACACTTATTCTTCAGATTTTGTGGCATGCTCATCGTCACAATAAAAATAAAACAATATGTTTTAAGGAATTTTGAACTATTTCTGAACTATAATATAGTTCAAAATTCCTTAAAACAAGTTATATATTATTATTTTTTTGTGAAGATGAACATGCCAAAAATCTAAAAAATTAACAAACATTAGTTAAATTTGTCTTTTTCATATTCTCCTCATTTCGGGGGGAGGGGAAATATACGCCCCTGATGTTACTACTCAAATAAACATGACCTGATTATATTTTGTAAGGGAAACCGAATAATGTACGCTCTCATCAGTTTTTGATTTTGCGCACAATGGAGTTAATGCCAGATGCGGAACAAAACCGTTGTTTAGTATTACTACTAAGGTAATAGGTACTTGTCTCAAGTACGACCTTTTAAGTTTATATTGAATACTATATTGAGAAAATAAAATCCACGTAGATTCGCTCTTTTAACCCCATCCTTTACCAATCTTATGATTTATTCAAACCATCTGCCTTTCAAGCAGAAAAAGAGCCGATAATAACTCAAATTTCATTTCTGCCTCGAGGGACCTTATCATGGAAACGGGATTTGTGGGGAGGAAAATAATTAAAACTTGAGGTTGTCTTCCTCAATTCCCCAGAATTGAGGATTTAGAAAAGAAGAGGTAAAAAAAGCTCCTTATTTTTTCAGAAGATTATCGTGATTTGCTTCGGCTCTTCTTTTCTGAAACGGGCGAGCAAAGAGGAAGAATATTAATTGGACGGAGCCCCGTGATTGATGTTGGAGATTTGACGTTTATAAGGGGGGATTAATAAACCTGCCACGGACACTGTGGCGCAGCCTCCGACGAGACCTGTTTGAAGAAAGGGGATGGGGGGAGGGGGAATGCCAATTATAAGATTAGATCAGTAATTACGACGGTTCGAACCTCGAGTAGTTGAATCGCGAATGCTCAGGAGGTGGTCATTGTCGCGGAACTGATGTCGAGTGTATGAAATGGTGTGATTTTCTCAATCAGTTGATTAATATGCACAAAAGGCAGGTCCAAATATCGTGCATTACCTGTGTAACTACCTTGCCCCGCTAAGGGCAAATTATACAGGGTGCGACAGAGAGGACGGACGGTTTTAAAAAAATCATAAAATAGTTAATTTTTACTCAAAAACAAATTTATTGATGCAATCAGGTTTGCAAGGAAATAGCATTTGAGACAGTCAAGTGTGAAAAATCACATCAGGCATGTGGTGGCCGAAATTTTTGATGCAGTGCTGGAGGTGTTCTTGGAAGTTCGCGTAGACTCTCTCCAACATAGCGCTACTTTGAAATGAACACCAACTTCTTTTTCCCTGAAATACGACGGTGACGTGTGTGGTTCCAGCAGGATGGGGCGACCGCCCACACAGCCAGAGTATCAATGGACGTTATTTACCCTCTCTTCCCTGGTCGCCTTATTTACAGGTTTGGCGATGTTCATTGGCCTCCTCGGTCCCCAGATTAATTTATCTATATTCGATTTTTTCTTATGGGGACACCTCAAGGTTGGAGTATACGAGAACAAGCCCCAAACTCTAGACGAATTGAAGGATGCAATCCGCGTGTAAGTCGCCCAAGTTGAGAGAGCTATGTTGGAGAGAACGCCCAAGAACGCCTCCGGCACTGCATCAACAATTTCGGCCACCACATGCCTGGTGTGATTTTTCACACTTGACTGTCTCAAATGCTATTTCCTTGCGAACCTGATTGCATAAATAAATTTGTTTTTGAGTAAAAATTCACTATTTTATGATTTTTTTAAAACCGTCCGTCCTCTCTGCCGCACCCTGTAGAAATTACTTCCTATGCGATGTAAGGTGGCTTCGTACCTTGTAATTTTCACCCAACAGTCCCAAAAAAGTACTGTTTGAAGAATGGCGAGGGAGGAATGCCAATTATAAGATTATATCAGTAATTACGACGGTTCGAATCTCGAGCAGTTGAATCGCGAATGCTCAGGAGATGTTCGTTGTTGCGAAACTGATGTCGAGTGTATGAAATGGTGTGATTTTCTCAATCAGTTGATTAATATACACGGAAGGCAGGACCAAATATTGAGCACTACCTGTGTTGCACCTACCTTGTGTGTGCGCGTGTTGCATCTCTACAGTCACCCAGTGATGGTTGTCGTACCCCTTTGTGATCACACAGGCTTGCTCTCGATTGTTTCGTGCCCAATGCTATCAAGGCTTGTATATCGATGGCTTCAGGAGTTATAAGGTTACAGATTCTTAGTGTTCTGTGATGAGTGATTTTATATATTTTGTTTGGGTAGAGTTGTACCTCCTTTTCCATCGTCTCTCTACTTGTTTTGCCGCTCGTTCAGCATAATTTTGAACAGAAGTGCGACATGATCAGGTGGGGCCCTTGCAACGTCGCCGCTACTGAATCTGACGGCAGTTGTGAAGGACCCTAATATTTTCCAGATTAGCAAAACTTATTTTGACTATCAAGCACCACTGCATCTGTAGAACATTCATTTTCCGCCCTGAAACGCATAAAGACACATCTGAGATCCACACAACGGCAACAGCTGTTGCTTATTTCTCTATAATGTCTATTGAGCAATATCGGGTAGCAAAACTCACATTCTCTGCGTCATAAAATTGTAATGATTTCATAATAAATTGATGTTTCTCGAAAAAAGTCGATGGATTGATCTCATTTACAAATAAAGTTCTAGTCACTTTATACTTGTAGGCATTATAACTTGTACGGAGGTGCATCTTGCTAAGAGTTGTTATTCTACAATTGTTATTCCTCCTAGTTCACCTGCGCCTACCTTTTTGGTTTGTTATTTCCAATAATAAGCCTATGTGATCGTGTAGCAAAAAATTTTTATAACCCCCCCTCAAACTTTGTCACTTTACGTTTCAAGGTGTGTAGAATCCAAATTTGAAATGTCCGTCCGCCGTCCGCCGTTCGCCGTTCGCCGTCCGCCGTCCGCCGTTCGCCGTTCGCCGTCCGGGCCATAAAAGGCCTAAGAATTGACTTAAAAAACCTGTTCTTTCGCACATAGACTCCATTTGGGGTCTAGTTGGTCCTAACGTTTAACCATCCCGATTGCTTTACTAGCATAGATGTTATGGGCCAAAAACGGGCAAAAAAGTGTATTTTTCGACGCGCGCACGCCTGGCACGCTTGGCAGGGGGTCACGGTGGGTGGCGAGGGTGGGGGGGGGGGGGGGGGGGGCGAGCGGGGGCGGGGAGTGGAGTGAGAGGAGGCGCCGGCGCCGCGGCACCTTGTGGTGGGTACGGCGCCGGCGTTCCTTCGAGGCATGAATATGTTTTTTTCAAGGTCATATTTGTGTGTTAATACCAATGCTTTTCCTACGCTTATTTAATAACATATCCTCTCGACTTTTCGTACGTACTTAGATAATGATATTATTAAGGCAATAACTATTTGAATAGATAGGAGCTCAAATCGAGAAATATAAACATGCGTATATAATTATAGAAGTATAGGTTGTGGCAATTCGAAGTAGGACACGCCGAGGAGTCTGGACGGGCCTTATGACGTACGCTAGCCAACTAAAACTATGATCATACTCAATTGAAAAAATAATAAACCTTTGTGAAATAATTTGCAGCGTTTTTTTGGTTTATTGTTTCCAATAATAAGCCTATGTGATCGTGTAGCAAAAAATTTTTATAACCCCCCCTCAAACTTTGTCACTTTACGTTTCAAGGTGCGTAGAATCCAAATTTGAAATGTCCGTCCGCCGTCCGCCGTCCGCCGTTCGCCGTCCGGGCTATAAAAGGCCTAAGAATTGACTTAAAAAACCTGTTCTTTCGCACATAGACTCCATTTGGGGTCTAGTTGGTCCTAACGTTTAACCATCCCGATTGCTTTACTAGCATAGATGTTATGGGCCAAAAACGGGCAAAAAAGTGTATTTTTCGACGCGCGCACGCCTGGCACGCTTGGCAGGGGGTCACGGTGGGTGGCGAGGGTGGGGGGGGGGGGGGGGGCGAGCGGGGAGTGGAGTGAGAGGAGGCGCCGGCGCCGCGGCACCTTGTGGTGGGTACGGCGCCGGCGTTCCTTCGAGGCATGAATATGTTTTTTTCAAGGTCATATTTGTGTGTTAATACCAAAGCTTTTCCTACGCGTATTTAATAACATATCCTCTCGACTTTTTGTACGTACTTTAGTAGGAGACTGGATAATTGGGGGTGAGGGGAGGGGAGGAGGTGCAACGCCCCCCACTCCAGAGCCGCGCTACTCTCTTGTCGCCAGTACCAGTTCGGCAATTTAATGCGATGGTTATTAGATGTAGGGTGACTGCTTTTTTAAGAGAGTTGCACCCTTTAGCTTTCTTGAGTTCATAAATTCCGCCCATTTAATGTAATATTGTATCTTATTGTTTTGTTACTTTGATTCACTTGTTCATGTTTAGTTTCAAGTCTATTACTCTTTTTTTGTTTATTGAAAATTGCAATGCATTTATGTGAAGGCAAATAAAGTACTCTCTCTCTCTCTCTCTCTCTTCCGTCTCCTTCGCGATAGCAAATTTTCGCAAATACCGAAGATAGTTCCTGGGCTTCTCAGCTTTCAGGATATCCTCTAGGGTCTAGGTGTTGCAGGGGTGCCTCTTAAGGGGTATCTACTCCATTTCCATCACCCCCTCGTTATGAGAGCTCAGAAGAGAACTTATTGCAATTTCATTAGTACCTACATTTATTTTTTCAGTCCTAAGTGTTATTAGTTGCTCCCTGTGTATTCCACGTTAAACAACTGAACGAACCAAACTGATTGAGGATGATGGTGATGGCGACGGAAATAATCATTTTAATTCGCCCAAGCATTTGAAAGAGTTCAGGCTCGGGGTCTACAAAGGATGCTGGTTGAAAAGGGGAAGAAAGAAGGCGAGGCAGACAACTAGGCCGTAGTGTTGTAGATTCGTGTGTGTTTGAAAAGCCCTCGGAGCTGCTAACCATTGCAAACGACTTGCCCCTCGTCTGACCCAGTTTCCCCGAATTCTTCTCCGTGCCTCCAACAGCTCCTTTCTCCGGATAGACCCGCCCCAACATTATTATCAATAGTGTGAAAGCTCACCCCCTTCCCCCCTCCAACCCCCACCACACTTCTTTCTCATCTATTGTTATCTGGATACGACGCTGGCACCGATAAAGACTTCGATTCAATCAGGTTCATCGAATGATTATGTATTGTACACTCCTCTTTTCACTTCCCTGCAAAAATGGACGCGGGGGGCTATGTGGACCTTGTTTCAATTTTCATTTAGTGCGATGTGTTGCTTGATGCGAAGTTAATGAGCATACACAAATGAAAAAGATAGATTTATTCATTCACTAGCTGGTTCACCCGTGCGTTGCACAGGTTGACTTGAACATTATCAGATAGTCTGTGACCCAAGTTTAAGTAATTCTCAAAGATTCGCCCACTCAGATCTCCAATTGGTTCAGTGACGTTCAAAACACTTTAACATCCTCCCCCTCCCCTCACCATTGGGTCAGATTTCAAACATTTGAAAAAAGTAGTCTTTGACTTGAATTAGAGTGATCCAAACATATTCGACTATCAAATCCCCTGTTCGTTCAGTGATAAAAAACATACTGTGAGCCCAAATATGGCTCACAATCAAAAGGAAATACGTCAGGACCGTCAGCCTTCTAAGCCTGGGAAGTTTCAAGTTACAGCAATCCCACGGCCCCGGGAAACGGTCGAATTTCTTAAATCCACCACATCGAAAAGTGCTGATCGCGGACCGCACGCGCCGGCCGGGAAAAGCCACCCAGCAATTTTTAGTCCCCTCTCGATCGCCGCTCAGACGTCAGTCATTGGTTCCCCAAAAACGGAAAATACACCTCTCAGGGCGGTGCCTTGAATATTGGAACATCGCCATTCGCCGATACCATGGAAACCAAAGTTTAATGGCATCCTTTGGAGGGCTGGTCAAAATCCATCTAACGCCCCTGACGCCTGAGCATGCGCAGGAAAATCCCCGGGACGATTTTGGAACTTCAGAGAAAGATCATTCTACCCAGTAACGTCCAAGAGTCATCACCTGTCCTAAAGGCAACCTGCCTACTTGTGATTGTGGTTGTGTAACCTGTAAAGTTTACGTGGAAAGACTTTAGTAAACGTGAGAAGTTATAGCGGAACCGGGTCAGTATCCTTTCAGTTGCTAGTCCCCACACTGAAAGTACCATCGCCTAAGATTGGAAGGAGACATAGCCAATCTTCAAAATCCAACAAATCTGTGGCGGAGGACTCCTGATTCTTCCAGAACTCAACATCTTCAGGAATAATATAAGGTTAGTTTAATATAAATCCGTGTAAGGTCCTGGTTCTAGGGATAGGATTTTATTAAAATAATTACTTTTGAATAAATACGTTTCATAAAGGTCAAATATCTGCCTTAAAATTATTCCAAGATACCTGATATTCCTTCATAGAGGTCACGGGCTGAGTTTATGGGAATCGGGGATTAAACCTCTAAATTTGGAAGTTTTCTTAAGCTAGGGGAATAGCTGGAAGGGAGTTTTAAGTATTGGACACTAATAACCAATCATATAAAACACCTTCTCAGTACTTAAGTAGGCATATTAATTGGCGCTTACTAATCGTGTAGGCATCATATTAATATAGTCTTACACATACCCCATTTCTTCCCCCCCCCTTCCTCTAAAACACCCCCTTCTATGGGTAAGTTTTGAAAATTTTCAAGTAGCCTGTTATTTAAGTTAGGATACTCCAAACATATTCGACAACTCAGATCCCCAGTTCGTTCAGTGACGTTCGAAATGCTTTAACTCCCCTCATTGTGGGTCAGATTTGAAGAATTTGAAAAAAGTAGTCTTTGACTTGAATTGGAGTAATCCAAACATACTCGACAATCAAATCCCCAGTTTGTTCAGTGATGACAAAGATACCCCATTCCCCTTCCTCCCCTAAAACACCCCCTATGGGACAGATTTGAAATTGTAAACCTTTTAAACCTTCTCTGGACTTTCACAAATAATTTAAGACCAAAATTAGCCAAATCGGTCCAGCCGTTCTTGAGTTTTAGCGAGACTAACGAACAGCAATTGATTTTTATATATATAGATTTATTTCAATCAATCAAACAAATTTTATTCTAAAAATTCATACATAATTGTTACAAGGAGTTCGTATATAAATACAATATATGGTAAATTAAATTAGTTCTTAAGTTTAAAAAATTTAGATACATTATGTAGAAGAAGATATAATGAGCTATATTAGAAGAAAAAATGAAACATTCCACTGCGATTGCAACATGATACTATGCGACTAATTATGGATTACACTATATTATATTACAGTTATATATAATATAAATTCCTATGCTATCGTAGATTACAATATGCAACTAATTATAGATTCGAAAATTTATTAAACACAGCTTTCCTAAATTTATCGGTGCCATGTACATGAAAAATTTAGTACCCAGTGTCCAAGCAGAGTTCTGCTACCACTGGAGCAATCTCCAGAAAAATATTACCTAATAACCTTAACAACCGTTGTTCAACCTTCACACCGGTGAGTTGTAATGGTTAGAGAAACGCTAATAGTGAAAATACACTGCCAAGGAAATGGCACATGAGCTTCCTCGTGACCTTCACAGTACGTCACCATTAAATTCCAGAAAACTAGAAACGACCGGTTCTGGCATCAGGGAATTAATAAGGTGGGAAATTGGAAGCTGAATGGTACATATAATAAATGAAATTAATAAAGAAAATTTTGATTTTAATATGGGACAAGAAAAATTTTGTTTGCGCCTGCGCAGAGGCTACCGTTGATTCGATCATGACGGAACAGGGGACCATGTAGAGCTGTACCCGCACGATCCCTAAAAATTTGAAGAAAATCGCATCAATATTGTGGAAATTACGGCTTTTGCAAGGACCGTAATCAGAATATTTTGTTCACGCATGCGCAGAGCGTACCGCTAATGCAATTAAGATGATTGTCTCATGGGACCTCAAGGGACCTTACCCACATCATCCCTGAAAATCTGACCGAAATCCGTTCAACATTGACAGAGTTATGACCATCACAAGAAATTCACGTTAGCGCCTGCGCAGAAGCTACCGTTGATTCGATCATAATGAAGTTGATAGGGGACCATCTAGAGCTTAACCCGCACGATCCCTGAAAATTTGGTTAAAATCGGATCAAAATTGTGGAAGTTATGGCTGTTACAAGGAAATGTGGACGGACAGACAGACAGACAGACACGGAACCAAATTTGTTCAGGAGGCTCTGAAACGCAAAATGCGAGTGGAAATTTTGATTTTGGAGCAAAAAAAATTTTTTCATTTCGAAAGTGAAAACAAAGCTTCCGCTGCCTTGCAGTCTCGGATGCAAAAGTAAAAATAAAAGCAGCACGTGGCTGGACAATCGAATCTTCCTCAAAAATTTTAAAGTAACGATAACTGTAATGAAAAACTTAAAAACTTGACTTTGCTTGCCTGAAAGGAAGAAAACTTTTTTGCTAAACCGAAAATCTCCCACTTTTTTTTTAAAGGGAGAACAACTGTACCTACTTTAAGTATCAAAGGAATATCAGACCTCATCTAGTTAACTTTGTATTTAGCCTTCTATATGTTACATCATAACATGTTCTCTCATAACTTCACTGGCATCAAATGCAAATGAAACTTAATACACGGCACTTCAATATATTAAATACTATATCAACTGTCAGAATCTAGGACCTATAATAGCAGCATATATACCATATCAAATAGTTAAATTCACCCAGCGCTCGACACATGGCCTGCGCGCCATAAGCCATGGGGGGGGGGGCTCTACCTCTCTCTTTCACTTGCGTTAACAGCAACTATTATTATATAAATTCTCATTGTTTAAACTAATACCTAATCCATTGCTATTCCGCATACCTCTCTCTTCCCTGCGGTATTTCTTTCATCCTTAAAAGAAGTGAACATGAGAAACTAATCAACCGACAGGCTAAATAGAAAACCCCCCTGATTACCTTTCTTTTAGAGCGACATAAAGAAAAGCGTTATAAATTATCCCAGTGATTGAAATCTTGTTCTACTTATTTCACCTAAGTCCCAAAACTACATCAAAAGATTGAAATATACTATAGAAGCCCAAGAATTTTGATCACGACAATCGGTAGATTGTCACAAGGTAGGAAAATAAAAATAAATAAATAAGGGAAAAATAAACTGTACTTGTTTGAAAAGGCATATTCGCAGCGGAAATAAATAAATGAAAAATCAGAAGCTCTGAGAAAAAGGGAAATTAACCTAAAAAGAAAAGGCACAATGCTGAAAAAGAAAATTAAATTAGCTCAAACCTGGCTGTTGACAATGATGCAAAACTCAGGCGTCGAAAATAAATGGGAAATAAACACTTTAACTGAACTTTGTGATAAAAGGAAAAGAAAAGTAGCACGAGGCTGTATGAAAATCAAATATGGAAAAATGGAGGTGTTGGCTTATTAGGCACAATAACGGTTGGGAAGGCTTCAGAGAAGAGAATGAGGAGAGGAAATATTTTCATTACAATAGGATCCCTTGAAGAGGGAAGGGAACTAAACGATTTTGCCAACTTTCCATCGGAAAAAATATTGGAGGTTATTTAGAAGGCTAGGTTTTGGAGAAAGTGCATGGGACCTGGAACAGAGGATCCATGACATCTGCCATCACAATCTTTGTAGTTCTTGGCTATTTGAAGACCGCCTTATGCAAAACTTCCTACGTGTCATTTATAAAATTTTCCAGCAGACCCAAAAAACTGTTGATGGCCGAGCAAAAAATGAATGAAATGTCTGTTGTACATTTTATTATTGTTTAATTGGTAAATAAATCAGCAACTAAAATTAATCATTCTATTTTTAGCGAATTCCAACAAAATCACCTTAAGTGCCCATCCCCTTGGCAACCAGGAGGGTCAAATTTTAGTTTATTGAATACATTTCAGTCCGTGTTCTGATTATTTATTATATCACAAAATGTTGAAGAAAGGGTTAAATTAATATGAAGTAGGTAGGTAATTAAAACTTGTATTGCACCAACTGTAGGTATTTAAAAGAAGTAATTAAAATGTAAAGGAAGCATGACACGTAAAACAGTTTAAAAAAATAAAAACATACAATTTTTCTCAATTTTGATACCTATAGTCTATAATATTTCTGTACCTATATAAAAATCAAATTGTGTCTATGTTTGTGCTTCTCAATCACGTAAAAACTACTGGACCCATTGAGCTGAAATCGTACATGGGCATTCATAGGGTCCTTGGTTAACACAAAGACTATAATATTACAATCCTCAAGACTTACTTCATAACTCGGCTTTTCCGGTAAGAACGTAAACAACTTTGTAATTAAGCAAAAAGCCGACATGCGCCGAACTAACCTCAAATTAAGATGGGGCGTGTTGACGGGTGAAAAACTTTTGATAACGAATTCGACGATACCAAAACGATTTTGGTGAGTTGAGCCGAGCCGTTTTTATTCGTAAGTTACCTATTCAAAAACTAATATTCAAAACGCCTTATAACTGCAGCAATGTTGGTCGGGAATAGTTTTAACGTAACTGAGGTTATAATGAGTTGGTTATATTGAGGGGACATTTAGTTGAAAAATTAATTAGGTACAGCTTGAAACTTGATTGTTGAAATTTGTGTTGTAGCCTCTTGGGGACTGCTGGTTACAAATTACAAGGTACCTGGTAAAAATGACCCGCAGATGTGGGTCCATGCAATGTACAGGTACCGGCTGGTTTAAATAAAAATCTTGATTTTTGGGGATAACTATGGAATCATGATTTCAACGCCCTTCATCTTCCCGGCAGTCCATTTTTCTGGAGGAAGGGTAGGAGACTGAAGATCCGCTATCTTTCTCAATGGTCATTCAGTCGGAAAAACTGTTCACCGACAAACATGGCCGAAATTCCCTGTTTTTTATTTCATCCCCCCCCACCGTTATCTGACCAGAAGATTGTTTTTGTTTTAGGCGATTTAAGATTTGCTGTATAAGTAGTTATGAATACAGGTGCCGATTTCGTTACAGCCCCGAATCCCCTCAGTCTCGTCCTAAAAATAGAAGAAGTCTTCACCGCTATCGTCGATATGAATCCCAAGGTTGATACACGTCACGTGTCTGCTACAATACATCTGGGATGTGGGCAAAGAAAACTTGGACCGAATGAAGGGAATCTTATTTTTCACTTGTTGACATGGATAGGTATGTCTTTTGGCTGGGGGTCAAGGAATTTTTCGCGACACTTTTTTTTTCTCCACACAAAATGCAACGCTCCGGCACTTTAGATTATTATTATTAACTCGAAAAGTGAAGGCTAGGTAGAAATCAATGAGGTAGGTACTACCGCAATGAAGTACCTACCTAATTCTGCCTTCCTCAACAACCGACTTAGACTTCTGTTTTAGCATGGAACGAAAGTAGCGCGGGAGTTTTTACTTTCCCAACATCCCAACAGAGTGGAAAGTAATGTCCGCTTTTACTTTCCAAAAATCCCAATAGAGTGAAAAGTAATTTCCACTTTTACTTTCCCAATATCCCAATAGACTGGAAAGTAATGTCCATTTTAACTTTCCCAACATCCTAACAGAGTGGAAAGTAATGTCCATTTTTACGTTCCCAACATCCCAACAGAGTGGAAAGTAATGTCCACTTTTAATTTCCCAACCGAGTGGAAAGTAATGTCCATTTTTACTTTTCCAACATCCCAACAGAGTGTAAAGTAATGTCTACACCTTTGACATATCTATGATATATTGTTTTTCACCTCAAGGGAGAAATTTATATATGGTTTATACGAAGTTTACATCATCTTCTTACAACCTGGTTACAACATAAATACCTCTTTTATTATTAGTTCGTTCTCATTTAAAAAACATCAATCGGGGGATCATGGCAACGCAACGCATAGCAACGCAGTTAACGTTGTTCAACAGAATGGGCACTAAGGTTTGTTTGGTTTGAAATTGATAATCGAACTGCTCGGAGCTCTACTGTCGCTCAGAAACTTCATGAGCAGTTGTCTTATGGCACATAAGGTCCGAATCCGTTAAAAAACGTATTTCTCAAAAAATGGCACTTAGGTTGTTTTGCATATGGCGGTCTTCATTTGTTGACAGCCAATTCACATATTATTAGGTATAGAGGAGGATAATACGCTTTATTGAAGCCTGTTTACTGGTAGGAATGGCCTCGAATAATGTTTTTCGTTACTGTAATACAAAACGATGGGAATAAAAAAAATTGATGGATTTTTGGGGTGCGGGACATTCCTGTGGATTGAGAGTGAATTGTTCTCATTCCGGCGCCCGTTGTATTTTAAACAACGGACTTTCCAGCTAGTACTCGTATAAAAGCTAAATCAATGCTGCTCGAACCCCTCCATCGATATTTTGTGGGCTATCAAATAACAACAACCTGACTTTATTATCAATTACGGAGCTATCAATGAACATAATGGGGAGCTCAGGATCGTGCGCTCAAAATTAATTATCCGATGGTAATACGCCGTCGGGGTTCATCCCTTTTTAAATGCTGCTTAGAGCTGGTTTTACTCAGGATGAAGCCATCTTTTAATGAGAACTGCTCTTGAGGATATCGATTGAGGCTTAACAAGTTAAATTCCAATTAGATTTTTTAAATTAATTGTCAACTTTTAAATGTATGCAATTTTAGTTTGCTTCAGTATACAGGGTGTCTACATTAGCTATGGGACAAACTCAAGGAATCGATTTTTGAGCTCATTTCTGATCAAAAGTACTCGTGGAGATTTCTTTTTAAACGCTTTTTTTTCTTAAGTTATTCAATTTTTAAGATTTTTTTCGTGTTTTGTTGAACGGCATAGTCAATTTTAATTTTATTTTGCTGATTAGGCGAGAAAGTATGTTCGCATGTTGAAAAACATGGTTTTTTTAAAATACGAAATCGAGGGTTCTACTGAAAAATTACCCTCTATGAAAATGCGAGTTTGGGACCGGTTTTCACTGAGACCCGAGGGAGTGGTATCACATGGAGTGATTTCACAGCCGTTTCCGCCCCTCAAATTGAATTGAGAGAGATCCCCCCCCCCCTCCACCACCTTCCAACATAGTATAACGAAGCGAACGTTAGGAACTAGCGAGAGAATAAAAGGGTTTGCGAGATGGGTGAGACGAGTGATTTCCGTCACAGATGAAGTTAGGCTGGAGTCGAGCATTATTGTCCCGGGAATCGGCATTAAAGAAGGTGCACTGAGTTACAGACAAGAAATATTAGGTCAATGCTTCCAGAAAACAATCACCTCGTCAATGTAGTACCTATTCCACCTAGTTAATACGATGTTTTATTGTTCATATTCTAGGAAAAGCAAACAATTCTAGCAGAATAGAAAAAGAACATGTCCTAGTGGAATGTACTCGTTGCATTGAACTACACGAAGTGTTTGAATTTTAGCAGATGTGCCTTCAGGAAAACAACGGCAATCTAACAAAACTATTGAAAAAAAAGAAGAAGCAAAGCTCATTGCAGGTTTTTGGAAGAAATTAATTTAATTTTGTAACATACTATATTTTTAAAGAAATAAAGTTACTTCGTTATATTACTTTTTCTTCTACATTCGTTTGGCTATAAAGTTTTTCATATTTTATAAGACTGCTGAAATGATTTAGGGGCCGAGCCTCTCTTTGCTTTCTGACCTACATAAGCCAGGGTCGGGAAACAGCGGAATTGGAACACCGAGGAGGGAAACTAGGTCGGGACCCGAGGGAGTGGTATCACATGGAGTGATTTCACAGCCGTTTCCGCCCTTCAAATTGAATTGAGAGAGATCCCCCTCCCCTTTTCCAACATAGTATAACGAAGCGAACGTTAGGAACAAGCGATGCCTCCCCTTCTCAAGCGATTGCGGGGGGGCATCAGCGTTCCAGCGGCGGGTTCGGGGAGTGATTTGTGTTACAGATGAAGTTGAGGGGAAGCAACATTCGTCTCAATGCGCTCCGCCGGAAACCGCTTAGTTCCCTCCCGAGTTTCTGAAGGATGAGAGCACATTAGCGAGATAAATAACACCTTAATGATTCCGACGGAACTCTCGCAAGCCTCGTAATGACGCTTCAATCCAGTTGGGCTCACGGCCAATTAACAAATTCGGAGATTGATCCCAGACAGAAGTTGAAAACAAATTTATTTATTTAAAAAAAAAAAAAAAAAAAAAATCTCTGTAGCACAATGTTTCCTTGTATCCGTAACATGAATGTATATATCAGTTTTTCTTAAAGTGGGGTACCTACATGTACCCCTGGGGGTACATGGACAAAGTCCAGGGGGTATTTGAGAAACTCTACGTTTGAGAGGGAGGCTCAAGGGAGAAAGCTGAAGACGACTTGTTATTTTAAAATTTTTGGAACTATTGCAATAGCTTCATTTTCTAGGAAAATTCGCTAAAACATCATAAACTATTAAAGCTTTTCTGAGTGGGGATCAAATTCAAGTTCATCTTTGGATTAATTATGAATGAGCATCGACGTGAAATCACGACAAGCTAACCCAGTTTCCTGCCAGCCCCTATAATATCACAGTTTCCGTGATACAGAAGGCCGGCCAGCTGCAAGGGCTCGACCCTACTCATGATTTAATACTCCGTCCGCTTGAAGAGGAACACAAACACGATTGTTTTGCGCCTGTTTCTGAGCCCACTGTAAACTCTTTGTTCCTAGAACCTATTTGTGCGTCGGCTCTTCTTTTTTTCATCAAAGCTTCTGCTCAACATATTGCTTTCCCCCCCTATCGTTTTGCTCGCTCTATTCGCTCCTGTTTGTCGAAAGATTGGGATATGATGGAGCGCTAGAAAGAACAGAGTTAACATCGAGTTTCAACCGTTTGATTCCTGGGAATGAACAAAAATGACAAGTGATTTTCCTCGAATCTACAGATGCTATCCATGCACGAAAATATAATGTACGTCTGTAGGCAGTAGAGAAGGCAGAAAAAGTCCATAGTGCTCGAAGAATTTTTAAATAGATTAGGAATACAATTCAACGTGTATAAAACAAATTTTATTTCTTTAGCGAATTTCCATAGAAATGAAACTATAGCAATGGGTCCAAAAATTTTGAAATCAAAATTTTTGAAAAATATCTTCATCGAAATCCTTTTGAGGCATTATGAAATGTATCCTAGAGTTTAACGCTGTTTCATGTGTATGTTACGGGGAATCCCAGACCTTCGGTAAATACTAGCATTTACCGGGAAATTTGCGAATCTGCCCTGGAAACTGGGAAGGTTACGGTACTGAAGGTATGTTTCGAACTTTTACCGCTGTCGGCCGGCAAATCTCAGGAATGGCCACCTTAAATGGCACAAGTCCGATGAGACATCTCACCAGTCGGATCTTAACCAAACCTTGGTTTCGCAAGTGCTATAGTTTATACATGAAGTTTATATTTTTATAACCGAAGTTTAGGAAATTAATTCCCCGAAGTTTAGGAAATAAAATTAGGTAAGGAGTATTGCAGTGTATTTTCGTTTTAATTTAGGGGCTGCAATTATGATTCTTGGTCTTATTAGTAGTTTCCTCTTCCCCTTGTCATTTCTGTTAGTTTTTGTGCACCCAATGATACTATTTTATATGCATACTATATTTCCAGACGCTGTGAGGCTTGCTGCACGCTTTTGCCACTCCCTCATAAGTTTAACTTTTGTTTTATGTTGGATGGTTTCACAAACATTGATGTTCTTGAAGGTATGTTTGTTCCTTTTGCCTATTAGTTGCTAGTCGTAATGTTAAGTTTTCTCTCTCATGTTATTGTTGACGTTTATGCCTGTTTTGTTTGCTCCTAGGATGCTCGGAGTTTTTTTTTTTTTTTTAAACTGAGGATGGTCTGTTAAGACCGAAACCGGTATCAAATAAATTGACGCTCCCTTACAGGGAAAGTAAGGAACTAAAGGACCATTTTTCTTCACTTCCCACACCCCCTGCAGAGAATAATCCGCAGATTACGCCACCAGTTTTTTTTAGATTTAGAATAGTATTTCTTCATATCTGCGTACTTAGGTTTATGTAAAATTAATTCTGTGAGTTGTACTGTGCAATAATGCCATGCTCCATGGGTAATACATATTTACTTATCAATACAGATTAAACTGTTGTGGCATCTTGAATTGCAAATTGCTAGTTTGGCCGTGCACTTCGTTGTGGAAAACTTGGTTTTGCAGTCGCACTTGTATAGCTTTGGCCACCTCAACACGCTGGGAAAAGCCTGCCGGGGAATAGCGAGATCTGGCACAGTTGTTGTGGTGTGACCGAGCAACACCGACTGCTCCCAAGCCCAGCTCATCTGCTGAGTTTGCTGCTACTCTGCACGAATCAGTATGGCCCATATTCTCGTGACGTCACGCCTGGAGTAGGTTCGCGTTTCAGCCAAAGTCGGCCATGAGACCGCCCTACGTCATGAATTGCTACTGAACCAACCTATTTCTCACAAGAAGTTTGCCGTCTCACGTAAACATAATTCGCGGTTATAAGGCCATTTTTCAACAGTTTTATTTTGAAAAAGTATAATATTGTAGCAATACAAAGTTTCAATTCGACTAAATGTTATAATAGTCATACCTGCCAGAGCAATAATTGATTGTAGATTGCTGTCAACAATACCAATCTAACGTAAACGAGTTTTTATTAGGACTAGGAGCCTACTAACTATAGTAGTTAATCAGTGTCAGAAAACTAAAGAACTTCATTCGTTTAGGCTTTGAGAATAATTAACCTGAAAAATAGTAAAGAAAAGATGATTGAAAATTCCTCAGGTGTCTGTACTGCTGTGTAGGTACCTAGCCATTGCTCAGGTAGCTTCATCAGCGTTTTATTATAAGTTCGTAGTACTATGCTTAACTGAGGAAGCTTTACTTGTTATATTGAATGAATAAAAGGAGAGATTTGATGGTTTGTCAAAATAATCAAGGCAGGTTGTTGCTACACCAAGAAACGAAACTAATTACTTAGGTAGGTACGTACGTCCTACCAGATTTGCTGTTGGTTTAAAGTGCCTAAATAAAGTAGTTAGGTCGTTGCTTTGCCGACGAATACAACCACTGATTAGAAAATTTGTCAAATATCGAATCAGGCAAATATGCAACATTAATTAAAAACTACCTGCAAGGAAAAAACCTTGAAATGCATTCCTCTGAAGGTAAGATTTCATAAAGACGATATTGGCAGTGCAGTTATTGCACGAGTTTTGCAGTTACGCAAATTTTATGGAGAAAAAAGGTAATTAGGTACCTACTTTCGTTTTTATCAATGAAGTACCTACATGAACAAGTAATAATATACGGAAAGTATGTAGGTATACCTTACCTCTAGGTACTTACCTTTCCACATATGATACAACTTACTATTCCCGCCTAAAAGAGCTCTCATAACACATTTTTTCACAAGACCACTTTCACAGTACTCTGAAGATTTTTAGTTTCAATTGATTCAAAGAACACTTCTAAAACTAGATAGGTAATCCACAACATCTTTGAGGCTGATGTCTGGATCATCTAGAACACTTGTATGTCAACTCCCCAACACACATTTCATATGGATCTCTACCCCACAGATTATATCTTGCGTTCGTAGCGTTTGAGGTCAACACCTGATAATAACTTGATGTAATTTGCATACAGTTTATTACCTTGCATTGTACAAATAATGAAAATATTGACTAGGAACTAGGTGAGAGTATGTTATGCTGTTGTCCAGCTGTGGCTACAAATGGCGCATTTTCGCATTTGTTTACTCGCCACCATGACAACAAGGTGAAATAACTTTGATTTCGCCTTGCCTCGATGTAAGGATGCGCTAGTGTCCAAGTCTCGAGAATATCACCCATATGATAAAACTGTGGTAGAACTCCGACAGTACCCGGTGAATGGGCTTTAGAGGGGGTTGGGGTCCACGACTATTGCCAGTTGCAGTTGCCAATTAGATAGCAGGCACTCTGTCATCCAGCAGTTGGGAAGGGAGAGACTATAAGGAGTATCTAGCCCCTGCCCGGTATGTCCCATGATACGAGTATCACTCCTTCTGTCTCTACTATTTACTTTTATCCCCATCGTGTCATCTTGTACCAGTAAATCCCTTAGTAAAACCGAAGATTAGTTGGGCATGCAGATTAGAATGATGTGTGTACATCAAATAGTCAATCCCTTAGTAAAAATGCAGGTTAGTGGACATGTAGGTCAGAATAAAGTTTATAGTTTAGTGATCTGGATGCTCTCAAGCTCGCATCCAATCAAGCTCGTAGTCAATCTCTTAGTGAAAATTCAAATTAGTTGGACGCGCAGGTCAAAATGACGTTTTAGATGTATATTTCGGGAGTTGTACGAGCAAAAAAATATGTCCAGTCATTGGGAACAGAAACCACGACCTTCGTCTCACGAGACCGTTATTCTAACCTAGGAGCTATGATTTAACTATCGTTTCAAGAGACAACCACAGTACTTCACCATTCAGTAGGAAATGCGGAGCGGGAGGTAGAAGTTTCTCAATATAACCGCTAGGAAGCGCTGTTATCATGGGACATACCGGGCAGGGGATAGATCCTCCTGAGACTATACCACATGCCGAGTGACTGGGGCAAGAAGCCGGATATCGTTGTCGTCAAGTCCGATGGGTCTGCAATAATCCTGGATGTCCAGGTTTTCAGTGGACATGGAGCAGACCTGGCCGGCAAAAATAAAAAAAGTATGATAGAAATGATCAGTGGCAAGCAATTTCCGAGCTAAAAGGAGTGGCGACCCATAACATCAGGGTCATGGCCGCGACCGTGTCACGGCGCGGGGTGTGGTGCGGGAAAAGTGCCACGGAGTTACTTGAGTTGGGTATCTCGGCGGCAGTGCTCCGTGCTATCACCACCCTGTCCTGAGGGGTTCGTACTTGAAATGGTGGTCATTCTGTAGGGTCACTCCATTCATACCATTCTTCCTCCTCGTCCTGCAACTTCCCTTATCCCTAGAGCTGGCGTCGGGTAAACTTGGGCGTCCTCCCCACTTCTTTTATTTATTTTCTCAAAATAATGGTGTGCCCCCTCCGAATTTGAGGGGAGTTTTCTAAAAAAAAATTTAAAAATAAAAAATTTGTGTGTGTGTGTGTGTATGTGTGTGTGTGTGTGTGTGTGTGTGTGTGTGTGTGTGTGTGTGTGTGTGTGTGTGTGTGTGTGTGTGTGTGTGTGTGTCATTCCAGACAATAACTCTCCTTAGGATAGAGATAATAATTCTGTTCTATCGTCAAAAATCAAACTTTCCAAACGTTGGTTGGCTAACACTTTTTGAGCACATTAAATTGGCTAAATTTCTTTTCAGCTTTCCAAACGGCTATAACAGCAAAAATTCGTTAAATGTATTTTTTCTGCAAAGTTTTAATCGAAAAAAAATTATCTGCAACGGACTAGAACAATTTAAAATTTATCCAAATAAATACAGAATAATTTACTTAAATTTAATTCATATTTGCTAAAAAAATCAATAATAGTGTCTAAAAAAGCTAAAATTTTACAAATCTTTTTTGAATCATAGAATATTTTGTAGAACGAATTTTGTTGCCTTAATTTTGTAATTAACTATTTCTTTGCATTCAAAGTACTCAAAGTTCCCATCTCATAACATAATATAATACGATATAATCTACGAGAATTCGCTCATACAATCATGCCGCGTGACTGGAACTTTTTATGCTTTGATTCCCCCAGCATCACTAAGATTCTTCTTTGACAGCTAGGAATGACAGTCCCAATTTCTGCACTTTGTCTCGCCTAGTACGAGCCAGCATAGATCGATAATCATATTATCTGGGACAAAGGACAGAAGCAAACCTAATTGCACCCTTTAATTCAATGTTCGGCGTAATCAAGATAATGGACCGTATAAAAGCAGGCCCGTAAAGAAAAGGTCCTTCTCGTCGTATAACGTTTTCAGAAGAGAAACGTAGCGGCTTTTTGATGGTGATTAGGTCTATATAGTTACCTACTGTGTAAGGAAGATAAAGTCTTTATCCGTGTCCCGACCATACATGAAAGTGTTATTTCAACCCTTAATTTTATTTTTTCGTAATTACATTGTGACCAGGAGATCATTAAGAGAACAGATTAAAATATCAAAGAGTTCGTTTAGATAAAAAATTCGTATTTTTAAGGTTAGGAAAATAAGTGTAAAGGAAGAGAATACTTTTTGAGGGTGTGGCCTGACACAGCGGAGTGTGACTTTTCCGAATTCCTAAAAATTCCTCGAGCAAACACTTGCATCTCTAAAACATTCAAAATAACATAAAAGATTTTTATGAGACCATAAATCATAATGATCTTTTCGGTTATTGACATTTTATGTCTTTGCTATGGCACATAAACTAAAAAAACGTCACGGAAATTGAATGATGAAAATTGCTCACGAAAATATTCTGATGATTTCCGCTTACAACCGAGTCGTTGCTAGGGAAATGGTACTTCTTCGTTTTTCATCATACAGAATTCGTTCACCATTCGTTCGAAAGCTCTCGATTTATCCAACCATATTATGTTAACTATTGCGAAGTACGTGGCCAACAAGCTGAGTTATGAGCATGTTTATTTGAATAATTTTGTACACATTCTCAATAATTGATATTGTGAACATAATTGCAACCGCTTGTTAATTTCTGATGATTTCATTGAGCTGGGGTTTCAATGATTTGATTCATAGCAGGTGATCCGATTATTGCAAGAACGGTTTGATTTGTGAAGCGGTGGTTAAATCATTTTAATACTAAATCATTTTAATTTCTATACTTTACACTCTAGGAAGCTTCAATTTCGTATGTAGCCTCTTTAGGACAATTACTTGACGATGCCCAGGGTCCGGATCAGATGAGTGGCTCTCAAAGCTAAATCCTATGCTTTACACTCTAGGAAGCTGTAATTTTGTATATACTCGTAGCTTCTTTAGACATTTACTTGACGATGCCCAGGGTTCGGATCAGATGAGTGGCTCTCTGCCCAGGGTCCGGATCAGCTGAGTGGCTCTAAGAGCTTGCATACGATTCTGCAACACATACGAGTCTGCAACTAAAGACATGAAATGTCCCAATGTGTTGCAGACTCGTATGCAAGCGTTTTGTTTTTTCGTTTGATTTTCACGTACAACCAAGCCGTTGCTGGGGAAATGAAATTTCTTTAGTTTTCACCGGGCAAAAACCGTTCTCCACTCGTTTGAAAGCTCTCGATTTATCACGCATTTCTTTCGTACTTGTTCTTCTATTCATGTCGTAGTTTTATTATTTTATAATCTTTCTGCACTCGATGTGATTTTCTAAATCACACCATAGAAGATTAGTAATGGATAGTAGTACGGCATGAATACTTGAACTTCAAAGATATTTATGGCTTACTATACTACCCCATTGAAGAACATTGTTTGCTTATTTTTGTTTCCGAGTCTAGCTCTAGGTAGAAGGAGCCTTGTTTTCCCATTCGGGAGACTTTTTCGTGTGTAGTTCAGGTGTTCATTGCCTGCCCCTATCCTTCCTATAATTTGGTAAAACGTTCTATTTGATTACTTGTTTTCAGAGTTGGGCAGTATCTAGTTACCTGGGTATCTAGATATTTTTTCGAATACTTCTTGCAAATTTGAAGAATTCTTGCCGAAAAAGGTGCCAAATCAGTCAATTTATCAAACCCATTGTATTTACCGCATGGTTACACGAATGTAATCGTGAAGATGTAGTTACAGTTACTTGGTATCTGTATCTACCATCACAGATAGTTTTATGGATAGTGTAACAGTATCCGAAATCCGCAGGTACAGATACTTGCCGAGGGAAAGTAACTACTGACACAGATACAGTTACTTGTATCTTTTAACGTAACTAATTACGTAATCTAGTTACTTTTTCGGATACATTCACAAAAGTCGTCCTAATTTGACTGGAATTCGGAAAGCTTATCCCTACTGCACATCTAGTCACAGTTGGAGTCTACAGCGTATGAAAAGGTGAAATAACAAATTACAGTCACGCAACATGGCTACGGAGTGCAATTACCAAGAAACGAGCGATTTTTGGAATTTGTGTTCTGCAAATACACAAAAACTGAACCTTGACACAGTAGGAAAAATCTGAAGTTCTGAAATTATACTCCTTCGGCCTCCAAAATTTCCAGTACAACTTTTCGCACACTGCACGCCGTACTGACGTGGTTTTTGCCTTATAATAAAAAAATCTGAAATTTTCACTGTATACTTTTGAGGCCTTAAGAATGTGTTGTACAGAATTTCAGAATTTTCCGAATGTGCCAAAGTTCAGTTTTTGCATATTTGAGGAACTAAACATCCAAAAAACGATGTTTCTTTGAAAATTCATTCCCTAGCCATGCAGCATGTCTGGAATTTGTTACTTCCCCGATTCATACGCTGTGGACTCTGTGATGGAGTTAGGCGCCCCGGAGGTGCAATGGCGGCCTAAATCCACACTCATAGATAGAGAGGGGTGTGACAGTACCATAAGAGATACAACTCGTACTAATAGCATATATATGCTACGTTCGGAGAAGATTGGTTTACCAGTTCCAGGATCACCCATCCATCGCCAAACGCGGCCTTTCAAGAACACGAGAACAGGCGTGCGACGCCCGTTGGGAAACAACGGAGCGACGGCAGCGCATTCCCTTGGATCTCGCTGGAACTGTCACAACTCCAAAACTGCGAGCTGTGTAGTAGGGGTCAATTTTCCGAATTCTGGTCAAATTAAGACGATTTTTGTGATTGTATCCGAAAAAGTTACTAGATACCGTTACGGTTTCAGACACAAGTAACTTTATCTGTATCAGTAGTTATTTTCCCTTGGCAAGTATCTGGATCTGCGGATTTCGGATACCGTTACAGTATCCGCAAAAGTATCTGACACAAAAAAGCAACTCCAGGGCTTGTAATTGCGAGCCGACACAATTACCTGAACCTGATAGTAACTGTATCTATTCTTATAGTTACAATTTGCCTAACTCTGCTTGTTTTTTGTTCTTATTTCTCACTTGCAATGGTAATTATTGTAAATCTCCATGAATTTGAACTGAGATATGAAATTGCGCTTCACACATATTAGGTTTTTAGGGTTGATAATGTCGAGTTACGATAATTAAAATCGAGTAGATTTAGTTCCGCTACGTGGATGGAGATTTTGTGTTATTTGGACTCCGTGAGATAAGTGAACAAAACAATCAAGTATGCAGTATCATAATAAAACTCAATCATCAACATCATCATTCTTTCATTTGCTTCTTTTCGGTCGGTGTATTTAAAAAAGGAGAGATTTAAAGAGGAATAAATTATTATAACACAGTTAGACTAACAGTTTGACGAAGGGACACTAATTGTCTTTCTCCAACAGTAGTAATTACAAAAACCAAATAAATTGAGTTTCAGTTCCATTTTAATGAGTTTTCCTTTAATCACCCTGGACGGAAGCTCAAATCGGCTCGTTATGCGTGGAATTGAGGCAAAGCTTCGTGCAGGTGGAGATGAATAAGGTTTAATTGCCAATTTCGGGAACTACAGCAAAGAGCAACGCTACTTCATTGAGTCCAGTTTTAGGTATATTCAGAAAACAGAAAGGACGGTCAGAGTTGTTAGAACAGAAGTCCGTATTTTTTATTCATATTGATCACTATCAATGTAACATAATCGTTTATTCCCATTGGGGCTCCGAACTAACAAGGTCCACCGTTGGGAGCGCTAGGGGGGCAGTGCAGTAAAGAAAATGGTCGTTGACATGATTTACCTCTTGTACCTTGCGCCGCCCGTTTTCGCTCTACAATTCTTTTCCCGCACCACCAACATCATCAATCCTTTTCAAAAATGAAAATTATATTGTTAATAAATTGAAGACCGCCATGTGCAAAACAACCTAAGGGCCATTTTTTGAGAAATACGTTTTCTAACGTGGGGGAAGCCATGATAGAATCCATCAGCTTACTTAATAGTGATCTAGTGTCGATATCTATGTGGGCAATCGAAAATGGCATACATTAATCCTAGCAAATCTCAAGTTATTGTGTTGTACAAACAAGATTTACCTACTAATTGTCTGCCCCCCATCTTAGTTGACGGGATGGTGGTGCCTTACTCACCACATGTAAGAAATCTGGGACTTTATTTTGACAAGGCCATGTCTTGGGACTACCATGTGGTTCAGGTGTGCAAGAGAGTTTATGGATCTCGCCAGTCTCCGACGTTTATCTAAATTTACTCCTAATAACTTCAAAATACGACTTACCATTGCTTTAGTAACTCCTCACTTCTTTTATTGTTGCTCAGTTTACTCCTATGCTATTTCCGCTTCTTTGAAATCGAGACTCGTGGTTGCCTATAATGCTTGCTTGAGATATGCATATAATGTTAATGTACGTCAATCTGTATCCCATCTCACCCTTCTTTGCCTTCCCCTGGAGGATTATTTAATTTTCAGGCATTTAAAATTAATTGCAGAAATAATTAATGGTTCAATGCCAATGTATTTGTCCAATTTAGTTAATAGAGCCTCTTCTTTTAGATCCCACTCTCTCTCTGTCATCAGGCATACCAGTCGAACTATGTCCAAGTCCTTTGGGGTGGCAGGAGCAAGGATCTGGAATTCTCTTCCCTTGTCTGTGCGTGCGTCCCCCTCCATTGGTCGATTCTTGAAGGCTACTGTTCAGTATCTAGACATCCGATAGTAGCCAGCATTTAGTGCACTCCCCTTCGTTCTCCTCTCCCCCTTCTTCTTTTGGTGATCAGAATATACCTTCTACTTTCCTTTATCTTTTAATTATTATTTCCTTTATTTACCTAAATATTTTTAATTTGTACTTGATGTTTTTCTTTTCTATGCCACCTCATGTCTAAGTTTGTCTTTTGTCTCTGTTGTTCATGTGCGCTCACATAAACATATTGTTTCCTGCACAATAAATTATTTGAATTGAATTGAATTAACGGATTCTGACCTTATGTGCCATACATAAGACAACTGCTCGTGAAGTTTTTGAGCGATAGTAGAGCTTCGAGCGGTTCGTTTATCAATTTCAAACCTAACAAACCTAAGTGCCCATTTTGTTGCACAACGGTACCTGCGTTGCTTTGCTTCCTCCATGATTGATGTTTTTTACACGGGAACGAACTAACAATAAAACAAGTGAAAAATAAGATTCTCTTCATTCGGTTTAAGTTAACTTTGACCTCATCCCAAATGAATTGTAGCAGACAACTGACGTGTATCAACCTTGGGATTCATACCGACGGTAGCGGTGAAGACTTCTTATATTTTAAGGACGAGACAGAGGGAATTCGGGGCTGTAACTAAATCGGTACCTGTAATCATAACTACTTATACAGCAAATCTTGAATCGCCCAAAACTAAAACAATGTTCTGGTCAGATAACGGTGGGGGGTGAAATAAAAAACAGGGAATCCTGGTCATGTTTGTGCTAAAGTCGGTAAACAGTTTTTACGACTGGATGACCATTGTGAAAGACAGCGGAACTTCAGTCCGCAACCCTTCCTCAAAAAAAAGGACTGCCAAGAAGATGAAGGGCGTTGAAATCATGATTTTATGGTTATCCCCAAAACATCAAGATTTTTATTTAGACCAGCCGGTTACCCGTGCATTGCATGGACCCACATATGGGGGTCATTTTTACCAGGTACCTTGTCATTTTTTACCCAGCACTCCCCAAGAGGCTTCAACTCAAATTTCAGCAATCAAGTTTCAAGCAATCAAGGATGATTTCGTTGGCCAGAACTTTTTGAGCACATTAAATCGGTCGAATTTCAAAAAATGTACCGTCAACTCATACAACTTTGTGCACCCCGTTCAACATTGTGCCAATCTCGTTTTTTGAACCTTATGCTCTCTAACGGTAACAAACTTGAAGTTATTAGTTCGAAAAAATTCCCACGAGCAGCGGAATGGTAGAAGAGGATGCCGACGCTTCCACAAGTCTTCCCTGTGGATTTCAGTGCCGGCAAGGTAGCTCTTTCTCTAGTCAACTAAAAGGGAATTGTTCAGTTTGTGCGGGGAGTCTCCTTTGGATGAGTATGCTGCGGATTTCTGAATAGTCTGGTAAGTTCATATTTTCATCTCTATACTGTCAGCTACCAATTACAGTATTTTGTGTTATCAGAAGTTTGTTTGTTTCTATGATATGACCAGATATGTTAGAAACGGAAACTTAGGGGCACAACTTTGTGCCACCGTTTTTTTATTATTTCTGCAATAAAATTTAATGCTTTCTCGTTGTATTTTTACAGAAAATGGGTGCTCAGAATCGGAGAAAGGTGGCTGGACGAGTTGAAGATTTTTTGGGATATTTTTGTATGAATTGTTAAGATTTTATAATAAAAACGAACAGAAAGTTGCCTTGCATTGATTTTTATATTCACCTTGTTTAAAAAATCGAAAAAACACTAAAAATTCCGAGGGCAAATTTTTTTTTGTATTACGTTGCAAAGTCAACATGCTGATTAACAAGATTCAGACCGCCACAATGAGCCACATTAGGTTTTTCATTTCATTATAGGCTAAAAAAGATGGTGGCTCAAAGTTGCACCTTCCTGGGGTAATGAATGTGCCACGAATAAATAGTTCCCATTCTATTCGCTGAACAGATGGAATTTTTTCCTTAGCGACATTTGATCACTGAGATGTGTAAGTATCTTGGGTAAACATTTCAACGAGATACGACGACAAATAAAGTTCTGACGCTCAAAAAACCAAAAAAGTGGCACAAAGTTGTATGAGTTGACGGTAGGTACTTAAAAAAAAATCACTAAAAACTGCTAAAAATCGTTAATTTCTATTTGCTGGTAGAATATTGCTCAAATAAAGTTTATTAACAATAAATAAAACATTCAAAATGTATGTACAAAATTTTGCTAAAAAATATACTTAAAAATCATTAAAATTAGCTGAAAATTGATAAAACTGCAAAAAGCTGAAAATTCAAAACCCCTATTTGAATAGGAGATTATTATTTAGAATACTTTTTTTTAAATAAAATTAATAGTTAACAATTTCCTTGCACTCAAAAAGCTCAAATTTCAAAACAATTCAACATTATAAATTTATACGATAATTTACGAAAATTCGTTCATACAATCATGTTGCATGACTGGAACTCTGGAACTTTCACAATTTCTTTCTACTGAAATCGCACTAATTTCAATACAATTTAACATATTATAATACTATAGGTAATTTACGAAAATTCGCTCATAAGATCATGCTGCATGACTGGAACTTTCTTTCTTTTTTTCTTCAATCATGAATTTGGTCTAGTTGTGGAAAATATGTGAGGAGTTTCATATTGCAAGAAGGAAGGATATATTGCATTTGTAAAAAGTTGAATTGAATTTGCTAAAGTTTTAAACGAATTTGTAAAAGGTTGAATTAAATCTGTAAATGCTATATATATAATTGTTAACTTTGTTTCCTCTGACATCCCACGAGGGACATAAACTTCTTCCTGGGCCATTATCTACCTGTAATGATGGATTTCACTTAGCTGCGGCCAGACCGGAGAGTTATGGAGCGTGAAGCGTTAAGAGGGCCTTAGCGGAAACTTCCTCTAATAAGTTGCTTATTGGCTAACGTTTGCAAGTTGGAAACTACACGGTTCACCACGTCACACGAGCTAGCTGCGGGCTTTTGTCCTGTTAACAACCGGGCGTTCATCTCCAAAGCCTCACCTAACGCATAATTCGTCCACGGGTACAACAATCGAGATAATCCAGCGAATGGTGTGAATCAATAACCATTAACTTCTGAGACTTTAATAACTATGCCTTGGTCTCAACAAGCTTAGGCATCATCTCCGCAATCTGTGGACTGTGAAATACGGACGTAAAACCTATTCTATCATTGTCCATATTCCTAGTTACCCGTAGCTAAAACTTGGAAATTATAAGAACGCACTATTTTCAAATCTTGGTTGATTTTGCTACCGAGTCTACCTATAGGTAGCGGAAGCATTGTTTTCACTTTCGGGATATAGAAATTCTGTTGACGCCAAAATCAAAATTTCCACTCGCGTTTCACATTTTAGACCATACTGAACAACTTTTATTCCGTTTATGTCTGTCTATCGTGTGTCTGATCAATATACTCATGTTACGGTTACGAGAAAGCAACGTACCACACCCAACTTTTAACAGTCAGAACATCCTCACAAAACACGAATCCATACAAAAAGTAAATTCCCTTCGTTTATGCAGCCTTGTATGAATAGAAATCAACCTCATTTCAGAGTTGCAAAATTATAGGATTTGCTTTCTGACAGTAGTTTTGTCATAAACAGTTTTGATTTTTCTATTATCCCAATTAACTCAGCAGCATTTTTATCTCTTCATAAGAAAATCCATGCAACCTGTGTTCCTCTCATTTCCATTGAATTTGTTGCTGAAAAAAACGATGAAAAGGAATTATTGGAGAATAGTCTGTATATTATGTAATTTGGACTTAAATTCTATTCGATTTTGAGCCTCCACATGAGTCCCGGGAGTTCAAGGAGTAGTAGGGGACACACACAAACACACACACAGACACACACACACACACACACACACACACACACACACAAACACACACACAGACAGACACCTATGGTTTTTTCACGGATTCGGTCTTAGAATGGTATGAAACGGATTTGTATGTGGTTATTTTTTTTCTCATGGATGGGTAGTCACCTACCCCCCTGGATCAATTTCAATAGGTCGTCCCTATTTCAAAAAAAGCCTTGCCTGTAAGACCTAGCTTCTGAGGGACGTCCTAAAAAATTATTTTGCTCGAGCTGTCCCTGATTTAGCACGTATGTCCACCTTTTCATTATGCTGTATATCAATATGAGCCTTCACCCAAATGAAGGTAACTTTCACATTTTCATTTTCTAGCTGAGCAAAGTGTTCAAAGTTTCGGCAAATATTGGATGTTTGATGCGCTTTCTTCCTCCTACTTTCAAAAATGTAACTGCGCTCAAGGAATCTGAGAAAACGACCTTGGTTTCGTTCGTGTTACTTCGTCTCACCTCTAATGCATAGTTTATTACCTTCAAAATTCCTAAAACTTCCGCTGAATAGCTTGAACAATGTGCCGGGAGTTTGAAAATGTTGGAATGATTATTGCTTACATCCAAGAAAGCCCATTGTAGTATTACCTCGAACCGACGAGAAATTAGCACTATGTGCAGGATTGGAAGTAATCACGGATTATGTGACGTATATTTCAACCGTTTCGTCGAAAACGAGCACTTAACTTTGTGCCAGGATTGTATTTTGGAAGATGGATCCCAGGAACACATAATTATATGCGTACAGCATTTTCCGCGTACGGAAACTTTTCGAAGAAGTAACCCCCCTTTGTATATAGTTCATACCTTTCCATTACAGTGCACCAATAGGTAACAAATCAGCTCTTTCCAGAATATACAGTGATTTCAAACGTAACGGACTTAGTTTGAGGTCTTATGGAAAATTTCACGCTGATCACGAATATACCACATGTTAGAGGTCCCTGAATAAATCTTGACTTTTTTGCAAAAAACCACTTTTTTCGAGGTTCAAAACTCCCCTCCCAATAATATCCTTGACTCGAAAGTCCTATCAGACCAATGGCTCTTTCAATATTTGAAAAATTGCATTTCCCATCGAAAAGAACTGTTCAATTTCCTAAACGTTCTCCTAGACCTCCCAAAACCGATATAAATTCACCTGAAACAACACCTATGGGCACACGAAGATCTCTTCACGTCCAAGAACCAGAGAACCAAACCAAAACAACCAATTTATATTTTGGTATATTATTTCCAATAATAAGCCTATGTGATCGTGCAGCAAAAATTTGTATAACCCCCCCACAAATTTTGTCACTTTACGTTTCAAGGTGCGTAGAATCCAAATTTGAAATGTCCGTCCGCCGTCCGCCGTTCGCTGTCCGGGCCATAAAAGGCCTAAGAATTGACTTTAAAAACCCGTTCTTTCGCACATAGACTCCATTTGGGGTCTAGTTGGTCCTAACGTTTAACCATCCCGATCGCTTTACTCGCATAGATGCTATGGGCAAAAAACGGGCGAAAAAGTGTCTTTTTCAAGGTTTTGAGTGTTAGACTTAAGCACGCACGCACGCTTGGCAGGGGGTCACGGTGGATGGTGGGGGGGGATGAGGGGGGGGTGGAGTGAGAGGAGGCTTCCCGGCACCTTGTGGTGGGTACGGCGCCGGCGTTAATTCGAGGCATGAACATATATGTTTTTTTCTAGGTCATATTTGTGTGTTAATACCAATGCTTTTCCTACTCATATTTAATAACATATCCTCTCGACTTTTCGTACGTACTTAGATAACGATATTATTATGGCAATAACTATTTGAATAGATAGGAGCTCAAATCGAGAAATATAAACATGCGTATATAATTATAGAAGTATAGGTTGTGGCAACTCGAAATAGGACACGCCGAGGAACCTGGACGGGCCTCATGACGTACGCAAGCCAACTAAAACTACGATCATACTCAATTGAATAAATAATAAACCTTTGTGAAAGAATTTGCAGCGTTTTTATATTTGTATGTATACTAGCCGGTTACCTGTGCGTTGCACGGACCCACCCGTACGGTTTAGTCGGTGCATAGACTACTGAAATAACCATATCCAGACTCTGTTCGTAACTACAGAGGCTGCATGCGCAATTACAGCATAAAAGTAGCAAAATCAGGTTCAGACTGATGAGAAAAGAGCCCATAACTTCGATCAGCTCTTGATGACCCAGAGATCCTCACTATCGGATTTTAACTTCCTAGAGTGAACATGACAGAATTTAGCTCACTCAGCAGATCATGAAAGAGGCCATCATTTCAATCGTCTCTTAATGACCCAGAGAGTCTAACTATCAAATTTCAACGTCCTAGAGTGAACAGGAAAGAATTTAGCTCACTCAGCAGATCATGAAAGAGGCCATCATTTTAATTGTCTTTTAATGACGCAGCAAGTCTCCCTATCAAATTTCACATTCTTAAGGTGAATAGGAGAGAATTTAGCTCACTCAGCTGATCGAAATCGTCAAAACCAAAAACGCACAAAGAAAGGGCCCGAACTGCGTGTTGGCAGCCGTAATAAAATTTCGGGAGCCAAACAAATCGGTTGTCCGTCCCGCTCTTCGCACGAAATATCAAATTCCCGTCCATCACCTATCAATAATGCAACCCATGCTTCACCCGCAGCACCTGTAGCGTCAAGGCTTCTCCACTAGTCACGGATTTCATGAAATAATCATTCATTCATTCCCTTACTCACTTATGTTTTAGGTACCTCCTGATCATTATTTCTCTATGAATAACGAACTAACATGTCATGGATCACCTGTTCCAGGCTCCATGCCTTCTCCCCAAAACTTCTCTTCTCTTTCCACAGTGCCGCCAATCTTATTTTTATTTCTCTATAGTTGGCTATACTCCCTATCCATCCCTTCCCTCTTCAAGGGACCAGCTGCCATATACAGCCACATGAGGTATCTCTCATTAAGATTCGCTTCCTGTTCGTCGCCTAAACAACTTCTATTCATTTAACGATCTGTGCCTAATAAGCCATTTCGCCATCTTTATTTGATTTTCAGTTCAGCCACGTGCTACTTTTATTTTTACATTTTTTCAGTATTAGTGAAAGTGTTAGTTTTCTTATGAAACCTGAGTGTTGCCTCGTAGGTCAATTACCAGGTTAGTGCATAATTTAAGTTAATTTAATTTTATATCCTTTTTCATCTTTGTTAATTTCCCTATTTCTCATTTTAGGTTGATTTGCCTTATTTTAATTGAGGTTCTGATTAATCCTTTTTTATTTTCACTGCGTATTTCTGATTTTGCCTATTTCAACAAGTGCAGTTTATTTTTCCCTTATTTCTCTATTTTTATTTCACTACCTTTGATTTACCTTGTCTTGTTGTAAGGTCCTTTGGTTTAATATTTTCTGAACTCAAGAGAGTTCAGTGGTAGCAGAGCTGCTTACATGGTAGCTAAATTTAGTTGCCATAGCTTATTTGGTAGACAGAACGTTTCTCTCTCTATTACCTGATAGTAAGAACGCCACACTGTCCATTACATGGTAGCTAGAGCGTGACACACTGTCTATTACAAACATGAACTCGTTCTGCTTAGGTCCTGCAGCGACCTGTGATAGATTTCCACCTTCATAACACGGCATTCAATAATCAAATCCCATCCGCATTCAGGCATTATCCACATGCCTGACGTACTTGACTGGCAGTGATTAATTGAGGCGGGTTCGGGATTTAGATTTATTACAGACAACATAACGAGAATCTATCATCTCTCCCTTTTCGCCACGCCCTACCCTTCGACTATCAGGCTGGTTCTTGTTTCATCGTTACTCCATTCTCTCATCAAGCTGAACTTTTCCGAGTGATCAATGATGCAAATTTCAAACGTAATGAATGAAAAGTTGTTGTAGCCTTTCCCGAATATTAACAAGTGACCCCAAACATTGTCGAATGTGAAACTCACGTTTCATAATGAAAGATGTGTAATTTCATTCTGAATTAAAAATTAATATAATAATATGAAATATTCTGTTCGTATGAAGTAAATAAATTTTATTTGTGAGTGTGTGAGCGCAGTACCAATTGATTTTAGGTTGTTTTCGCAATATTACAAACAAAATTGTAAAGACATATCAACTAAATATTGTATTATGAGATCTGCTTCTACTGTAATCACGTTTGGTTGATTATAAAATCATGGAAATGCTTCAACAAAATTTTATGCAGATACAGCTAAATAGAGAATCACGATCAACAATTTATTTGGGGACAATATAACTGACAGGGAACCGTCTACACTCTAATCTGCACATTTCCTGAGAATTTCGTCACATATTGACAAAAAATCCGTAAATTAAGCTTGCTACTACAATTTCATATTTGCTCATGCGCAGAAGCTACTATTTATACGATTAGGTTGAAATTAAAATTGAGATATGCTTTTTTTTTTTTAATATGGAATGTTCGAATTGTCCTCTCTCAACTTTGAGCGAGATCCAACGACCAGGGTGTGAGTGAATGATGCATGGTGGAATTCACTTTTGTGCATGCGCAGAGTGAAATATTTATCAGGGGTCCTAACTAAACTAAATCACTCGTGACGAAGTTGTGGAAACCCATTTCAAAACGGAAGAGAGTGAAAAACGTTGTCTATTTCCACGAATAAATAAAGAGTTACAATGTTAAATCGATTGTTAATATTTGTTACTTATGATGGCCTAACCGCCGACATCGATTTAACATTGTAACTCTTTTATTTTTTCGTGGAAATAGACAACGTTTTTCACTAACTTCCGTATGTGGGATCAATAAAACTGATAGGGAACTATTTACCCTCCAATTCGCACTTATCCCTGAAAATATCTTCAAAATCAGATGAAAACTGGGAATTAAGCATGTTACAAGATTTTGCGTACACACGACGGACACACAGACAGACACGGAGCAAGAAAAAGCCAAGGCCAGAAGCCGAATCAATACTTCATTCTGCGCATGCGCAAACGTAAAATCCATTATGCTCCATTTTTTCACACTCTATTCGTTCGAATTCGCTTAAATTTGGATAATTGTTGGAAGAAGATGGCTTGATTACCTCATATCAATTTCAACACGATTGTATCATTAATAGCTACTGCGCATGCGCCAATGTGAAATTCTTGTAATGACCTTAATTTTCACAGCTCTCATCCGATTTTGATGAAATTGCCGGAGAATGCGCGGTTTAGGTTATAGATGGTCCCGTACCTACCTATTCATTGTTTTCAACTCATCAGTTCATTCTGCGCTTGCACAAACGAAAATTACATTTACATAGTATCAATTTTTGGTTTATTATTTCCAATAATAAGCCTATGTGATTGTATAGCAGAAATTTTTATAACCCCCCCTCAAACTTTGTCACTTTACGTTTCAAGGTGCGTAGAATCCAAATTTGGAATGTTCGTCCGCCGTTCGCCGACCGGGCCATAAAAGGCCTAAGAATTGACTTAAAAAACCCGTTCTTTCGCACATAGACTCCATTTGGGGTCTAGTTGGTCCTAAGGTTTAACCATCCCGATCGCTTTACTCGCATAGATGCTATGGGCCAAAAACGGGCGAAAAAGTGTCTTTTTCGAGGTTTTGAGTGTTAGACTTACGCACGCGCGCACGCCTTGGTGGTGAGGGGGTGAGCGGGGGTGGAGTGAGAGGAAGAACAAAGGTGGATACTAGAAAAGAGACTGGCGAAAGCCCCAGGGCATGCTGGTTACTATAGCTGGCTATCTGATTCAGAAATAATAAACCATTATGTAATAATTTGCAGCGTTTTTCGTTTCTTAATTGACCAATTATAACATTTCACGCTACTTCTTGAGTTATTTTTTTCCGCTATGGAATTTTTCAAGATCATTTGAAACTTTTCAATGATCTATCCATTCATGAAAGGTAAACGAGAAAGCAATGTGTCACACCGAACTTGGCAGACATTTTCATTAGTATTATAGGTATTTACTGTTTTCATTAAACTGTAATTTGTATGTCAATAAATCAACTATTCTCTCTCTCTCTCTCTCTCTCTCTCTCTCTCTCTCTCTCTCTCTCTCTCTCTCTCTCTCTCTCTCTCTCTCTCTCTCTCTCTCTCTCTCTCTCTCTCTCTCTCACTCTCACTCTCTCTCTCTCTCTCCCGTCCCCTTCGCGATAGCCCCTGTTGATCTCTGTGTACCCTCTGAGTTTCAGGGCAGGAGGAGAGACGGAAGGTGGCTTATCGCACTAATCCGCTTATTGGCTTGACCCGATAACTAACGTCTTTGTTACTCTCCTAACATTCCTATCTGGTCATGTAGCCCACTAACCTGTGACTTCATTGCTTAGAAACCTCGAGTGACTTTTAGGCAACGCAAACAAAGTCTGCCAAGTTGGGTGGGCAGTGTAGCTCCCTCACCTATAGTAACTTGGACGTATAGAATTAGTTGAAGAACAAAGTACGAGTCGAAATTATTGGTGCAAGATAGAACAGTATCTAATACCTGTGTAAAAAAGGGCTATGATTCATGTTTGCATGTGCAGAAATTGTCAATAAGTTAACTATCACAGTTATTCAAAATTGCATAAAAATCGATCAATTATTCTTGGAGTGTCATCCAATATAAATGCGCACGTTACCTATTATTCAAGCAAATGCGATAAAATACAAAGAGCATCATTCTGGACCCATCAACCGCTCGAGTTTGAATGAAATCGGACCAATGCATGGTAGGAAATAGACTTTATAAGAAATTAACGTTTGCGCATGCGCACAGACTACTATTAATACAGCAGCAAAGCAATTTATAAGATTATAAGAAATCGACGATATAAGAAATTAACGTATTCGCATGCGTAAGGCACGTTTATGCATTTGGTGATCTGGATGTTTCAAGCTCGCATCTCAAACATAGAAAAAATATCCTAAACCAATCCTTTCAGTTAAATAATATGGATTAATTGGAAAATCGATCAGAATGATATGTATAGTTTAGTGGTCTGGATGCTTGCATCTCAAAATTGAAAAATATTCTTAATCAATCCGATTAGTAAGAATAAATTAGTTGGAGAAGTAGATCAAAATCAGTGGTTGGAACAGGGGGTAGAAAATCCTCACGTTCTCCTGAGATCGAACAGGGTCGAGTCCAACAGTCATTGCCCGACTAATTGCTTGACGAGTTTCGAATATTGTTTTATTTTAAGCCTTGAGGGTGGTATTAAAGTCTTTCACTAGGCTACAACTTTATTACTGCCTCCTAATTTTTTGAAAACGTGAATAATTTATACTAATCATACTTGGGATGTTTCAAATGAGGACAGTAGAAAAAATGGAGTTTTGAAGAGTTCTAATCGTATTTTCAAAATTGAAGAAACACCATCACTAACTACATGCGCACAGAACGGAAGTTAGTGAAAAACGTTGTCTATTTCCACGAAAAATAAAGAGACCTTAAATCGATTTCGATGGATAGGCCATAATCAGTAACAAACAATAACTGAACACACACTAGAAAGGACACAGTTTATATAGTCACAGGTGAAGGGAGATTGAATCCCATTGGTCTAGAGAAAAGAAAGGGGCAGGAGGTACAGCTAATTAAGTGCAAACAAAGTGAAGGTGAATTATAGCACATCAGATGAAGTGAAAGGGGGGGAAAATAACTAAGTATGGTTTCAACAGTGTGAAGGGATAATTCCAAGCTTTATAGAAATGGACCTATCAGTGGTGAAATATATTGAGGTATATCCTCATTTAAACATTTACCAGATCTGTCACTTTTGATAATTTCGAATTTTTCAAGTACATTCAACATGTCTCCCTTTGGACAAAAATGAAGAAATTCTACAAGCCGTCTATCTGCCAAATCAAAATTGTAACTATGATTGGATTCCTTAAGATGTTTCGCAAATGTAGACTTAACCTTAATTTCCCTGAAATACGCCTGATGCACGTCTATTCTTTCCCTGAATTTTCTACCAGTTTGACCGCAATATTCGTAGCCACAAGAACATTTTAGTTTATAAACCCCATCTTTATCCTGAACATTGATGTTTTCCTTAACGGATCCTAGTAATATTTTAGAACTATCTTTAGTTTTAAAACCTACTTTGTAACCCCTCGATGATAGAATTCTGCCAATTTTATCAGAAATTTTCCCATTGCTTTTCTTTTAAATTTTCATCTTCCCTAGCCAGATTGGAAACTTTTTCTCTACTCTTTTTCCTAAGAATCTTATCCTATATGTTATCAACGAGATCTTCTCCATATTCGTTTCTAGCCGCTATGCTTTTGATAATGATTTTTTCCTTTGATAAATTTTGTTCACTCATTGGAATAGATAGTGCTCGGTTGATCATACTATGGAAGGCTACATGCTTATGGACTAAAGGGTGATTTGAAGTACTATTGATAGTTATATCGCTATATATAGCAATACATATCGTCCTAAACCTGACTCCATGGTCATCCCCCATATACATATATGTATCTGCTCTATAAATGGAAAAATCATGCTTTTCGTTTACCAAAAACATGGACAGATCTTAAAAATTGAGTTTATTTCCACCGAATTCGAGAGTAAATTTGATAAAGGGATCTATTTTATTGATTTTTACGTGAAAAGAATTTAGTAGTCTTTCTGTGCCCTTCCATAGAATGACAATATCATCGACATATCTTCGAGTATACCAATAGAAAAGATTATTTGTGTTACAAGTTGTAAATATTTGTGTATATTTCATCTTTATTTTTCTTGAAAATAGACAACGTTTTTTTCACTAACTTCCGTTATGAAATGGGTTTCCACAACTTCGTCGCGAGTGATTTAGTTCGTACCGACGCACCATTATCACAAAGTTCGCAAAACCATACTGGGAAAGCGCATGGAATGGAAATTGCATGATAGTTGGTCTACGTCTCACTTGTTTGCGAGGTCTTTCTAGCACGTATCGGCCAGGTCGTGCTGGAAGTTCAACACAGGACCAGCAGGAGGGAAGATATATGTTTATATGACCAGGAGTTTGTCTGATGAATCCCAGGAAACGTCTCGTGATGTTGGGTTTCCCGCACCAGCCCACCACTACTAACTAATACAATAAATTGTGTAATACTAAACTTACACACCGACCGCAGTGCATGTTTAATCCGATCTGTCTCGAAGCTCGGAGTCGGTTGTGGGAGCCCTATATTTCACAAAAGGAAAGACCCTTCCGCTTGAGTGTGAGTCTAATTACATTAAACCACCGAGGGGATTTTTTCAACCCTTTTCGCCAACCGCCACTTTTCATTTGCAAGCTTTTACATCTTCGAATTAAATGCTAATGTTTTTTCCCTTGTTTTCACGACTGTGAAGTTGGAACATGACGGTGTGTTTGAATTATTAAATATCACAATCCTGGATTAATATTTACTTGGACAGGAAAAAGATTGAGCAAATGCGATTGGTCGAGGGGCAATGGTCCTCTCTAAAAAATCTAAAAGGAATCCGAAAGATATTTAAAACTTTACAAGCAGATACCATGTTACATGGATATGTCTTTGATTGGGGATTTCATAACGGTTGTCCTCGAGAGTTGTAAACAAATCCTTTAACTTTAAACAAATCCCTGGGCCGCATCCATCCCGACTAATTCCAACAAAACAACGGTTTACTTATAGAAATGTTGAAAATAACTGTGGAGAGAAGCCACTACAATGAGTTGTTGTTAACAGTCCACTGTTGTCAAGAGGATGAAAATGTTTCCTATGGAGTGGAGTAAATGATGCTATTGCTTTACGTTAAGAATATTGTAACCGGCTTATTGAAATTGTTTATAGTCCAATCAACTTAGTTTAGGAATGTAGCCAGGTACGTAAGGAGGGGGAAATTGGTAGCTTGAGATGTGAACATTTATCACATAAATCAAGCGCTTTCCAACGAGTTATCGAAAAATGTTTCGAAATAAAAGTTGTAGAGCGAGAAAAGAGCTTTAATTTGATATATAATAACGTGTAAAACGGTTGAGTGATGTGGCGCTGAGAGAGCATAACGTTCTGGAATCCACAACGTGGTTGGAGTCTCCCAATTTCTCCCCAACTGATCGAAGGCTGATAGGAACCATTGATCCTGCGTCAGAAGTTTAAGGCCCTTGATCATCCCTTGCCCAGCGAATGCACTGACTGAGTTACACCAGTGTTTTCGATGCAATTGAAAAGTTTACGTGTAACTTGTACGCGAGGAAGACCAAGATTGAGAATTTCGACGAACTTAGGTATCAAATGTTTAGGAGCAAAGAAGGGCGCCTGATGCAATCTCAAATGCCTCCATGTAAAAATGCGTTACGACTGCACACAAAACGCGCTACATAACTATCAAGCAGCGGTATGGAGGATAAGCCTTCAACAATTCCCATCCCTCCCTGACTGCTCATCACACGGTTGGGAAACAGACAAGATGGGCGTTTTGTCTATCAAACGGTATATTGGTCTCCCAGCTCCAGAATGCATCCTGTCGTTCCTTTCCTGCAACTGCGCAACCAAGGAATGCGTCACCGATAAGTGCTCCTGCATTTCAAATAAATTACAGTGCACAAGCTCTTGTAAATGCAAGGGATGTCTTGCTTCCCAGAGATATGAAGACGAGAGCGACAACGAATATGACAACGAATGTGACAGTGATGACAGTGATTTGTGATACTAGAGATATGTGCAATTTTGGGCTTTATTTTCAGTATTCTTATTTTTCGATTATGTAAAAGTTTAATAATTGGTCGAAAGTAGTAATAAGAGTAAGTTGCGAGGAAAACAAAGTTCCTGTAAATTTTAAATCATACCTACCTATTTTATGCTGACTCGCTTGTTTCCTTTTATATCATCAGTTGATAGAGTCAGTTGCAATGATGGCATGATATTTCAACTTTATTTGTATTATTCTTATTCCATAATTATATCTTTTAAAAAAAGGTTCGGCAGCTGTAACCAATACAGCTATTAAAATTATAAAATTGCCTTTATTGAAAAATACAGTTCCTGTAATTTATACATCATACCCATTTGCTGATGTCTTTCTTATATCTCCTTGTATAATTAGTTGTACCTACCTGAAAGTAATCGAGGCTCTATATTGATTCGAGCTGTAATTTCGTGCCACAGTGCGACAGTACCGCCAACATGTATTTTGTCTGTTGCACGCTCGAATTTGACGTGAGGCACCTGGTCAGCGGGCCCAATATGTATTCTCTATTGAGTGTACGTCATAATATAACCCAAAAATGGTAAGAAGTTGCGAAAACGTATCGGCGATTGGCGATAAAGCATGTGAACGCCCGACAAACGGGGTCCGTTGAATGGACAAAGCCCGCGACCAGCGACCCGACGTTGTGGATTCCAGAACGTTATGCTCTCTCAGCGCCACATCACTCAACCGTTTTGCACGTTATTATATATCAAATTAAAGCTCTTTTCTCGCTCTATAACTTTTAATTCGAAGCATATTTCGATAACTCTAACCGTTTTTGACTTATAAGCAAAATAAGAAAATGCCGATTTTGGAAATCCACGTTTTTTGTTATTCAAACCACTTTTTCACGCATACCTCTTAACGTATCACCAAATATGACTATACCAATTGAAACTAGAGTATTTTAGAAACACTTTGGCGTTATAAAATCTTTTTTATCTTGTCTGGTTCAAAACATACGATTTTTTAAAGAAAATGCCTTCCCCCTCCTCTTTCCTCTGCCGCCATTTTTGATAGCTACCAAACTGTGATGTCTATCATAGCTCAAAACACTCCAAATGACCCCCCAAACATATTCTAGAAGTTTGGTTTGGTTATCTCTCTGGTAATGGAAAAGTTGCTGGCACACGGCCTAAAGGAGTGGCGAACGATTTCTGTGCGATGAAAACTGCGGAAGTTCCATTCGCCTAGCAACAGCTGGGTTGTACGTGAAAAACACTGAAATTGTGACACAAATTTTGCTTCACGGAAATTTTTGGTTGATCCCCCAGAGCAAAGACATATCCATGTCAAAAATCTAATCTCAAACCTTCTCCTGAAATTGCCTTGGCTACCTAATATCACAGATCATATCACATAGTTTTTTCTTAGACTGAATGTATGTGCCTATACTCCTTACTAAACCTCTCCCCAAAGGCCGGACCCACAGACCACCCCTTTTTCAAAGCTGTCAATGCGTACTGTATCCACACCTCGTAACCCTCTTCTATCTTAAGTATTCCTATGTCGCACTCCAGCCTCAGCTCTCTCAACCTGGTCACAGCCACCATGCGCTCCCATGCAAATAACTCGCACTCAAAAGTCACATGGTAGACTGTGCCCACCTCTCCACATTTACACAGACCATTCTCTCTAGCTAAACCCATGTCCTAGAAGTCACGAAGCCCAGAGATCATCTGGGTCGTGTGGAAATCGAAGACCATCCATTCAGCTTTCATCTCTCATGCACATTAGGCAGCCATTCTGGTACTCGCCCCTGGTACTCGACTGATTCCTCCGAAAGGTACATAGATCACTCTAGTTTCCGCCGGGAGACTGGCGTTTGGGTACATACCGGTCGAAAGTCAACACGAGCGAGAGGCCTTTTAGGTACGCTGTGCAAAGAGCATTTAGGCACATACCGGTCGAAAGTCAACACGAGCGAGAGGCCTTTTCGGTACACAGCGTAAAGAACGTTCAAACTTCTAAACACATCAATAGTAACACAATGAGGCAATAAGTTGTCTACCCGTCTTCATCACGATCGGAAGCATGAATTTGAAAATAGATTCCACATTCGTTAGTCGGAGGGGTAAAACGGCAATATCGGTTGCAAATTATACGTTTACTGTGTTTAGGACAATGAAGGAGAGTAGCATACCTTTAATGACGAATTGCCAAAATCTACGGCTCCGTGCACAGGCAACTTATGGTACTTTCACGTACGCACCGCATCATTTTTATTTTGATGTGGGCCAGTGGCTAAAAATGTTTCTCAGTTTATGCTTTGTTCCTCCACATTCGGTGTACAATGCTTTTTAGTTAATAGTTTCTATAAGTATTTATTTAATGCGATTCAAGATATTATGTACAAGATATATGTACAATATACATTTAAAATACCGTCTACCTATTCTCCTCCTGTACCCAAACAGCCCATACCGTGTCCGACCCCTTATACCCAATTGCTTCCTGATTCTATACCCAAATGGCCCATATCGTCTCAGGCAGCTTGTACCCAAACGCTTCCTGTTTCTGTACCCAAACGCCTTAACGCCTCCAGGCCAGATGTGTTACTCCAACCAACATCCTCTGCTACGCAAATGATGTCTAGTTCACAGCAGATATATCCTTCTTCACTCTACGGGGACTTGGGGCTCTGGGATGTCCATCTACTTTCTCAGCAAGATAATCCCATCATCGACTCAATTTTCAAAACCCTCACAAGCTTCCCCAAGTCTGACCCGCCTTCAGACTTAAATTTAACAGACAAAGAAGGGCATCCTCTAACCTACCCCAAATTTTCAGGCCTTTTAAAGGATTCGAAGCCCTTCAAGTTGTGGTACTCTCATATTTATCCTACTGATGTATCTACTCTAAAGGTTGGGCTGCGTCCAAGTTCCACAGAAGAAAATTGCCGGTCCAGGGAGCGCTCACTTGCGATACCATCTTTGACCTCTTTGCCCAAACGTCGTGTATTTTTCTCTCGGGATTTCTCTTTTTTTTCCTCGAGTAGTAAAATATATTTCGTTCGTTTCTTCGCCCTCCTTCCACCGCATAGGGTTTTCCACCCTAATTTCCGAAAAGCCACCCACTTGGCTCCTCTTCTCCACTTAACCGTCGCATTAGTCAGAAAAACTCTCATTACCTTCGAATTTCTCTCTCTACCTTCTCACCCCTGCCCCTAACTCCCCCCCCCCCCCCTTCTCTTTCACTTGTGGCCAGCTCCCTCCAAACTCACTCGAGCAATGCCCCAACCCCCTAACCCCCGAACTACCCCCACCCCAACTACCCCACCCATCCATGTATTCTCCTTTCCATCTCCCTTTTTTTGGACGTACCCTTCCTGCCCTAATGACTCCAGGTGAAATATATAGCGGTTCTCTTGGAGTGCTCTCCCGAGACCTCATTTGCGAGAACTCTATCGCTGGAGAGTTGAAACTCTATTCTACTGGGCGTTGAGGTTTTTTTTCCCCCTTTTTTAAGCACAAACGTTTCTTCCGAAAGTTGTTTGTTCCTGTATATTTATGTGAAAGTTCGACCAGCAACGATCACAATGTGACTTGATCAGTGGTTGTGATGGTTCAAGAATATTGTGGTGCCGAGTTCAAAGAGTATTACCCACGTATTAATTTTATATTTTAACTAACCAGTTACTCGTGCGTTGCACGGACCCACGTTACGGGTTAGCCTGTTTCAATTTCGATCGTCTCATAGTAGCCCAGAGAGTTCCCCTATCAAATTTCAACTTCCTAGAATGAACAGGACAGATTATAGCCCACTCAGCTGATCAGGAAAGATACCATCATTTCAATAATATTTTCATGACCCAGAGAGTCTTCCAGTCCAAGTTATACGGTGAACAGGAGAAAATTTATATCACTTAGCTCATCATGAAAGAGCCCATCATTTCAATCGTCTCTAAATGACCCAGAGAGTCTCCCCATCAAATTTTAGCTTCTTAGAGTGAACAGGAGAGAAGTGGAGCAATCCTGTATCCAAACCAAAGAAGCTGCAACTGCGAGTAGTAGGTTATTATTGATAGTCTTTCTCAAAACCCGAAATCAACTTCTCCGTGACGGAAAAAGAAGCATTGGCTGTGTATCCCCCTCGATGTATCCTCAATTCAGAGAGATATGGAAAAGCTGTTTGGAGGCAGCTGCAAAACATCTAAACCGATCTCATTTTATTTATTTATTTATTTTTATTTATTTATTTATTTTAATCATACAAATGCATTTTATAAATATGGTACAAATTGAACAACTTAAGCTACTCACTTTCGATTTCTTTCCCAACAATAGGCTTGGCCCGTGTAGTTGGGGAAGGTCTTGGTGATTCGCTCATGTCTTAAAATCTATCTACTCTATGATACAAACGGTACTTAAAAATATAATGTTATGCGTATAATGTTCTTATAATTTTAAGAGAAGATATTTTCTAAAATAATCACTGTACATAAATACTGCTTAAAACAGTTTCACATCCCGCTTCCCCCTTTTCTACAAGCCAGGTTAAAATATGTTTCTTGTAGTTTTGTCTTGTGAATCTTTGAGCATTTTTCATATGGCCCTCTAGCGCTCTGTGGATAATGTAAATAATGAATTTTGGATTGTGAGTTGACAACGTTAGTCTCGGTCTAGGTGCAATTGCATTTCCTGCGGCTAAGTACCTTGTTATATACATTGGGTTACGTTGTGAACTTATTATTTGTGGATCCTTATGGAATTGCAGAAGTAAATTTTTAACATATAATTCCATTATAGTAAATAGCTTAGATATATTAAATACATTGTCAGATGGAGTCCTAATTGGTAAAGACAGCATAATTTTTACAATGATTTTCTGGCGTACATGTAATTTATTTATATGGGTTGGGAATCTCGATATTACCATCACAACCCCTCTGCTCGAAAGAAAAATTGAAAAATGGTTCGTATCCGACATCCCCTCCTTTTCCGATCACAGGTACATTGTCGTGGTAATCCAAGGTTTGGGTAAAACACGACAAGTACATAGAGATCCTAGGAAAACGAACTGGAAGAACTACAAGGAGGAAGTAGAGGGCAGGTTGAGAGAAATTCGGACCAAAATACACAATAACAATGATATCGAGGCCCTGGCGGAAGAGCTGGAAAGCGCGCTACTCGCCTCATACAACAATCACACCCTGACAACAACTGGGCCCTCGCCAATCCAGGTTTCCTGGTGGAATACGGAACTAGAAGCTGTCAAACGTGAAACTGGCAAACTGTATAACAGAGCCAAAAAGACCGGCTATTGGGATGATTATAAGACCAAATTAGCTGAATATAGGAAACTTATCAGAATAGCAAAAAGGGAAGCATGGAGGAGGTTCTGTGAAGAGGTAGAAAGTGCCTCTGAATGTGCCAGACTCCAGCGAATCCTTGCTAAAGATCCTATCAATCCAATTGGAACACTCGTGAAACCAAATGGAGAATATACCTCAACAGCTGGGGACACCCTGGCACTCATGCTGGAGACCCACTTCCCTGGCTGCTTAGTAACAAATGCTCCAGGTACAGACTCTGACCCACCAGCCCGCACTAATGGCGGGAAATCCTCTCCCTTAGACTGGGAAGTGGCAAAGAGTGTAGTCACCAAAGAGCGAGTGATGTGGGCCATCAACTCATTTGACCCCTATAAATCACCTGGCCCGGACGGCATCATCCCGAAACTTCTACAAGAAGGGGGGGACAATGTCGTTAGGATACTAGGTGCTCTCTTTAGGGCGAGCCTGGCAACAGGCACGATTCCCAGAAGATGGTGTCAAGCAAGGGTCATATTCTTGCCAAAGCCAGGGAAACCTTGGTACAACCAGGCAAAAGCATTTAGACCCATCTGTCTGACATCCTTCAATTTGAAGGCGTTGGAAAAACTTGTAGATAGACACTTGAGGGAAACCTCCTTAACAGAGAGGCCCATTCACCCCAACCAATTTGCCTATCAACAAGGCAAATCCTGTGAAGCCGCATTGCACCACCTAGTCACCAGGGTGGAAACTGTGCTGGCTGACAAGGAATTTGCAATAGGAATATTTTTGGACATAGAGGGGGCATTTGATGCAACCTCAGTAACCTCCATTATAAGGGCTACTCAAAGGCATAACATAAACAACACCATATGTAGGTGGATAAAAACTATGCTTACAAGTAGAACAGTAAATGCTGAGCTCCTTGGGGAATCAGTGGAGGTGTCTGTGGCGAGGGGCTGCCCGCAGGGGGGGGTACTATCCCCACTGTTGTGGAACCTTGTTGTGGACTCTTTACTTGAACGACTCAACACACTCGGCTTTTATGCTCAAGGCTATGCCGACGATGTGGTCATCCTGATTAGGGGACCATTCGTTGGAGTAGTCTCAGATCTGGCTCAGTCAGCTCTGAAAGTGGTGGAAGACTGGTGTGGCACTGAGGGCCTAAATGTAAACCCCAGCAAAACCACACTTGTAACCTTCACCAGGAAAAGAAATTTGAGGGGCCTCTCAGAACCTCTTCTCTTTAATTCAAGGGTGCCCTTCCAACGTGAGGTCAAATATCTGGGTGTATACCTGGATACAAAACTCACCTGGAATAAACACCTAGGATACATTGCAAACAGATGCAAAGGAGCCCTCATGTGCGCTAAGCGTACATGTGGGAAAGTATGGGGGCTACAACCGCGGATGGTCCTGTGGATTTACACCGCCATTGTTAGACCCATAATAACGTACTGTTGCGTTGTATGGTGGCACAAGGCAGGTCAGGTGGGAGCTCGGCAAACTCTCACCAGCATCCAGCGACTGGCCTGTCTAGCCATCACTGGAGCGATGCATGGTACACCCACAGCAACCATGGAGGTTCTACTGGGTCTACCCCCAGTGGACATCTTCATAAAAGGTGAGGCCATGATGGCCTCCCTGAGGCTGAAATGGAATGGCTCTTGGCGGATAACTCCTCACCGAGGTCATACCAACATATTGGAACTGATACAAGAACCACTACTCGACATGGTGGCCGATATCATGCCCAAAACTCTCTCCCAGCCCCATCTCTACACATCAATCATTACAAGAGAGGGGCTATGGGAGAACAAATGCTGCTCCAATGACATCATCTGGTTCACAGATGGGTCAAAAATGGAAGCAGGAACTGGCGCAGGAATACATGGGGCCAAACCCAGGTGGAACACTTCGTTTCCACTCGGGCAACACACCTCTGTATTCCAGGCAGAAATTGTGGCAATCGAGGCAGCAGCTGCGGAGAGCCTTAGGAGGGGGCATAAAAATGCCCACGTCCGTATCCTCTCTGACAGTCAAGCGTCGATAAAAGCACTAACGGCTCCAACCATCTCGTCCCGAGTGGTATGGTGCTGCATGCAAACCCTCAACAACCTAGCCAAACACAACCGGGTTCGCCTGGAGTGGGTGCCGGGGCATAGAGGCATTATTGGCAACGAAAAGGCTGACGAGCTCGCGAGAAGGGGCTCTCAAACCCCATTCGTAGGGCCTGAGCCAGCAGTCGGTTTACCAAAAACCACCTTCAGAAAAACCATCAACACGTGGGTCAACCAACAAACCGCTAAGAGATGGGTCAATATTGAAGGACACACCCACAGTAAACTCATGGTGGCTGAACTCAACACCAAAATTACTGAGGGGCTACTTAGGAAAAACCGTAGGGAACTAAAAACACTGGTTAGCCTCATAACCGGTTTTGCACCCCTACGATTTCACCTACATCGCATAGGGGTCACACAAAACTCAACCCTCTGCAGATTATGTGAGGAGACTGACGAAACGGCATCCCACATAATCTTCGAGTGCCCTGCACTCACCCATCGCAGAATTGAGCTCTTTGGGGCCCAAACCCCGATGAGCTCCATTCCGAGCGAACAATTAATCAAGAGCCTACCACCCCTCATCAGGGGGCTGAGTCTCTTTGATTAAACAAAAAACTCTCAGGAAAGTACAATAAGCCAACAGGCTTCCGTGCTGGGGGCTCAAAACCCCCGCCCTGAGAGTTTTTCTCTACATCTACATCTACATCTACATGGGTTGAGAATGTCCCACCCCAAGCAATTATGCCATATTGAAGTACAGATTGTAGCATACTGTAAAAATTAGTTTTATCGTATTTCTAGGGAGTGTGTGTCGTATAGAATATGTACATGTATTTATTAATTTTATTTCATTCGTCTGCTATTGGTTGTTCCCCTCATTTTATGGCATTTGAAAGGATATTATTGTCTCCAGTTGATGAGATTCATGGTGTTACCTTGGACATGATAAAAGAGAATCCGTATTCGTTAGAGGAGAGAGATAATTATTGAAGCAGGATGAAGAAAAACTTCGATAGCCGTCACTTAAAAAAAGTGCCTTCTCTTAAAACCGGTGATAAAATATTAGTCCAAGTTGGATCTGATAACAAAACACCAACAGTCAAGGGTCCTTACTTGATTTTGAACCTTAAATCAATGAACGGCTATCTCAAGACGATATTCTATAAAGATGAAAGTGGAAAAGTCCATGTCGCTGCGATCAAAATATTTGGCGATATTTTCTAAGAGGGAATGTTTAATTTTAAGTGGAGGGGTGTGTAATGAACACTCTAGTGTTATTATGCATTTTACCGTGCCTAGAAAAAAGGTTATTTTTACCTGGTGCGATATAAAAATAAATTTTACTGCTGAAAGTCAAATATAAAATGTGTATTTTATAATTTCACATTGTAATTGTAAACTTATGATATAAGTATTACAAACAATATGGTGGATCAAAGAGTTTCATTTGATTGAAATGAGATTCCATTTGTTTGAAAAACAGAAAAAAAAGTTGCATTTGCTTGAAAAGAAGTTTCATTTGACTGGTGTATGGAAATGGTTAATGGGAATGGAATGCACCATGTGAGGGTGACTGTGGTGTGTGTGTGCGCGCGCACATGTTCTTAATGTGTACGAATTATATATATATATATATATATATATATATATATATATATATATATATATATATATATATATATATATATATATATATATATATATATATATATATATATACACATTACATACATATGGGCGCACATACCCACACACTCTCACGCGGTGCATGAGGGCACACGTTCTTGAAAATGAAAACCCATTACCATTACATGTAATTGGAATAAGTAATTGCTTCAAACCGTTCCCATTAAAAGAGATTGTTAATATACTGCTATGGTGGTAGTTGGTCTTTAATTGTCATGGCAACGGACCCCTGGAAACCGGCGGGAATTTAAACGTTTTATACGACGCCGTTTGTCATTTTTCGTAATCCGAAAAACCGCGCGCCGCATGCGGGCATCGGAGATGAAAAGGGGGAGAGCGGCCTGATCCCCCTGAATCGGGGTCAGAGCTGACGCTATGAGAAAACTCCCGCGTTATTAGGGGCGATGGGGCAGGAGGGCGGAATTCAGGGGCGTTTTCAGGGTAAAAACCTTCAGTGGTGGAGGCAGGGGGTGACGTGGGGGTCTTGCGGACAGGAAACAAAGATAAGGTTGGGGTTTAACCTTCCGGTTTTGTTCGGGTTTTGTTTGGTTAAGGGCTGGCGCGAGGTGGGGGCGAGCGGAACCGGTGTTTGCTCCGGTTTTATAGCTGCAAATACCCCCCCCCCCCTCCTCCGCCTCTATGCACAAGTCTCTACCCGGAGTTGTGTGTTACAAGGAAGACGGCCAGGGGGGTCCTTCTGAATTCCTAATGTTCACAGAGCCCACCTACTTTCCCAGGGTGTTGCGAGAGTCAACAGACAAACTCTGAAATTGCTGAAACTCTAAACTATTATGATTCAGGAATTGATGGAAATTCAGGGACGAAGGCCCCTTAAGAGGGGGCCGGACGGACAACCAACCCTCCCCAACCCTATCTAAATCAATGTTAATTCTCCCGACTCCTAGCCAGAGTTGGGCATAATCTTATCGTCGAATACAAATACGATTGTGATCGCAAAATTATAATTCGTTGATTCTGAGTCAACTGCGATTATATTCGTATTCGTGTAATCGTATTCGTCTGTCGGCGATTACACGAATACAACCCATAAAAATGCGTCACGGTCATCAATTTCAATAGGGCGTCCCTCCTATAATATGCGAAGTCTGCTAATGCAGAGGGATGTCCTATTGAAATAGATTTGAGACAAATAGGCTGGGCTCCTATAGTTGAATTACTTTAAGGACGTCCCTCTGAAGCTAGGTAATATTAGCATAGCTTCGCACATTATAGGAGGGACGCCCTATTAAAATTGATGACCGTGACGCATTTTTATGGGTTGTATTCGTGTAATTGCCGACAGACGAATACGAATATAACCGCAGTTGACTCAGAATCAACGAATAAATCTCGCGTTACAGTCGTATTTGTATTTGACGATTAGATTATGCCCAACACTGTAGCAGCCTAAGTTCTGGACCGGTTTTGGTTTACCATTTCCAATAATAAGCCTATGTGATCGTGTGGCAAAAAAATTGTATACCCCCCCTCAAACATTGTCACTTTACGTTTCAAGGTGCGTAGAATCCATCCCGCCGTCCGGGCCATAAAAGGCCTAAGAATTTACTTAAAAAACCCGTTCTTTCGCACATAGACTCCATTTGGGGTCTAGTTGGTCCTAACGTTTAACCATCCCGATCGCTTTACTCGCATAGATGCTATAGGCCTAAAACGGGCGAAAAAGTGTCTTTTTCGAGGCTATGAGTGTTAGACTTACTCACGCGCGCACACCTGGCACGCTTGGCTGGGGGTCACTATGGGTGATGAGGGGGGTGAGCGGGGGGTGGAGTGAGAGGAGGCGCCGCGGCACCTTGTGGTGTCTGGGATGACCAGGGGCATAGAAGAGGGGTGTAGGAGAATGGATATTTATTACTTTTACGTGTAATACCCATATAATACACCGCGGCACCATGAGGTGGGTACGGCGTTCCTTCGAGGCATGAATATATGTTTTTTTCTAGGTCATATTTGTGTGTCAATACCAATGCTTTTCCTACGCATATTTAATAACATATCCTCTCGACTTTTCGTACGTACTTAGATAATGATATTATTAAGGCAATAACTATTTGAATAGATAGGAGCTCAAATCGAGAAATATAAACATGCGTATATAATTATAGAATTATAGGTTGTGGCAACTCGAAAGAGGACACGCCGAGGAGTCTGGACGGGCCTTATGACGTACGCAAGCCAACTAAAACTACGATCATACTCAATTGAAAAAATAATAAAAATTTTTGAAATAATTTGCAGCGTTTTTGATATTGCTTCCGAGTCTACCTAAAGGTATGGAAGCATTGTTTTCACTTTCGGGACAGAAAAAATTTTTGGTATCCAAAATCAAAATCCCCACTCGCATTTTATGTTGTAGACCATTCTGAACAATTTGGGTTCCGTGTGAGTGTGTGTCTGTCTGTCTATTGTCTATTGTGTCCGCAAATCCTTGTAACAAGTTTACTTTCCTCAGTTTTCATCCGATTTGGATGACATTGTCAGGGAATGTGTGGGCTAAGGGGTAGACAGTCCCCTATCAGTTTCATCGTTCTTGACTCAATATGTACCTCATTCTGCGCATGTGCAAACGTAAATTCCATTATGCTCTATTTTTTCACGCCCTTATCGTCCGATCTCGCTCAAATTTGGATGACAATTTGATCATCCCATATGAATTTCAACATTGTTCTATCATTAATAGCTACTACGCATTCGTCTATGTGAAATCCTTGTAACGACCTTAATTTCCACTTTTTTCATCCGATTTCGATGAAATTGTCAGAGAATGCGCGAGATAGGCTGTAGATGGTCCCCTATCAGTTTCATTCTTTATTTATCTATCAATAAACACGGCTTTCGCCAATCACATCGGGAGTAAAGTACAAATTATGTAAGGAAAACAAAATAAATACCTAAAATAAAATAACTTTAAACATGGAATGAAATGAAAAAATACAGGATGGAAAGCATAGAAATATATAAATGCATCATTGGCATGCATCAAATGCAATTCATGAGAATTCACAAAGCTACTGGCACAAAACACGTCACTGTGAATGGGGGTAAGAGTCTAGGCTCCTCTTGAGATGCGGAAGACCATCGAAGAAAAAATCAATATCCACAGTCTTGAGGAGGGCATTAGTTTCTCGAGGTATTCGATACATAGGCCTTTGCAGTTGATAATTGTATACAGCAATTGGTTCATAAAACAATCAGTTGAAACGGGTGGCGTAGTTGGGAACGTTGATATTCACACTTGAGAGAAGGGATGGACACTGAATCCCACCATTAAGGAGCTTATGGAAAAATAGGACATCCGCCATGACACGCCAGTCCCTCAACTCAGGTAGTTCATAACTTGCAGCTAGAGTGGCAAACTGATTTTGGCCAGCCGGAACTATCAGCTTGTAGCAGAGGAACCTGAAAAACTTGCGCTGTACACGCTCCAAACGATCTTTGTTTCGCATTCTCCATAATAGGGCGAACTAGAGATTTATAAAGTGTAACGATTGCCTCAGGTGATTTAAAGTCAGGCGCACACCTTTTGAGGAATTTGAGGAGCCGACAGGGTGATGCTGTGCCGAAGTTCTACTTTGTTACTTATCTCGGCGCGTCTCGTTGCAATGGTTTATTGAACGCATGGTAATGCGAGACTAGTGTCTTGCTGGATGTCACTTGAAGACATCAGTCAGCTAATCCAAATTGATGAGCAAGCTCTAAAACGCAAAAAACAAGTCGAAATTTCGATATATGAGGGCAAACATTTTTTTGACTCCACGCACGAACACAGAGTTTTCCTAGCTTCAGTAGTAAGAATGCTAAAACTTACGGAAATCTGCTCATATCGTCATGCTAAATGACTGAAACCTTGATTGTGATTAATTACTGAATCCCATTGGTGTGAAAGGGTTGAGAGAAGCTCCCCACAAGATAGCCTCTAAACTATAAAAACGGTTATGGGAAGAGGCGGGAGCTCAAAAAGCCATTCAGACAGCAGTTTCTTACGCTCGATTTTAATCTTGAGGGCGACTTCCCTAAAAGAGGAGGAACAAGAAAAAGTTGAGGACGGCGTCCAATCGAGGGAGCAAAAACTCAGCTGGCGGCTAACTCAGTTGAGGATCCGAGTTCTGAGCTACTCAACTCAGCGAGTCACCTTCCAATCAACGCCGGTGCGAGGCGGTCGGCCATTTGGGTCTAATGGCCCGCGGTTACCCCGACACTTTCCGCACTTCAAACTTGGGCGAAAAGCGTTTTTTCTCCCCAAGGGGTGGCATTCTACTCTTTCAAGATATCCAAGACTATCTCCATATTCACCTGAACTGCCAATTACAGCAACTCGAAAGTTTAATTGAAGTGCTACTCATTTTGCGATCTATTCCTAAGAACTATGTTTTATAATACCTATTATTCCAACTACATAAGGTTTGACGGACGGTAGCTCGGGAGCTATTCAACAAATTCGCATGAAAATTTGTCCACTCCTTGATAAATCTATCTACATTCATCATCACACAGAAACCATTTTGGTTTATCATTTCTAATAATAATCTTTTGTAATCGCATAGGAAAAAAGTCGTGCATTAACTGAATAAAACTTTTTGTTAACGCTTTTTTCGTTTATGTGTCAAAGTAAAGACATAAAGAATCATGAGAAACGCTTGCATACCAGTATGCAACACATTGGGACATTTTATGTCTTTAGTTGCAGACTCGTATGCAAGCTCTAGTGGCTACTCAGCAGATATAGACCCTGGGCATCGTCAAGTAAAGGTCCTAACGAGGCTACATACGAAATCACAGCTTCCTAGAGTGTAAAGCATAGAAATTAGCTTTAAGAGCCACTCAGCTGATCCGGATCCTGAGCATCGTCAAGTAAATGCCCTAAAGAGGCTACATACGAAATTACAGCTTCCTAGAGTGTAAAGCATAGAAATTAGCTTTAAGAGCCACTCAGCTGATCCGGATCCTGGGCATCGTCAAGTAAATGTCCTAAAGAGGCTACAAACGAAACTACATCTTCCTAGAGTATTAAGTGTAGAAATTACCTATTAAAATTATTTAACCAACGCTTCACAAATCAATTCTTGCAATATTTGGCTCACCTGCTATGAATCAAATCATCGAAACACCAGCTCAATGAAATCATCAGAAATTAACAAGCGGTTGCAATCATGTTCACAATATCAATTATTGAGAATGATCACATGTGTGTAAACAATTATTATTCAAATAACCATGCTCATAGTCATAACTCAGCTAGTTGGCCACGCACTTCGCAGTAGCTAACATAATATGGTTGGATAAATCGAGAGCTTTCGAACGAATGGTCAACGAATTTCGTGGGATGAAAAACAAAGAATTTTGTACCATTTCCCTAGCAACGACTCTGTTGTAAGCGGAAATCATCAGAAAACCAACCGTAACGCTTTTTTTAACGCTTTTTTTGCGCAATAATTTAACGCTTTTTACGTTTATGAGCCAAAGTAGACATAAAATGTCAAAAAATTGTATTATCTCTCAAAATTTGTCACTTTACGTTTCAAGGTGCGTACAATCCAAAACTGCAACGTCCGTCCGCCGTCCAGGCCATAAGAGGCCTTTAACTTGTTGAAAAATATGCCTTTTCCCACATGGACTGTACTTGGGGTCTAGTTGGTCCTAGAATCTAGCCAGCCCAATCGCTTCAGACGCATCAATGCTATGAACCAAAAATGGGCGAATGACAAACCAACCAGACATAGGAACGCCCCTGTAATGCACGCATTATGTACCAATCTGTTTAGCGTTTGAAGAGCTCATTCTGACGTATGCCACTCATGTTTTTGTTTCTTTGCTGACTGACCACTGTGCTTCATATCTGCATTTAAATACAAAAAAAATTGGGTTCCGGTTGAAGATAATGGAGAATAATAAACTGTTTCTGAGTAATAGAGCATTTAGCCCAAATTATCCCCCCAACAACGAGGCGTCAGATACGAAAAAGAATAAATTATAATTCGGAGGAAACGAGTGGAGGCAGGAGTTCTCTGAAATCATAATAGATAACAAGGGATGGAAATAAGTAGGGTCATTTATCACCAAAATTACCTCCCGACCACCGCGTCGAGAAGCCGATAAATATAAACCGAAATTGATTAGAACGGACGCAGCAATCTAGGGGTGGGGGAACAGATCCGCTACAGGGTTGGTGATTGGTATCGTCTCTTGTAAACCAGCTTAGCACCCCCATCCCCTACAACCCTGCTCCAGAGCCCACCATTAGCCCCCTACTCTTTTTACCCTTAAACGACCAGGGGCTCCGCCCAGCTTTTGGGAGCAGTTTTCATAATAAATCCTTCCGATGCAGGGGAGTTTTTTCCTCTAGCAGGTTAACGTAGTTTGGAGGCCGTAAGCCAGGAGAAACTTCTAACTCTTGGCAGAGGCCGCAGCTCCAAGCTCGGCATCAATAAAAGGTGGGAGAGTGTGGCAGCTCGAACATTATTTAGATAGTGCCTTAATGTACGAGTTTTCGATGATTCAACGTTTGATACTTTTGAATACTGTGTCTGTAAATTTATTAATCAATCATAACGAAATCTCATCACCAACCAGGGTTGCTAGGTGTCCGGATTTGGTCCAGATGGTTTGTTATCAAGCTGTTCATGGGAAAATTAAAAATCGCTGTGGAGGCTAATATCCGGTTTTAAAGAGAGGGAGGCTTATGTCCGGTTATTTGGTCCTGTTGCTATTTTACAAACTCTGGCGTGACTTCTAGAGGAATGTTGTTTTGAGGGAAAGGGGGGTAAAACAAAACCACTACAGGGTTAGTGATCGGTATCATCTTTTGTAAACCAGCTTAGCAACCCCCCTCTTACTCTGTTCTCCCCCTACTATTTTTATCTTTAAACGACCATGCGCTACCCCTATTTTTTAGGATTATTCTTCATAATAAATCCTTCCCAGCTAGTTATCGTAGTTTTAAGGCTGAAATCCAGGAGAAACTTTTAACTCCTGGCAGAGACAGCAATAAGTTCGGCATCAATAACACGACGTGTAAAATCTTCAATTCCTTACGCAGTGTCCGTTTACGCGTTCAAATGATGGACCAATGAAATTTGCGAAAGTTGTCACATGACCCTCCCCGAGCAGCGACGCGACGGCGTTGAACGCTTCGGTTTGATTTTCAAACAAATTTGATTTTTATCGCGTTCGCCGCGCGTCAAACGCGATTATATGATGTTTTTCAAACCTCTTTTGACATTTTGAACTTGTTTTCGTACTTTTTCCGCACGTTTCCTTCTGTGATAATGGAGTTAGCTGGTATAGAAACGGTCTTCTACATTTGTTACATTTATTATACACCTTTATCGGGAGATGCCCAGTTTCGAAGAAAATTACAATATATTTTCTAGTGTTCCAAGACAATCGTAAAAAGGTTTGAGTCATGCTCATGTGAGAAAATTTTATTAATTATTCAGAGTATATTTACCTATTGCAATTTTTCTGGAAATCTTTCTTGTAGTTCCTATTATTCTGCCATACAAATAATCTTTTGGATTCTACCAAATGTTTGTTGTTAATCCTTTTTTTAAATCATTGTACTTAACGAATTAAAATTCTTGTTGAATATAAATGGTAAAATTCTTGCTTAATTTTGTTCACGATGTAATCGAAGGTTTTTACTGACATTCTTGCATATGATTTAAAGTGTTATTCACTTTCCCTCAATTTGGAGTATAAGTGATCTAAATTAATCACTGAAATAAGTGTTAATTGAAATGACTTTTTTATATATATGATAAAACTTCATTATGGAAGATTATCACACAAAATCTTCAGAAACTCTTCTAAGATTTTCGGAGTGTAAGTGATGAAATTCACCGAACTCGCTCCGGCTTTCAAGTACCTATTTCCTCGGCCGGTCTCCTTTTATATTATTGACAGCTAAATAATACGAAAGAGCCGTTGAGCTTGTCTGCAGCTCAAAGTTGTTGATCAACGGCATGAATGCAAAATCAAATAGAAAAAATGAAGATGAAAACACAGGTGATGAGAACAGAACAGGTTAACTAGTTAAACAACGAAGCGTTTTTGCGTTTCCACGTAGGACAAAATTTTTTTCTTCCGCGCGGCATGACGTGGCAGCGCGCCAACGCTCGTTTTTAACGCACGGCTTGACGCTCGCGGCAGAGCCACGTAGGACAATGCCTTAAAATGGCATTCGTCAGAATGAGCACATCAAAGGGCAAACAGAATGGTAGGTACATAATGCGTGTATTACAGGGACAACCCTATGTCTAGTTTGTAGGAGAGTATATGATTTTGGTGAGAATAGCAGATAGATCATGAGTTATCATAAATAAAAACAAATAGATCAGTGCTCACGAAGTGAGTCACACGATAGCACATTTTCGCGTCCCTACAAGCTCATCAAATGGAAACTCATCAAAAACGTGAGGTCGAGGCTTTTTGAGGAGTTTCCCCTTTGGGTGGGACACTGGTCAAAACTGAATGAAAGGGAAAGTCGTCAAAAAGAATTTCAAGTAGAAGTTGGATATAAATTTGGAAGATGAAAAGTAGTTGTCAATTATTTTTGATGACTTTTCTGTCTCCTGTGGAAACTGGTCAAACGCTCCTAAGGGGAAACTCACCGAAAGGAAAGTCATCAAACCAAACCTTCGGAAGGGTTTACCGTGTGCCAGACCCAACCGTTATAAGTGAAGGAAGTAACCGGATTTGGAGGCCTTCAGACAGTCTCGGCTATTATTTGGAAGGTTAGGTTTTTGGCCAGGTAGGTAGTAGTTATTCATGGTGGCGTTGAGCTGTAACAATGGCAGGTAGTTGACCCAAAGAAGACCAATATCCGTCAACTACTACCACCATTTTTGACGAGTTTCCCGTCAGCTCCTTTTTGATGAGTTTCCTTCAAGGTAGTTTTTGAGGAGTGTCTCGACAATGCTGGATTCTAGTCGAAAAAAAATTATACTGACTCATAACTGAATTAAACGGATAAATTTATTGGATTCAATTTTTCGATGAGTCGCTCGTTCATGAAGATTTGACGAGTTTCCACCCCACGTGGGAAACTGATCAAAAATGGGGTTCTACGATTTTTTGATGAGTTTCCTGTTGATGAGTTTCCTAGTTCTCGCATTTTCTTGTAAAGAGATCAGCGTGAAATAGACGCTTCCTGAGTTGAATAGGAGACCAAACTGATTTGGAGCTCACTCAGCTGATCGATGACTCCCATGCGTCTTCAGTATTCTCCCTTGAGCCTCCCTTTCAAATTTCAGCTTCCTGCTGAATCAGCTTCGGCTTTATAGGCAGAGAACTTTAATGATGAAGATGGTTGAACGAATGAATGATTAAATGAATAATTTATTATTTCCAAAATCCTTACTTTTTTAGATTAGACACATGACGTGTCATGGAAACTACCCCCCTCATAGATCAATGATCTGTGCCAAGGGGGGGAGTTGCATATGCGAATTAGATTTGTTTAATTATAACTTGTATTTTACATTTTCTCTCTTCTTTACCTATTGCCATACACATTAAAAACCTACGTATACCTACCATATATACCTAATAGAAATAAAGATGTCAAAAAGTATAAATGCTCGACGTCATGGCATCACATTTCGTGGAAATAGAAGCAATGAGGTACGAAAAAACGCTGCAAATTATTACACAAAGGTTTATTATTTATGTATTAGACAGCCCTTCTATGTAGATCTCTGGTCCATAATTATTAAACGCCGCTTATAGTATATTTAGTATCGGAACTCGGAGCTTCGGACCTCACAAATGGGTTCAATCCATTACAGCAGCGGAATCTCACAATTTTACGCTTTTTAATATAGTTGATAAACAAAACAATTTATTACCAAGTCCTCTTTCCAACACATAAAAGTGTTACCTATACTGTATATTGATATCATCTAATTGGTCAAATTTCAAAAAATGTGCTGATAAAATCACTGAAAATGGCTAAGAATCGTTAAATTGATATTTTTTAGCATAAGATTGGTCAAAAATAAAGTTTATCAACTATGAAATAGAACATTCAACAATTTATGTATGAATTAAGCTAAAAACTTGAACTTCATTAAATTTTGTTTTAAAAAATCTATAAAATTGCAAAAAATAGCCTAAAATCCAAAATCTCTTTTTGAATAGAAGAGTATCATTTAGAATACTTTTTTCCCATAAAATTAATAGCTAACATTTTCTTTTCACTCATAAATCTCCAATTTCTATACAACTTGAAATATACACACAAAAAAGACACTTTTTCACCTATTTTTGGCTCATAGCACCCATGGGTGTAGAGCGATCGAGCTGGCGAGAAGTTAGGACCAACTAGACCCCAAGTGGAGTCTATGTGCGAAAGAACAGATTTTTTAAGTCAATTCTAAGGCCTTTTATGGCCCGGACGGCGGACGGCGGACGGACATTTCAAATTTGTATTCTACGCACCTTGAAACGTAAAGTGACAAAGTTTGAGGGGGGGATATAAATTTTTTGCTATACGATCACATAGGCTTATTATTGGAAATAATAAACCAAAATAGATATTTTGTAATCAGATCTGGTGATGGAATGGAGGTGGGCGGGCTAGAGTGGCCGGAACTGTCTGTATGATGTATGCCAAGTTGTGGTGTAAATGGCGAGAAGTGGATTTTAGGCGGCTTGATTGTATCGCATCACTGCTTGGGTCGTGAGTCTCATTGCACGGGTGCCCTGTTCAGTTGATTTAAGCGAGGTTGAGTCTAATGTATCAGGATGTTTCTGATAATATATTTGGTCTCAATGGTCAGAATCTAAGTGCCTAATTTAATGTTATCTACAACTTCTCTTTGAAAATTCGCTCTATTAGTCATGCTGCATGACTGAGTACTTTTTTTTTGTAACATTTCGGATCAAAGACACTGTTAGGCCTCTGCCTTTCCCGTCCAGTGGCTCGCGGGCGGATGGACTCCCATCGGTGTCATCGGATTGATCCCTAATTGATGACTGGATTGATTGATTCCCTCACCCCCGGCAATTTCCACCCTCACCGAGGTTGTCGATGGGAGAAAATAAGAACCCGTTGGCCGACCGAATATGTGAACTTTTCCACCTGTGACGGATAATAAGGGTTCCCCATAATGGTCTCCTCCCCATTCCCTCTTTTGCTTACGAGTCTACCTATAGGTAGCGGAACCATTGTTTTCACTTTCGAGTGAAAAAAAAAACAACCGCTTGCATTTTACGTTTTAGACCATTCTGAACAACTTTGGTTCCGTTTCTGTGTCTATCTGTGTGTGTGTGGGTGTCTGTGTGTGTGTGTGTGTGTGTGTGTGTGTGTGTGTGTGTGTGTGTGTGTGTGTGTGTGTGTGTGTGTGTGTGTGTGTCTGTGTCTGTGTGTGTGCTAGGGGGTTGACGGTCCCCTATCAGTTTCATCGATCTTGACTCCATACCTCACTCTGCACATGCGCAAACGTAAATCCTACCAAGCATCATTTTCTCACATTCTATTCGTTCGATCTCGCCCAAATTTGGATGATAGTTGGGGGATGACAATTTGATCAGAATGTCATCAAGGTTAAGGAAAGGTGAGTAGGACGTATTGCTAATGCGTTGACGTTACAGCCAAAACGCATTCCCAAAAAATCGTTCTAGGGACTAAAACTCTCTACGTTCTAGATGCTACATACGTTTTTTCCTATTTCTTATTCTTTTGAATAAATTGATTTCTGAATATATGATACATAATATATGAATTGATTTCTGAAACACTCTCATAGTATCATTACGGCTGCGATCTTTTAATGCTGATAGAAGAGACGTTAGGCATCTGGTGCTGGTTCGCCCCCTTCTGGAAGATGCTACATCAAGAACAGTTCCTCTTTTACGAGAATAAGGATCAAATGGAATTTCGAATCAGAACGCCGATCCAACCTGTCCACCTTGGCTAGCTTAACAGCTGAAAAAATTCTTATTCTTTTGAATAAGTAAAAGGTATTATTATTATCTTTTGTGTATTGATTTAGTTTCTGAATGTATATGATGAAAAAATTACAAAACGTCGCTCATACGATCATGCAGCATGACTGGTACATTTATATCAACATTACAACAAATTAATCAGTATAATTGAAGAAGTTAAGACGGCACACACAACTTCTCGCTACTCCAATTTGTCGCTCATCCCTTCCGTTCTATGACGTTGGAAAAACGAAAATCACTCCACGCCACCCCATTGCTTTCTTGAAATCATCAAGAAAACTTTTCTCAGCCTGTTATATTCCGCGTCTTCCTCGAGCGGAAGTGCCTCATCCAAAAAGGCGCTAACGAAAAGTTACTCGACCCGTTTTCACAACTTCAGCGATGAGTTGAGTAGATGTCAGTCGATTTGAGTTCATATTGTATTTTCAAGAAGGCCATCTCCGAAGGACGGAACTTGTGACGGTCGAGCACTGTGATCTAAATAGCAAACTTTCGAATGGCATTTCAACAACGAGTCAGTGCGAACGGGGGTGTAGTAGCCTTTTCCCGACAAAAAGCTTCCTTTTTCCTTCGTTCGAGCCGGAACGCAGCTATTCCCCATTTCCTTTCAACAATTTCCGTTGTCCCGCTGAATCCTTACGGCTTTAGCTCCAAGTTCGAGTCCTCCATTAAACGATTTCAACCAATTAGTTCAGAGCGTCTTGTCAAGCACTCAGTCGAGCTAAAACTTACTTAAAACTACCCTCGCTCGCTTTCCCATCGATAAAGACACGTTTGGAACCATTAGTGAAGTGGGAATGTTGTAGATTACCCTCTTTTAGACTATTTATTTATATGTAGAAGTTTTTTTCTTCCTACGCCTTAGACTTGCATTTCTGCTATTCGGCCTCTTGCAGCCCAGTATAATTTTGAGATCTTCGACCAGTTGGTTTCGTCAGGTAGGAATGTACCTACTTCTCAAATTGAGGACAGTCAAAAGGTGGTCGGTATTCATTAGTAGGATCGATTCGCAGAGGGCGCAGATTGGGTTATCCTTCACCCGAATCCCATGGAGATGTGCACTAAGATAGTCGTGGCCAGTCATGTGTCTGAAACCTGAACCCTATGTAGAGTAGTAAATCGTTTATTTTATAAAATCTCAGGTAGATTATTGCAATAATTCAGATCTTAATATGCAAAATAATATGCATCTCAATATCAATGCCTGAATTGAGCAAAGAAGAGGAAAAAATAAAAATATGTAAGCTAAAATGGATAGTCAGCGACTTGATAAGTCAAATATTAACCTTGGCTAAATTGATACAGGCTAAGGCTAATAAAATAAAATAGCCAGGGCTAAGGAAGGCAGTCGCAGCTCTAACCCGTACAATGGCGAACTGAATTGTAAACTGAAATACCATCAGAGTTGAAATACCTGTTAGCACGGCCAGCAGTAGCTGTTGATGAAAGACCAGGATTTCGACTGACTGGTGTGGGTGAAGTTCTGCAAAGAATTTGTGCGAAAACCATGGCAATGGTGACTGGAGAAGACCTCAGAGACGAATGTGCAGGAGACCAGTTATGTGCCGGACCAAAGATGGGAGTGGAAGGCACTATCCATGGGTTCTCTCAGACATTCCAAAGCGCCGACTGTGAGGGTGTCTTACTTATGGACGCCACAAATGCTTTCAACACTTTTATCAGGCCTTTGGCACTTTGTAATGCCCGTCCTCTGTGGGTTCGATGCTCTAGATTTTTATTTAACGACTACAATGGGTTCCCAGCACTATAATTCCGCAAAAATGACTCAGTTATCATGAGCCAAGAAGGTACTACCGAAGGTGACCACCTTGGTACGCTTATGTACGCGGTAGGCACCTTACCACTCATTAAATACTGAAACCCTCAGAGTTGGTCCGAAACTGTTATTCCGACGATGCAGCTTGTGTGGGAAAATTAATAAGCATAAAGAAGTGAATGGGGAAACTACAATAAGAGGTTTGTGTTGCTGTATGTGCACTACAAGGTGATTGGGTCAAGAGCTTTTCAAATTGCAACAAAAAAAAAACCCTCTGGCAGTGTATGCTGCATACACCAAATCTCTGTCAAAAGAATGGGGTTTTATCCAACGAGTCATTGGGCAGTGTGAAGAAGAATTTCACCCATTACACGAGGCTATTGGCAAAATTTTGACCCCAGCAATCCTCGATCGGGAAGTAGCACCACTGTAACACGGACTGTTAGTGTCGTCGGTAAAACAAGGAGGTTTAGCTCTGGAGAACCCAGTTCCCGGCAGGTTTGAATAAGGCGCGCTCTCGGTCGGAGACCCACTGCCATATAAACTCCTGGTAACAACAACTCGTTAATAATTACACTCACTAAATAAATACACTTCCGATTTTGCGCTGGGCAGTTCTAGCCTTCCTTTGCAGGCCAAGCTCCAGGTGTTTAACGCTATAGTACAGGCAATCTTAGCGAATGGTGCGCAGGTTTGGGGATATATGGAGTACTCAAGTGTAGAAGCTGTGCAGCTATTATTTTTAAAAACACCTACCCATCGTTATATTGTATACCTGGAAACGGAACTAAGTACGCTGTCCACCTACACCCTGGGTCTGCACCTTGGTTATGTTGCCAAGGTAGCTGGGATGTCCGATTCTCGCTTGCCAAGGATTGTTGCGGGTGAGGTTGCACGTAAGAGAATTTTTGGGGCGGGGCACTATGGGGAAATGGCAGAGAGATATCGGCTTCCCAACCCGTTAGAAACACTCGATGGCAGAGAATTGAAAGATAATGTAGGGAAATCACTGTCAAGTTATCACAATGAGAAATTCTCCAGCTTCCGACTCAAGGTGAACGAATCGCAGACCTATACATTATGTAGAGAATTAGATCCCACAGTGAAAGCGCTAGCTTCATTAAGCAGACGGATGAAATTGGGGTGGGTGGTGCTCGTTGATCTTCAAGTTGCGAAGTGAATCGTTAAGTTTAAATGGTAGGCCACATAGTTCGAGCACAAGAGAAAAGTGCTCATTGTGCAATTTAAAAGAGCGGGAAGACATATTTCATTTTTTGTGTTCTGTCCTATCCCTTAAAGAATATAGATGGGCTGCATTTAACAGTGGAACTCTCTCAAGAGATAGGGCAATACTTTTTCTTGCTTAATACAATTTTGTAAAGAAGCTTGGCGCTACAGGAAGTTTCTTGTAGAACAGTTTAATTTCTAAGAAAAAAATAAGGCTGATTCCCCATGTATATAGTAATACCAGGTACACATGACTATTGGTTGCAATTTATTATATTTTATTTCTAATTTTTTTGGAAAATTTTGCGTTATTTTAATATTATTCTATAGCATTAGAAACCAATGAGTTAGGATTATGGCTCGAACCTCCGACGGACGGTTACACCAACCACGTTGTAATGTTTATTTTAATAACAAATGTATTTTTCATTGTGAAGAGCTATGTGTTCAATAAACGTTTTTCTTTCTTCTTCTTCTTCTTTCTTCTTCACTTCCGATCAAGTCATCTCTCTTCAAGTCGGCTTGTGCGCATGCGGCGAACCTGCTCTATGTTACCTCTCGATGCCAGCTCATCATTTTTTCGCAAATAGCGAAGTTTTTTCTCTTCCCCCGACTTCTCCCTTTTTTGTCATCGTATTCTCTCGACAGTCCCCCCTGCCCCCCCGTCATACTGATATGCTTTCAGCCCGTTTTTGAACAATTTTGTCGCAAGTTAACGGTCAGGATTCGAGTAGCAGCATTGTTGTTCATTGAGCTACCTACAATTGTCCCGGATTCCTGGAAATCAGCAGATATTCGACTCCCATCCCACCATCCCATCTCCCATCTCCTACCATTTCGGGATCATCTACCGACCGACCACGTGTTCTTCACAGCGAGTTTTGGAGATCCTGGAAACCCGAAGATACTAATCCTCCACCGTCTATCGTACCGGTATGTATTGACTATTCAATACCTTTTCGAGACACCTACCTACGTGCAGACATATGCTAACGTGACATCGTAATATGTTTGCAGTTCCAAATTGGAGGCTCAAGAAATTGGCTGCTGCCGTATCTCCCGTCTTCCCGAATATGACTCCCGTTTCCGAAATCTGCAATTTCCCAATATGTCCTAATTTTATCAAATTCATTTCGTTGCGTTGCATAGGTCTCCCTTCGTATCTCTTAATACTTAGAAGTACTACCTACCTATACGCAAACCTATTGATATTTCGCCATTTCCCTGATTATTGATATTGCCGTTCCCTTTGTACCACTACCGTCATAAATTGTTTTATTTGTGCACTCGCCACACCTACAAATATCTCGTATATACCCACTTACCTCTAGTATGTATATCCACCTGTCCTCAGGAAAAGTTCAACATTTTGAATAAGGGTTGAAGTAAACCAACCTGTGTTCCAGAAAATAAATTTTATTTTATTACAACTTATTTACATTCGCAGCTAGTCGAGTATTATTTTATCCTTGTGTTCATTCTCATCTATGATAGAATTTTCTTATTGATTTCCTTATCATATGTACCCCTGAGAGTGGTTCTAGTGCAGGGTATAACTTACTGCTTTAAATATTCATGAAAATGAAAACTCAAATTGTGGACTCTGCACTACTACTTACTGTAACTTTCCATCTTATAAAAGGGTAATCGACTTTCATTAAGCACCCCGATAGCCTAAAAAGCAGTTAAATTCGCACTTACCCTCCTTAGCTTATTACAATCTGAACAAAAAGAACCACTCTCCGTCATTAACTAAAAATTCAACCCTTAAGAGGAGTTGTGTTCTTTCTCTTTAAAATACTCCATCTTTAAACCTCCACTCCCTCTTAATTTGCTTCATCCTCCATCCTCCAAAAAAAAGCTTATTCAGGCTACGGAAGCTTCTTTTTTTTTAATCTATCCCTCCGTGAATCCGGTTTAACGACTTTAAAGGAATGAGATTGTGACTCGAAAATTCATGGAATTGGAAATTGGAAACCTCAGATTACTTCCGAGTGCGAAAGCGTTTAGTAGGTATATGGGAAAAGAGGGGGAGGACGCCTTAATGGCAAAAAGAAGTTTTTCTTTTTTACAGGATCATTAAGATGTTTTACGCTGTGCAGATAAATAATAACTCAACCCTTAAACGTGGTCGTACTGTTAAGCAAAAGTCGTTTCGCGTTTGAACGCTGCTCATTTGCATCCTCACCACCGAGAAGGGATTAGGAAAATTTTGAGTTACCGTGAGAAGTCAAAAAAAAAAATTTGTCTTCCAAAATCAAAATTTGCTCATGCTTTTCGCGTATTAGAGCTTGCTGATCGATTTTGGTTCAATGATTGTTTGCATAATGTGTGTTTTGGTTCCGTGATGCCAGTAATTTGTCAGTGATAAATCCTTGTACTCCCAAAACTAAACCACGTTTTAGAGTTTCAGTCCAATTTAGATGTCATCATCAGGGATTGTGCTAGTTCAGCTCTTTGATGTTCTCCTATCACTTTCATTGCCATCTTATGAATAGTAGCCTGAACGCAGGCACAATTATGAATTTCTCATAACGCCGATTTATATTGGGCCGATTTTGTTCAAACCTAGCGGTATTCGGGTGTAAATGTACCAAAAACATGCCCTGTGAGTTATGTCGCGATCGGTTGACTAATGACTAATACGCATGAGCAAAACGAATATTGGCTGGCACTCCGAGACTAATGGAGCAATTTTGATTATAGGATATTGAAATTTGACAGGGCTCTGGAACGTCAAGAGACGGATGAAATTATGGGATTTTCCCTTATCATCTGAATGAGCGAAATTCTCTTCTTTTCACTGTAGGATGTTGAAATTTGACAGAGAGCTTCTTTGGAACATCAAGAGACGAATGAAATGATGGAATTTTTCCTGATCAGCAGAATGAGCTAATTTCTCTACTTTTCACAGTAGGATTCTGCAATTTGACAGGAAGCCTCTCTGGGACATCAAGGGATGACTAAAATAATAGGCTTTTCGCTGAACAGCTGAATAAGCTAAATTCTCTCCTTTTGACTAGGATGTTGAAATTCAACAGGGAGCCTCTGATGAGACATCAAGAGACCAATGAAATTACGGGCTTTTCCCTGAACAGCTGAATGAGCTGTTCTCTCCTTTTGACTGTAGGATGTTGAAACTTGACAGGGAGCCTCTCTGGGACATCAAGAGGCGAATGGAATGATGGGATTTTCCCTGATCAGCTGCATTAGCTAAATTCTCTGCTTTTGACTGTAGGATGTTGGAATTTGACAGGTTGCTTAGGATGTTGAAATTTTACAGAGAGCCTCTCTGGGACATCAAGTGACAAATGAGATGATATTCTATTTCCTGATCAGCTGAGTGAGCTAAATTCTCTCATTTTCACTTTAGGATGTTGAGATTAAACAGAGAGCCTCTCTGTTACATCAAGAGCCGAATGAAATAATGGGCTTTTCCCTGATCAGCTGAATGAGCTAAATTCTCTCCTTTTGACTCTACGATGTTGAAATTCGACAGGAATCCTCTGATGGGACATAAAGAGACGAATGAAATGAAATGATGGTCTCTATAATTTGATCAGCAGAGTGAGTTGATTTCTATGCTCACATTTCTTCATGGTAGTTAATAACATGTGGAAAGGAGCCTATCATATAATGACCTACCTAATTTGAAATAATTGAAGTTTCTTTTATTATCTGAGTGAGCTCTGGATCGAATTTCTTCGCTATTCAACCTATAAAGCTGAAATTTTGTGGGCATGAAACATGATCCATTTTGGATCTGAATAAAAAATTTATAACGGCATTTGTTTTTAAAGCACAAAGTTGAATATTTTTTTGTTTATTATTTTGAAAATAAACATTCACTTCAGCTGAGCTAGAGAGCAGTATGAAAAGCTTAGGAAAATTCTCGACTTGGACTTTGATTCATTTAGTTTGCTCCGCATCAGAATGTGTTGGCCGTTTGATAGGGCGAATAGGAAAAAATGAAATTCATTCTTGATTGTTGATATTATGATGTATGCTGAGGGGGGTAATCAGAGTCATGAAAACGGAAAGGTTCGATTTTTCGGACCTTTCTGGAACGCGTGAGACGTGTCGAAACATGACGCACAACAAACAGATAAAATTGTTGGAGACAAGGCGTTTTCTTTGGTCCTATTCAGTCGGGATTCAAACGAGTTCAATTGAAGTTGTGACAATTATTTTGTTTTCCGCTCTTCATACAAGTTATCTAGTAAGTATACACTTATTAACTTTCGAAATATTCCGTAATATAACCATTTTACATTCCGTGTTATGTATACTAGCTGAAACACTTTTTTCAACTTTGAGAGTATTCAAGTTGAGAATTAGTACGGTATTCCGCATTATTCCGTGCAGTTCAAAAATTTGGACCGACCTAGAACAGCTATATAAAAAGAAACAAAAGAAATAGTTTGCCTGTTTTTGCCCATTTTAGTTATATCATCAAAAATGTAATTTTTTCCAGAATGACCCAGACATTCAAGAAACTAGACCTCTATCGAATTTGGTTTGATAGTGCCTCGACATCTAGATCCGAAAATGTACATGAAGCAGTTTCCGTGAAAACTAATCCTGAGAAACTAACTACCGAACAAATTGAGGCAATTGAGAATTCAGTGAGGTGCCTGGTGACAAAATTCGAGGCACGGCGGGCTCATCGCATGCACGGTCGATTCCTCACCAACAATGCTTCTTGGCTGGAGGGAGACTTTGAACTTTCTATCCCGGAATCACATCCAGAGGCTCTCTTCGAAGATCAACTACCTTCGTTATCTAAACATTTGAGGAGGCCTCTAAAAGGCTTTTCTGAATTCAGCGAAAGAACAAGAAGGCGAAGGGCTAGGAGCTTGGTAAATAAAACTACTCCTGACGAAATTACAGCTGCCATGAGTATGCAATTAAATCTGTTGGGAAAGAGGGATTCTGCCAAACTACTCCAGGAAATGCGGCAGGAACATAGTGCACCCGAACTTTCCTTTTACAGAGATACTAAGCATAGATATATCTGGCATGCAAAAGTCATAGCTGCTAAGAGGTGGCGTAAAAGACGTTTACCACCTTTAACTTTCAACGAGCGTTAAACTGGGAACCGTTTGAGGGCCTTTTACAGACTTCACCGAAAAAAGGAGGTTTTACGTTTTGATCGAGTCTTCCACAAACGGTTGTTGAAGTACCCAGCTATTCATGAAGGGAAAGCCGACCGCGTAAACAAAGTCGAGAGCTCCGTCCCGCCGCCTATGGAAACCCCTGTAGGCAGGAAAATGCCTCTTTCCTCACGGGTTTTCTGTATTTAATGATTTACTATCGTTGCCGTTTTAGAATGAGGTATCTTCTTACTTTCTGACAAGTATTATTATCAGTAGTAGCAGGAAAGACTTGTTCCATGCAAAAAAATAACTCTATCATTGATTCCACATGTATCCCAGAGGTAGCGCTGGTGACGGGGCTTAGGCAGCTCGGGATCCAACCTTCTCTTGCTAGAATGAGGAGTCCCTGATGAAAAATGGTGTTTAAAGTTTCACCTTCTTAGGTAGAATAAGGAAGGTATTAGGCTCAGAGCCTAATCAGCTGATCATGGTGGCTATATACCTTGTCATTGTAACCCAGCAGTCCCAAAGAGTATTTTAGCAGTCAAATTGCAGAGTATTATTTCAATTTCGCAATTATGTCTGTAATCACAAGTTTTTTATGTGATTTTGGCCGTAACAACCGATGTTTCCTATAAACAAGCTTGTTACCGCAGAATTTTCCCTGTAAAACAGTCATAATTGTAATTTCACATGACAATACAGCCGTAATCTTAGTTTTCCCCGTGATCACAGTCGTAATCTTAATTTCAGCAATTTCAGCCATAATTACAACCTCATACGTGATTTTGGGCCAAAATAACATCTGACAACACATAGGTATCTAAGTGCTTTAGACAATTTCGTCACACATCTAAACCCTTGGACAGGTCGCTTAGGATGGAATTATATGTAGATTACTCCACCAATCGTGATATAATTCACAGGGAACTATCTACTCCCCGAGTTTGGTCGAAATCGGAATAATAGATGATAATAAATCGACGTTATAATAAATTAACGTTTACGCATGCGCACAGACTGCTATTTATGTGACGGTCATGGCGAGCATCGAATATCATTTGTATCCATGAGAAAAGTAACTCCTGCGAGTTTCATCAATATCCTTCGAGCCACATTGAAGGAAAGACCAAAAAGGTGCAAAAAAACTACGTTTTCTAACCTATTTTTGGAAGTATATTTGCTAATTACCTCCCTTAGGCAGGGTATCTTGCACGGGTGGTAGGGGTTACCCCTGCGAAAGTTGGTAATAAAGCGTAACCAAAACGGAGGTAATCTCTCATACCCTGGTTACCCCTCCACCAGCTGTGACTTCAGGAGTACCTATGCCGTGTAGCGAGGTAAGCTCTGTGAATGGCTAGGGCCGTTGGAAAATCAAGGTTCACGTGAAACAATTGACCGACGGTTTGAGCGATGCTAACGTCGGTACGTACCACCAATAAAACCGCGAGCGTTGCCACCACAACAATTATTTCCGGCCCGCCAATTACGAAATGTTCGCCTGGAGAAGGTTATAGCTTCGTTCACAGTGCGCGTTCTGAAAGTTCTCGAACTCATCAGAACTGTGACGGAAAATCCTGGGGCGTTCCGGAGCTTGTGGAACCGCGTTCTGCACTGCGAACGATTTCAGAACGGTAATGGTAGAGGGTGCTGGCCTGATAACGGTGGGCTAACTCCACCGCAAGCCCACGGCTTATTCTAAAATGGTAAACAAACTCTTCGTCATCGAATCTAGGCACAATTTCGTCGAAAAAATCGAGTTTCGTGGATGTAGACGAGATCCAACTACAGATAGGTATGACGCGGCCGTACTAATCGCTGAACCTCCAGTCGTATGAAGCCTTCAATGACAAGTGGGTTGTTGTGGCGTATGTTTTGTTGGGCAATATCCTTCATAAGTTATTGAAGGATTTCTGTTGGGATTTGTAGACCAAAATCGTTATAGAATGTTTCATTTCTCACGAAATCTGGTGTATGAACAATTCTCTTCAGCAGTTTACTGTTTTGTTGCTGTTCAAGCCTTCTAAATTGTGAACGAGAGCATGTTCCCCATATGCTTATAGCATATGTCCATATTGGCACAATTAGTGTGTTGTACATTATGATTTTATTTTGTACTGACAAGTTCCGGCTATCTAATAGTGATTTAAGGCAACATACTCTACTTCAGGGGTGCCCACAGGAGGGGGGTCACGACGCAAACTGCGTCGTTAAAATTTTTGGGGGGGTTAGAAAAATGAGTATTTTTTTAATTTTTTTATGAACAAGTAATAAGATTTATACTAACAAATTAATTACTTACATTTGTAAAACAAGAAATACAACATTCTTTATCACATCAGTGTATCATTTACATTACCTATTTAATATTTTAGTTTGGGGGGGGGGGGGGGGAGTTTGGGGGGGGGGGGAGGCTCGAGTCATTGCGCTTGGGGGGGGGGCACCCCTGTCTACTTCGTACTCTGCTAATTAGCTAGGGAAACGATAGAAACCTACGATTAGACCTATGAAAACCGGACATTTGCCGCCTTTTCTGAGAAAACCGGACATTTGGGGTTCTGGGTGACTTTACATTTTCGTCCTGACAATTGAGTGATGAAAAACCGGACTGTTTGGGCAAAAACCGGACCCCTGGCTACCCTGCCTCCCGGGGCTACTGTCGCTAGTTTTACCTCTGTTTCTAGATACCGGGCCTTAGAGTATTTTCCCATGCATAAGGGGTATGTAATATCATTTGTGCCCAATGACACAAAGAGTAATTCCTGTGAATTTCATCAAAATCCCTGTAGCCATTTTGGAGAAAAGGCAAAAAATTGCTAAAAACGACGTTTTAGCGAATTTTTGAAGAAAATTAAGCTATTGCTCTCGCCTCAAAATTTGTAGAATGTGAATTTTTGAAAAACTTTTATGCAGAAATCCGTTTCAGGCTATTCTGAATCATATTCTGAAGTTTAACGCATTTTTAGCGAATTTTTGAAGAAAATTAAGCTATTGCTCTCGCCTCAAAATTTGTAGAATGTGAATTTTTGAAAAAATTTTATGCAGAAATCCGTTTCAGGCTATTCTGAATCATATTCTGAAGTTTAACGCATTTTTTTATGTATGTATATATGTATATATGTATGTATATATGTATGTATATATGTATGTATGTATGTGTCATTCCAGACGATAACTGTCCGTAGAATTGTGCTAGAAACTTCAAACAAATTTTAAAATGTTAAGGACAGAAAACGAAAGTTCAAGTTCGTTGGCCAGCATGATCGGATTAGATCTTCGGGTTGAAATTTTCAAAAATGTAGTCAAAAATTTCAAAATAGCCCGTTTTTTGCGATTTGTTGTGCGAAATAATTTTTTCAGCATACTAACATGTGGTATATTCGGAATCAGCGTAAAATTTCCTATAAGAATATGTATCAAGTTTTCAAAAATTTCAAAGTTGAAAAATCAGTCAAAAATCTAAATAATGCCGTTCGCTAGTTGTAAAAATCGGTAATATTTGCATGAAACATTGTCCAAATTCAGATTGAACTACTCTTATGGAAGTATCCCTGTATAACCAATCCTAGAACAAGCTGTTTAAAACGTAGGTAGTAGGTGCTTGTTTAAAATTTCATTCCATGTTTGTCTATCAAAATCATAAACTAAAATTTCTCTACACGATCAATAGCGACTGAAATGTCGAAGATTTCTTCAAAAATTCGCTCATGGGGTCATGCTGCATGACTGGACTTTTATTTTATGTATGTATATATGTATGTATGTATGTATGTGTCATTCCAGACGATAACTGTCCGTAGAATTGTGCTAGAAACTTCAAACAAATTTTAAAATGTTTAGGACACAAAACAAAAGTTCAAGTTCTTTTCCAGCATGATCGGATTACATCTTCGGGTTGAAATTTTCAAAAATGTAGTCAAAATGTTCAAAATTGCCTGTTTTTTGCGATTTGTTGTGCGAAATAATTTTTTCAGCATACTAACATGTGGTATATTCGGAATCAGCGTAAAATTTCCTATAAGAATATGTATAAAGTTTTTAAAAATTCCAAAGTTGAAAAATCAGTCAAAAATTGAAATAATGCCGTTCGCTAGTAATAAAAATCGGTAATATTTGCATGAAACATTGTCCAAATTCAGATTGAACTATTCTTATGGAAGTATCCCTGTATAACCAATCCTAGAACCATGCTGTTTAAAACGTAGGTAGTAGGTGCTTTAAAAAAAAATGTAATCACAACTGATGAGTTTACTCTGTGAAATATGCCGTCCTCCGATTCTCCAACGGCTCTCGGTCGCTCTCTTTAATGTTTTACGCTCAACTGTTTTAGGACTTGATTTAGCTTTAATACTGACTGTGGCTTAGAAAATATCAGCCATGAAATTATGAAGAAGTTCTATTTATGTACGTACTAGCACGCTGACCCAAGGCCTCGCTCCGCTCGAAGATTTCTTCAAAAATTCGCTCATGGGGTCATGCTGCATGACTGGACTTTTTTATTCAGCGTACCTACATAATACAATTGTGTGATATTGTCCAGATCAACAACGATAAACCTGTAAGGGAGAAACAACCACATAAGTATCTAAATAATATTTTATATGATTTTGCAAGCAGTAAGCCAATTATAATTAATAGTAAGTATATAACCCTAGTGCTTCTGAGTATCAGTTCGTCCGTTTCTAGGTATTCGTATTTATCGTACTTTTCAACGTTCTGATTATTGGTAAATTGGATAATATTTTTTCTAAATAGTATTAGGTAGGTATGCTTTAATAATCCATAGGTAGGTTTATAAATATGAAAACGTACGTAATTTCATATCATTACGAATAACCACTGAATATCTACTTATATGAACGTTTGACAGTTTATTATAAAGTCTTCATAATATATTCAACAAAAAGTATTAGAAATGAATACTAAATTATAAAATAAAATGAAATCAATGACTGTTGCCCCTCCATGAGAAATATCTCAGCTACGCCACTGATCATCCCTATACCTCAAAAAATGTCTCTATGCACAAGCAAATGTTTTAACTTGTTAATTTATACTCGTATTATGCCATTTTATACTCGATAATTTATTCCAGTAGTTCGTCACTTTCGGGTAAATTGGTATATAAAGAATTCGTGTTTCGTATGAAGTCGCTATGATAAGAAACCAGCGTCATGAATAAGATAGAGGGATTCTGAATAAATTAAATTAACGTGGTTGGCAGTAATCGTCTTCAACTTCGGTAAATCTGTTGAAATGTTTGAGGTAGTATTTCAGTACAGATATTAAAACCAATATTAGAATTAATGCTCCTCCATATTCTCCATAAAATATAAATTCCTCATTTAGCCTTAAATGCGTCTTATAAGGCGCATTCTGGCAAAATATTCCGGTAATGTATTCAAACAGATAACCATTTTAAAACCATATTCTTAATTCGTCTGGTCGAACCTCCGATCCAGAGTGGTTATCTCTCTTATCCCTTAAATAAGTGGTGATATAAGTGGTTATATCACTTATCCCGCACCAATTTTTAAAATAAAAATTTCTGAGATTTTTCTTAATTGAACTCCGTTTTAAGATATTCTGAAACGAATCCTAGCATAACGCTTTTACATATATATATATATATATATCTTTATATATATATTCTATATATATATATATCCTAGCATATATATATATATATATATATATATATATATATATATATATATATATTAGGGATTAGTCGATTCCCGATACCGATTCTTAGGCATTGGTATCGGTATCGAGAATCGATCGCCTAAAGCCAATACCGATACCGCCCGGTGATGGGCGTTATATTACACTACGGTACTATTGCAACTATCTAACAACGAAGATGGTTGTACCGTGCCACGGTTGTGTGAAGTTATTAGCAGTTGCGAAACATGAATTGTCCAAAACACAACTTAAAATTATAACTTTGTATACAAGTAGGCTTGTGTTATTTTGTTTGTGACAACAGAAGCATTAGACAAAGCTATGTTTTCCAAGTATAAAAGCCTAGAGCCAGTCTTATTTGGAAATACCTTACAGTTACCGACGAAAAACTAAAAAACCAAGTCAGTCTGCTTAACTTGTTTTATTCAGAAAGAAATCAATCCTAGGCAATAAAAGTTGCCTATTAATTGATACTTATTATCCATGTTTTGTTTTTATTTAAAAATTACCTCATTTGCAAATATATTGGGATCAATTTTTTGTAAGTATAAGTTATATGTTGTACAAAAAAAATTGAATATATTACTAGTTCAAGAGGAATTTTTGTTTTTCACCTACCTACAGGTAAGTTAAGTATTATGCGCCGATGGTATCGGTATCGAGAATCGGGAATCGATTTTTTTTTTAGGTATCGGTATCGGTATGGGGAATCGATGAATTTTGGTATTGACTCATCACTAATATATATATATATATATATATATAAATATAAGGTGTTAAGGTTCTCGATATATATATATATATATATATATATATATATATATATATATATATATATATATATATATATATATATATATATATATATATAAAACAAGGGTTAAGGTCAATAAATCAGGTTTTTTCCCTACGCCGACGTTTCGTCCAATTTATTAGACATCTTCAGGACTGAGGCATGTTAGTGCCCTATTTCATTCTATATTGTAGATCATTTTGTAGTCTTGAGTTTGTTAAAAAGCAATGTGTCATAAAACTATGGCAACAAACGATATGCTGAGTGCAGGATTTTTAGTTTAATATCAGTAAACATCACTAACTGTTAGCTTATTAACTAACTCAATACTACAACATGATCTACAATATAGAATGAAATAGGACAATAACATCCCTCAGCCCTGAAGATGTTTAATAAATTGGACGAAACGTCGGCGTAAGGCAAAAACCTGATTTATTGACCAACCCTCGAGAACCTTAACACCTTGTTTTAAGAAAAAGTGGTCGAGAACTCAACATATTATATTATATTATATATATATATATATATATATATATATATATATATATATATATATATATATATATATATATGTGTATGTGTGTGTGTGTGTGTGTGTGTGTGTGCGTGTGTGTGTGTGCGTGCGTGCCATTCCAGACGATCACTTTCCTAGAAATTGAGATAAAAATTACGTTCTTGCGCCGAAAAATCACGCTTTCCAAACGAATGGATGAGTTTGTTGGCCTGCACTTGTTGAGCACCTTAAATAGCTGAAATTTCAAAAAATGTGCGGAAAAAAATTACTAAAAACGGTTAAAAATTGTTAAATATTCAAATTCAAACAGAAGTTTATTCAAAAAAAGTTTATAAACAATAAACTAGACATTTTTAATAAACTTCACGGAATTCCGCTGAAAAATGTACCTCAATTTCATTAATATTTGCTGAAAAATCAATAAAAACTGCAGAAAAATCTCAAAAAATATAGGAAAAATAAAAAATTAAATTAAAAAATTCAGATTCTCTTTTGACTCGTAGAATATATTAGCATTTAACACCAGTTTCTTGCCTTAAAATTGGTGGTTAACAATTTCTTTGCTCTCAAAGTGCTTAAATTTCAAAACAATGTAACAAAATTTTTGATAGGTACGATAATCTATGAAAATTGGCTCATTGGTCATGCTGCATGACTGCATTTTCATTACAGTAATTGGTAAAGTAAAAGATATTAAATTGTTACCTTGTGATGAATCAGCAGAATTGCGAAGGGTTGATTCGCCGTGCGGGGCGGGAGGGGGACGAAGTGGCGGCAAACGGGGTGCGTGCGTCCGTGCGCGTGATTTGACCGTAAAAGAAAAACCGTAACGTCGATTCGACGTCGGGGAGGAAAACGGTCGGGACGATACGGAACCGGGTGACGACGAGAAAATTTGAAAAAGAATTTGAAATAAAAAAAACCTAAAAGTGTTGTGAAAAAAGTGATGTGAGTGAGATGTGAGCGAAGAAAGGTGCGAGGTTGGCAGAGCGATACCGCGGGACTCACTGGCACTGCGGCCGCCCCCACTATGCCGCTGTCCCTCGGCTGCCGCCCCTATGCCGCCCCTCTGCCGCCCCCGCAGTTTCCCCGCTTTTCAACCTCCCCTGGATCGGGGGCGGTGGAATTTTTTGTGTGAGGCTCGTCTCCTGGGACCAGGAGTCCCGCCGTATCGTCCCGTATGAGGTTCTTTTTTTTCGTGTTTGTCATTTGGTTTATTATGTGTTCTGGGGAAATAAAAGGACGAAAAAAATTTCTCTCCAGAGAGGGGAAACATAACGTTCGATGATTGGTGTTCTAAAAATTTCGAAGTCCTGATAGGAAATACTGCCGTACTAAGAACAGATCCCGTATCTGACCAAACCCTACTTTTGGAAAAATGCATTTTTAGGTTTTGAGTCGAAATGTCCTGATATTAGCTCTATTTACATGAACTGTAAAATATGGATGTATTTTAGTTAAGAGGAAATAATATTCAAGTTTCATTGATTTGACGAGGAATTCTGTTATTCGTGCGAGAGATAGGATGAGAAGAATTGTGGCTCGGGGAGTGACCAGGGCCTCATTTCCCAACACGAGCTATTGCAGCTCAAATGAGAAATTGAATTTTCCAGCATTATTTTAGTGAGTTATTTAGTATACAAAGTATTGTTTCATTATATCACAATGACTGTAAATTTTCATTTTATATTTTTGTAATTTGACATGAAATAATGAAATTAAAACAAAAAAATTACGTTGTTTCGAGCTCCAAAAACACCCATTCCAAAGGAAATTTCTCGCTGAATCGCGTAGTGTAGCTGGAAAAACATTATTTTTACCAGAAAATTGCTAGAAAAGGTGAAGATTATGTGTTCTAGGCGATTTCTTCGTATCTGGTGCACACACGAGTTTTCGTTTTGCAATAAGACTGATACGTTTTTTCTAATACAAAATTAGTATCGCTCTTCGTGGTGAAAAAAGGAAAAAAAAAGAAGTATTTTCTCGTATATACAGTATTATACAAGAAATGATCGTGGTTGCCAACCTCCGAAAACCGTATCTGATCTGACAAGAGAAAATACATTCGTATGATCAAAATACTGGGAAGAGAAATCGTATCTGCCACTGATTCCGAAATCGTATCAGACGCCACGAGTCCTAAAATAATAAGAAACAGGCACGTAGCCAGAGGGGGGATCCATGGGGTCCGGACCCCCCCCCCCCGAAATTTTTTGATGAATTGAAGAATTATTCATGGTTCGGGTAGTATCTATTTCACTAGCACAAATTACCATCAGAGAATATTCGTCTGATGTGAAATTCTTCAGAAATTATTTTTATAATACTCATAGGTTCTGCTAATAGCTCCAATAGAGGTAAGATTCCTGAGATAAGAAGTTAGATATTTCGGCACACGAACATGGGTCATGTATACGACCTTAAAGACGGATCAACGCCTCTAGCACTATATTTGAACGACCCGCGTGAGCCTTGCCGTGTAGCAACTCTTCATACCTTTCAGCACTCCACATTTTTATTATGGTGTTCAGAAGCCTTCTGACATCTTCCCCTGAAGAGATTCCTTTCTCTCTCTGGAGGACAGTGCTACAGAGGAAGGAAATTCTCCCCGAATCTCGAATTCCCTCGGCTAGCCCTTTCACTTCATCAGCAAGGAGTGACACGCCGACCGCTCCCTGAGGTAACTGCTACTGCTTTCCTTGCAGACGCATGGCTCTCTGCGACAGCATGTCCCATCTTAATGTGGTCCAGCCTCCTGGAGAATTTAACATCCCGTCCCCGAAGCCTCTTATGAAATAGTTCTGAATAGGATCAGCATTTGGTATTGATATTATACTTTGAGTACCACGGTCGGTATTCAGGTTCGCAATGTTTGGATGTCTGGAGCGTAGGTATATGTAGAGTGAGTTCTCTTCTTGTAAAGCCTCTAGAACAATGGGGACATTGGGTTGCATTGTCTCTTTGACTATTCACCAAGGTATCATCCATGTTACTGAGCTACATAATTACGTTGCTCCAACGATATCACAACAATAACAATAATTAAGTTAACATTTTTGGAATAAGTGAATGAGACAGAATTTGGCACTCAACTGTGAACCTGTCTGGTACGTTTTTCATCGATTTTTGGTTGGGGAAAAAAAAACAAAAAAAAAAAAAACGCAATCTAACGCTTCGAAAATCGATTTTCTTACGGAGCGGCAATTCACACAACACATCACCATCCGTTCCGGGATTAGAAAATTCATAAATTTACTTCATGGGATCTTGCAGTCTAGGGGAAATTTATCTATCCTATGTGCGTCACGGGGTTCTGTATTCCGCCCCACACTCCTTACAATATCCAACGGGGAGAATGTTCCTAGATGTCTTCCTAACTTTTACGTTACGGGATCCTGCAGTACCTTAGAAATTAAGATTAGAAAAATACCTTAGAAATAAGATGGGTAACGAACGCCTTTCTCATTTGACCATGATGTCAATTCATTATCCACTGCCGTTCGCGGCTGATGACGTGCTGGATTTGATGTCTTTAGAAGCAAACAGAAAAGTCACTATAAACATTTTATGATCAACTAAATACCAAAAAATTGACCTTTTGTTGTTGTATAAAGATCAAGATTTATCATGATTGTAAAAAATTGTTTTAACTGTCACCTAAAATCCTTATTATATACCTACCTATTAAATATTTTTGCCTTATTAAAGATAGTATTTCATCATGTTTGTAAAACATTTCTTCTCCTGTAGCTTAAAACTCGTATTTTAAAATTTATTGAAATGGGAAGAGAGCCGATGGGCGAGGGGGGGGGGGGGGATCTGGACCCCCCCCCCCCCCCCCCAAAGGCAAAATCCTGGCTACGTGCCTGCTAAGAAATAAATTCTTATCTGGACTTTCAAGAGTGTCATAATTCGTATATACCTGAATACTAATGAAATAATCGAATCTGACGCTCAGATGCGGGTTTTTGCTCTTGAAAAGGTCAGTTACGGGATTTTGATTAGTAAATCGAACCAAAATGTAGTTAATGCGATAGTTGTAAGCCGTTTTTGAGGCATTTCCTGTTGAGATCCGACTTCGAGACTAGCAAAATCGAAAGAAACCACTCCCCTAAATGGAGGGGGGGGGGGGGGGGGGCATTAACTCAATATGGCCAAAAATGCAGATACAGGATCTATTCTTAGTACGGCAGAATACACACCTCAAAATAATTAAGGGATCACTTTTTCTTGTAGACGCCAAAGACCCCAATACCCAGGGCCTTCACGTGGGCGATCGCCCCCGGGCCCCATGGCCAGGGCGGCGCCCCCAGGGTTGTCATGTTGTGCTATGTAAAAAACCGGACATGATGATTCGAGAAGGCTGATTCAAAAACCTATATCTGCAGCAAAATGTTCGATGCATACAGCACAATAATTGTGCCAGGTGTAGGATCTGCCTACGTCTACCTACAAGTACCGATGACACAGCTAAAGAAGAAGAGGTTCTAAAAAAATCCGAGTCTTTCTTAAGGGAGTCATTTTCCACTAGTTCAAACAAACAACATCGTAAATAGGCACCTACTCTTTAAAATAGCTGAAGGAATCCTCATCACATAGGTATCACATACAGAACAGACCCAGGGTAACACATTATTTATTTATTTATTTTATTTATAATCTTTTACTGTGGAAAGGCCAGGTGGTCCATTGTACACACCAGAATTATAAAGGTAATTAATACAAAAAATAAAAAAGTATAAGAATATTAACAAATACAAATCACATATGATGTGTGTTGCGGCAATAAAGAGTTCTGCAATTTAATGGGAGGCTCTAATAAAAGATAGAAAAAGAAAATAGTAAAATAAAATAAAAGTGGATCAATATGGAAGAAAAAAGAAGAGGTAGGGAGGATACACTATTCAGTGTTTGCATAAAATTTAATTACGCCATTCTTGAACTGGCTGATCGCGGGGACAGACCTAAGACGGAGAGGAAGTGCATTCCACAGCCTCGCCCCAACTACCCCAAAAGAATTAGCCATAGCGCGAGTATTGTGGCGAACAATCCTCAGGGCGTTTGATCGAGAAGAAATGGCTTTAGAAATGACAGAGTTGATAGGTACGTCTGATATTGAATATATATTGAAAACACTTAGTTTATTTGGGAAATTCTCGTAATCCTCCTTTGAAATTATCAAAAATAAAATCGTATCTTGACTTTCACTCTTCATGTAATTCCGTCTAGCCACTTGACAGTGGCAATAGTAACTGGTATCATCACGAAGTGGACAGTCTGTGAGAATTCTGAGCTTCCGCTTCTTCCAAAGACGAAATCGAAGACTAAATCGAGCCTGACGAAATGCCTTGGAATCTTCACATCCTCGCAGGCATGCGGCCTTGTAAGGATAGCCAATATCTAAATCAAAATGCAAGGTAATCGTCAAATGAAAATTATTTCACTTTCTACGTCCTACATGCATCTTTTAGGGCCGTTTTAAAGGAAATACACCCCCATACATCCTCAAATGCCGCTACAATGAAGCCACCTAGCGATATGAAGGACACACTCTCCTGTTCACCCATGGCTCAAAGACACCTCATGGTGTTGGCGTTGTTTTATGGAGCCCCAACTTCAATGTCACTAGACGCTTACCATCTGTGTTCACAGCAGATACTGTGACACTGGCTGTTCGACACTGCCAGTTGTTCGGAAATGGGAATTACGTGATCTGTATCGATTCACTAAGAACCATCGAGGCGATCAGGGTCACATATTCTGATGATCCTCCAATACAAAGCCTACGTGTATCGCTAAACCAAACCACAACATTGGGCTCAACCATAACGTTTATGTGGGTGACTAGCGATGTGGGTATTCATGGCAACGAGTGTACTGATGCCCTTGCGAGGAGAGTAATTGGTGATAACTCCATCGATATGTTGCCTATACTCATTGAGGATCAAATCTCCTACATGCAACATGAAGCCATATGGCATGAGCAATGGCAGGGTGAGGTCGCTGGTCTGCGTGGTGTCCTTCAGGACTTGTACCCGGTGGGCCCATTCGTAACGTAACTTCCAAGGAGGGACCGAATAGTGGTCAACCGGGTTTTCACTGGCCATACTCGTCTTACAAACACCTGCTTATCGCAGGAGCTCTAGGAGTTTTGTGTGGGTGATCTGTCGATCTGCCACTTCCTGGGAGACTACCCAAATCTTATGGATCTCCGAGTCCAGCGGGCCCCTCAGTGGGTTCTGACGTTTTATCCGGACCAGACAAGGTCCAGTCCCTGTTGTCGTACCTGAGAGCCGCTGAGCTGTACTGCGAACTGTGATATCTTATCTGTGATATATTTTTGTACAATCTAGTCTAAGTTGTATTATTTATTTTTGAGGTTTTTATCCGCTTCAGGGGCTAAACAGTGGTCATCACTGTTTCCCTTATTTTTCCTCTCCAATTTGCCAGTGGAGTCCGTGATGGCACTCCGTTTGGTGATGGGGACAGCATCCCCCCCCTCCCCCTTGTAATCGTGCCATTTTAGCTGATCAATGACCTCTCAGTCGTCTTCAGCATTCTCCCTTGAATCACCTTTTCAAATTCCAGCTTCCCGCGTTGAATATGAGACAAAATGGCTTTGGAGCTCACTCAGCTGATCATGCGTCAGCGGCCTCTGATACATCTTTATCCTCACCGTGTTACAGATCACATCCATACCAAGTTTCATCAAATCCAGACGTGGAAAAATGGCATTTGAAACGATTTTAAGAGGACATACAAACATACGAGTACATCAACGGACAAAGTGAACGCAATAGCTCATTTTTCCTCTCTTTTTTTCAAGAGAAAATGCGCTAAAACCGGTTTTTTAGGATAAATAATAAACATGAATAGTAATAATGATAAATTGACGGACCTGGCCTTCGCATATGAGTGGGGAGCCTATGTCGTTTCGACAGGGGCCGCCTCCCGTTGGTGCCTCAGCGCAAACCCAACCGTACTCCCAGATCGAGAGGAGGCACCGCTGGAAATATCGGCAGGTCATTTGAGTGCAGTAGTCATGACTGACGACGCTCATGTCAGCCACCTGAAAACAAACGATCAATTTTCGGTTATCATTTTCAATAATAAAGCAGAGGTATGTAAAGAGCGGGTCCCTACAAACTCATCAAACGGAAACTCATCAAAAACGTGAGGTCGAGGCTTTTTGAGGAGTTTCCCCTTAGGGTGGGACACTGTTCAAAACTGAATGGAAGAGAAAGTCGTCAAAAAGAATTTCAAATGGGAATCGGATATAAATTTGGAAGATGAAAAGTAGTTGACGATTATTTTTGATGACTTTCGTGTCCCCTGTGGAAACTGGTCAAACGCTCCTAAGTGGAAATTCATCGAAAGGAATGTCATCAAGCCTTCGTAAGGCTTCACCGTGTGCCAGACGCCAGGTAGTTATTCATGGTGGCGATGAGCTGTAACAATGGCAGGTAGTTGACCAAAAGTAGACCAACATCCGTCTACTACTACCACTATTTTTGACGAGTTTTCCGTCAGCCCCTTTTCGATGAGTTTCCTTCAATGTAGTTTTTGAGGAGTGTCTCGACAGTGCTGGATTCTAGTCGATAAAAATTCATACTGATTCATAACTGAATTAAACGGATAAATTTATTGGACTCCATTTTTTGGTGAGTAGCTCGTTCATGAAGATTTGACGAGTTTCCACCCCACTTAGAAAACTGATCAAAAATGGAGTTTTACAATTTTTTTTAGGAGTTTCCTGTTGATGAGTTTCCTAGTTCCCGTAAAGAGCTTTATTATCTCTTGTGGCTTCCAAATACCTCAAAAAAAAAAAAAAAGGTTCCTGAGAGCGAATTTTCGTAAATTACCTATCGCACTTTATTATGTTACATTGTTTTGAAATTTTAGCACTTTGAGTGCGAAGAAATGAGACACTACCAATTTTATGACCAAAAAACTTGTTCTAAATAATATTCTGTGATTTAAAAAAGATTTTCGATTTTAAACTTTTATTTGCAGTTTTTCTTTTTGATTTTTTTGCTAATATTTGTTGATTACGTTTGAATGAATATGCATAAATTGCATTTTGATGTTTTAATTCAATGTTGATCAATTTCTTTTGGCAAAAATTCTGCTAAAAATATCAATTTTACCATGTTCAGCCGTTTATAGCAATTTTTAAGAATGTTCCGAGCAAAGTTTGTGAAATTTGACCAATTTATCGTGCTTAAAAAGTGCAGCTTAACAACCCCTTCCTTTGATGTGAAAAGCTTAATTTTTTTTTTTGGCGCAAGAACCGAGATTTTATCTCAATCATAAGGTGAGTTATTGTCTGGAATGACCATCATCACATAAATATACATTATATATATATAATATATTATATATATATTATATATATATATATATATGAACATATATATATATATTAGCGCTTTCCAACGAGTGGCGAACGATTTTTGTGCGATGAAAACTGCGGAAGTTTCATTCCCCTAACAACGGCTGGGTTGTAAGTGAAAAACACTGAAATTGTGGCACAATCTATAGCAACTACTCAACTATTCGGTTGTACGTGAAAATCATCTTTAATTTTGTCACGGACGTTACAAAAAAAATTATTGGGGGTCGGCCTAAGAATTGCATAGCAATTAATATATATATATAAAACCGTTGTGTAATTGCAGAATTTCGCTTCCAAGTCTACCTCTACTGGTTATTCTCCCAGAAGACAATGTGCTCCAACCATATTTCTCAATATAAAATAAAATGGATCATCAGAAAGGGACCCAAACACAACTGGTTACCCAACCCAAATATGATGGAGGAGGACCTACCTTAACATAACTAAATAATAATTAATACAATTATGAAGACTAACCAGATTACCATTACCAATCATAAAGATAGTCACCTAGCACAGATACTCAAAGCTCTGATGAGGCCGAATCCGGTGAAAGTACTTAGTTGCTGATATACCAATAAATCTATCAATCAACGAGATGCCATAAATAATCTCACCCTCACAACCCAACTACCTACATAAAGGACTTGGCAAATCACCATAAACAATTTATTATCAATGATCTACGGATACAAGAAGCCATGTGCAACACCCAACTTGACGGACGTTTTTGAAATGGAAATGAATCCCATTTGGGATCATTCGGGCTAATCAAGACATTCCAGACTTACCTGAAGTACGGTGGAAACGGCTAGAAAGTTGTCAGGTTCCCCTTGACCTTCGTAGACTCTGTTAGGGTAGCCCCATCCCGGGGTGTAGCAGGCCACAGAGGGCGGGTAGCCATACTTGTGCTCGTTCCACAAGGCCTTGAGAACCACCCCCATCTCCATTCCGTTTGAAAACATGGTCTTCACAGGTCTGTTAATAAACTGCACAATTATTATTTCAGTCATTATGAGCCACTCAGATACACTGGTTGGGAGGCGAGAGGAGGATAATTATATTGGCTGTTCCTCAAAGTTTCGGTTATTAACTCCATATAAAATCAGTTATCAACTATTTCTTTGCTCAAAGTATTCAAATTTCAAAACACTGTAACATGATATAAAACGATAATCTACGAAAATTCGCTCATACGACCATGCTCCATGACTGGAACTTTTCAAGTTTCCACTTACTTCAGAGCTGTGTTGAATCGGTTTTCTAACCCGTGATGAACGATGTTTATGGATAAAAAGTGGGAATGTTCTATTTTCTAGCAAACATAATTATTTTGTACGGGGAAAAGCATTTGAAGTCCGCTCCTGCCGACATTCCGAGACATTTAAGATACCTAGAGTCCAGATTTCGTGACACTGTAGTACATGACGGATTTGATAGTTGAAGCAAAACGTAACGAACATTTTAAATGTATCTGGACATCCATAGAATTGTGTTTACAATCATGTTTACAAAATTAACTGAGAAGGATCACCTGTATGTAAACAATAATTCAGCCAACCACCCTCATACTTCAGAGTGTTGGCCACGCAATGCGCAGTGGTTATCATAACATGGTCAGGTAAATAGAAAGGGTCGACAGGCGAACGATTTTTGTGATGATAAATGCCTAAGATACGGTTCCGTAGCAACGATTAGGTTATAAGCAATAATCACCAGAAAATCAAAATTACACTTTTCGGTAACGTAGGTAACGTAACCAAACACTTTTCGATTGTATGTGCCAAAGTAAAGACATGAAATGTCAAAAAAGTAACACTTTTCGGTAACGTAACCTAACACTTTTCGATTCTATGTGCCAAAGTAAAAACATTAAATGTCAAAGAAGTAACACTTTTCGGTAACGAAACGTAACACTTTTCGATTCCGTGTGCCGAAGTAAAGACATTAGAGAGCTTTTGGCGACTTCAACTCAACGTCAACCGTTAACATAGTCTTGAGGGAGCAAATGCTTAACCCATATGGAACCGGAAGAACGGTTACCTTAATTTCGATATCACGTTAACGGTGGTTGGGCAACGCGATAGTTTTCCCCCAGCTTCTTGTTGTCTACTGGTTGACTAATCAACTTCTTCATTTCGATATGAAACGCCGATTTTCAATCTTGGATTCAAATTTCATGTTAGTTTCAGTACAAATACAGGCTAATTTCTCATTTTCAGTTGTCAATTCGTAAACAGGCCATAAATTTAACGCAAAGATAGTAAGCCTCAAGTGTAAAACACCGCGGTTATAGGTCATTAGTCGTTGCGAACTTCATGTTATTGGGTTTTCCGTTGGGTAAATTATCAAAAATTATGAACAAGTATTTATCTCTATGTCAATGAACCAGGACCTGACACAATAATCAGTGGAGACAGCACTTCACGCAATGTTCACGAGAAAATAGCTGAGAGATCAGGCAAACTAAGAACAATACTGCGAAGAAGTAGTGTCTTAAAACACAGTTTTCTCATTTAAAATATGTGAAATAATAATAGAAACAATGCTTTAATCGACCAAAGAGCCTGTGCACAAATTTTTTCGATCGAGTTGAAGGCTAGTAAAGCTAGACAGCGGAGGCGGGCTTCAAATGGCACATTCGGTTTCTACGCGACTTGAAACGTAAAATAACCAAGTTTGAGGGGTGTTCAAAAACCTACCCGCAACATCAACATAATTAGTTGGTGGTATTGAGGCATTTGAAAAGATAAAATATTAATTATGTCACCAGTATTCGAGTAATTTTGAGGTGCCGAGTAGTGTTACATTTACAGGAAGGTTAGGCTGGTGTCGTGTGCCTTTAGGTCCCAGGTTAAATGAGCCATTCTAACGTACGACGTAGCTAACGTCCCCTCAAGGTCACCTACTCTTGGGTACATTAGGGCGACGTTAAGGGTACGTTAGTGGTCACCAAAAACTCTCTATTAAATGTCAAAAGTAAAACTTTTCGGTAACGTGACGTAACACTTTTCGACTCTATGTGCCAAAGTAACGAAATAAAATGTCGAAATGCTTCTTATTCTATTTCATTGGAAGAGGAGTTTTTCCTCCTTCCAAAACAGTCACGTTTCAGTCATTTCAAGTCCCCACTTACTTCAGAACTGTGTTGTCGGTGGTATTGATGAAGGGCCTGGCAATCTCGTAGACGCCAAGGTTAAATAAAACTGTCCCCGACGACAGGAAGAAACAATGGGGATGAACGAAACTGCCGTTGGGGCTCTTCTGAATGCTTCTATAGGTCTCCACGCTGCCTCCTCGTATCGTCACCACGGACAAATTGTACAGTCTTACCTGATGTTCACAGTAATATCAATATCAGTATTGTGATCAGAATAAATTGAGACAAGACATTTTGAGTTATTTTAGCTAATTTTCGAAGAAAATTAAGCTATTGCAATGGCTCCAAAATTTTTAAAATCAAATTTTTCGAACATTTTCTTCATTGAAATCCGTTTTGAGGGATTCTGAAACGAATCCTAGAGTTTAACGCTTTTTCATGTATGTATCATGTAAATATATATATTCTACTAAATTATACAATATACCGATTCAAAGCCGTTTTAGCCATTTTCTATGATTTTCTGAGCACATTTTATGAAAGTTATCCAATTTATTGTGCTCAAAAATTGCTGGCCAACGAACTCATCCTTTCTTTTGGAAAGCATGACATTTTGGCGCAAGAACGGATTTTTTCTGACGGATCTCAATCCTAAGGAGATTTATCGTCTAAGATGACACACACATTATGATATACCTACTCATATCAGATATACCTACTCATATACCTACTCAAATCAACCTGGGTTGAACAAAGCTCAGTATTCCTAAGCGCAGGAAGAAAACATCAACCGTTGTTCATGTAATGCGGCGCTGCAGTCTACCCAACCTTCAACACAGAAAAGCTGTGCGGTTTACTATAACTAACTGCAGGCGACGTCGTAAGGTACGGGGATTCTCATATTTTCGATGATTATTTTCAATAACAAACCTTTGTAATCGAGCAAGAAAAACAATTTTTTTAACGCTCAAAATTTGAAGCTTTACAGGGCTATTTATTCATTCATGTTTATTTTTTTAATTTCTTTGTCTTCTACTCTGCACATCTGTATAATCAATGAACGAATTTACGAATTTTAACCAGTTGTAAATATATATATTTTAACCTACAATCAATACGGCATATCGTTTTAGGAAAGAAATAATGAAATTCAAAAGCTAGCTCTATTCAATACCGAGAAACAGGTACATAACTGATGAAAAACCTGAAGTACTCGATCCTAAATAATTGGTTGGTAGTTATTTCATTTTGAAGATATAGTAAATGAATTACATTTCTTGTGTAGGAGCGATTTCTTATCTGGCCCAGGAGCCCCAAAAAAAGTTAGGTAGAAATTTCGGAGAAAGTTCGAGATAAGATTTGAAAATTTAGTCCGTTCTGAGTGAGGTAACCTTGGTCTGCCATCATGAAATTGGTGAATACAAAATGGCGGCCTCATAAAAAATGCGTTTATTGCATTAATTGTAAAAGTTTTTCTCTAATAATTCCTAAATCGTATATCCCACAGAAATTTGTACACGAAACCAAATAGTAGAGCATATAAAAACAAAGCGATTCGATCTCAAAACTCTGAATTATCTCTTAAAACATATTGGTAATTAATGCATGAATTACAGGGACTTCCTTGTGAATGGATGGTATATAATTCTGGTGAGAATTAAAATAAGAGTAAAAACTAAAATCTCATGATTTCAGGGAATTAACCTCCCTTCCCATTTGCCCCCTCCATCTACAATAAATTTGAACCTTTTTCCAAGGTTGCATCACTAGACTAAAATCTGGATCGAACAAATAAGAAAAACGAGATAAATTGTTACACAATGGTTTATTATTTCTGTGTTAGGTAGCCCTTCTACGCAGAACATTGGTATAATATTATTAAACCCCGTATGTAATATATGATCAGAACGTGGCGTATCGTACCTCTCAAAAGGGTTACCACCTTTATAGTTCCAAGACCCCGCGATTTTAAGCTTCACAGTAAATGATTTAAAAAAAAGGTCGATCAGTGCAACTCCATACCTCGTAATTGTTTCGGAGTACCAAAAGAGCTCCATCTTAATAACAGCATCGTGAGTCGATTAGGAAAGGAATTAACCACAGAGGTTCCGAAACTGATGTGAGTCCCACCATACTTTGTAATTGTATTCCAGATCTCTAAAAAGGAGCTACATTTCAGGTATCAGTATCATAAGCCGATTAAAAATAATTTAGGCTCAGAGGCCCCACAGCTGATCAGTGTGCACTGATCTTAAATTCTTGAAATTAAAAAGGCGGTTAATTTCAAATTGCAAATCCGCAGGTTGACACCAGTATGCCTGCGTGGATATGCGCACCTGCAGAGCGAAAATTAATGCAATTTGTTAACTCATCTACATTGTACTAGTCCCCCCTGTTCTCAGTACAACGATATTTATGTAAGTAGGTACCTACCAACAACTAAAAATAACATAAATGTTGAGATCATTGAAATGGTTTTAATAATCAAGAAAAATCCATAGCAGAATACAGACAATCAAGATGTAGATAACGTAAAAAGTCGAAATCGGTCATTTAGGAAACGGGAACATGATGATTGAAGTAATGCGCAGAATGGAGTAATGATTAGAGATAAAATAAATTTGTCGAGGACAATTTACAGCCTAACCCACAAATTCCCAGAAAGTGTAATAGAAATCTGATAAAAATAAGAAAATAATCGCTAGAGAATGCTCAAATTAATCTCTTCCACCTATCCTCCAAATTTGTGGGAGATCGGACGAAGGGGGCGTGAGAAAATGAAACTTGATTTAATTTACGTTTGCGCATGCGCTGAGTCAAGTATTGATTTGGGATCAACAAAACTGATAGAGGACCATCTACACCCCCCCCCCTCCTGCACATTCCATGAACATTTCATAAAAATCGATTGAATATTGTGGAAATTTAGCTTGTTACAAGGATTTGAGGATACACGGCAGGTACACACATACACACAGACACACACACGCACATACAAACTACCACACACTGAAAGACACGGAACGAAAGTTTTTCAGACGTTTTTTACCTTCTAAAACATAAAATGCGAGGGAAAATTTTACCACTGTAAAAAAAAAAAAAAAAAAAAAATTAATTAATTAATTTTAAAAAACATTTAATCGATTCTTTGGGATTAAATTTATCATTGACAAGCGAAAAACATTACTGTTAACTTGAAAGTTTCTGAGATCTCGATTTTTGAATATTTAGCCCTTTAATACAACTCTTTAGGGTTGATTAAAATTAATGCCGAGCTCTTAGGAACATCTCGACCCCAAATGTGATTTTTAACCCAAGTTTCATATACCTAGTTTGGTCAGAAACTTCCAACACTTCATTGCTTGTTAACTCCCCAACATAGATTTCATTGGGATCTCGACTTCTAGCGTTCAAAACGTTTCAGGTAATCGCCGGACAAAAGAATAATATAATTTGCATAAAATTTATTACCTGGCATAACAAAAAATACCTAACTAGGTAGTAGGTAACTACTGAACCATAAGATGACAAGGGTGAGAAGCGATGACGCTTGTTCGCACAGTTTACTCGTCACCATGACAGCAAGGTGCAATGTTCTCGGCTGTAAGGTTTTTAGCTTTAACTCGATGTAAGGATGCGCAGTTTTCCAGCGATTTTCTACTGTTTTTTGTTTCTACTGCAGGGTTAGGTAGGTATGAATCAACAACTACCTATAAACCAAAGGTGTGAGCTGTGTACCGAATTTTTTTATAGGTAGATAAGTACGAAAGATTTCTTCCTATAAAGGTACTAAATAGCGATCAAAACTAGGTACGTACTCAATTACTGCAAAACTGTCAAAAACTTCTTAAAAAGCGCTACATTTACGAAATCCTATCCTAATCTTTTCGGAATACAACCTTTCCTTGAGAGAAACCACATACAACATTCGGTACTGGTAGAAATTTAAAAAACAGAGACAGCAAACAAGTAGATGTGCTCACGAAGTGAGTCACATGATCGCGCATTTTCTTGTAAGGAGATCCGCGTTGAATAGGAGACAAAATGGCTTTGGAGCTCACTGCTGATCGATGACCTCTGAAGAGTCTTCAGTATTCACCCATGAGCCACCCTCTCAAATTTCAGCTTCCTGCGTCGAATAGGAGGCAAAATAGCTACTTTATCCTCGCCATGTTACAGAATACTTTTTTTTTTTTAACGCATTTATTTATATAAGTATTGCAATCCAAAAAAAAAGTTACACAAATCAGGAAATGCTACTCACCACTATAAGTCGTAGACTTGTGCTGTGGGGAGGAGTAATACATAATCAGCACACTCATTCAGTACCTTATTCAATAATCATCTTGTAAGTTATAAGGAATTCAGGTGCCCCCCCCCCCCCCCCAGAGGTGCAATGGGGGCCTAAATCCTCATAAATCAGGTAGAGGAGGTAACAGGCATCCCGTCAGAGAGATACCACCCCTACTAATAATGGGCCTCTCAGGAGATAACTCTGTTACACTCCTCCCCTTTAAGACATACTTGATTGAAGATCAAGTATGGTAATTGGGTGGAATAGTGAATAGCTGAGAACTGATGCTCATTCGTTCATAAATAGCTGAATTGGCGTTTTGGATGGGGAAATAGAAATTAAAACTGGATTGTCAATGAAGCTTCATAGGAAGTATCTTCATTGAACAATCGGGACAAAACGGATGCTCAACTATGGAGACTTATACCTTAGGAAATTAAAATATATATAGAAATTGAATGAATGAAAATCAAAGAATGACGACTGGCTTATTAGGCACAGACACTGGCTGACTAGGCACAGTAAAATTAAATTGCCCAACTGTGGGGACTTAAATTAAATTGCCCAACTATGGGGACTTAAATGGTGAACTGGCTGACTAGGCACAGAAAAAATATAATATTAAATGAAATTTAAATAATATAAAATATAAATGGGGAATAAAAGAGAGAAATTATAAGTCAAAGACCAATGAAATTATTTATATACCAAAGGGTGATAATGGGAATTCCTTCTGGAACCCCGGGCCATGTTTCTTCTGAAACATTAACGCCCCAAAAAATAGTGGATTGGATTACTAGGCGTCAGCCGTGCATAATCCAAACCACGCTCTGCTACCATATAAGGAATTTAGGTGCCCCCCCCAGAGGTGCAATGGGGGCCTAAATCCTCATAAATCAGGTAGAGGAGGTAACAGGTATCCCGTCAGAGAGATACCACCCCTACTAATAGCTTTTAATGAGCCATGTTCGGGGAAGGTTGATTTTCCTGTCACCAGGAATTTCATCCAACGCCAAACCAGCTGCCAAAAATGATCGAGAACAGCGCGTGGTTCCCATTGATTCCTCAAAGGGACGCCGACAGCGCTATCTCTGGTGCACTGACGGGAGCTTGATGGGCCTCTCAGGAGGTAACTCTGTTACAAAGTGAATATAGGTAATATAGAATCAATAGGTACATATACGTCGGGTAAATCAGAATACACAGGAATTATTCAGTTACCATCTTAATGCTTTAATATTATCTAATGGGTCTCAGATTGCCTCATTATTATATGTTTTTTCAGTTCTTTTTTGAACTTTTCAATTTTAGAAATAGAGCGGAGCTCATGGGGTAGGGTCATTGAACAGTTTTGCTCCCCGGTAATCATACGCCCGTTGGCCATGGTGAGTCCTACGGAAAGGCAGTTTAGAAAGAAATTCTCCACAAGTTCTTGTTTTTTCCCTCATCCAAAAATTTCAGGTGGTTGCAATGTAAATCCTTATATATTTTAATTATAGTTATCGTGTCAATTAGCTCTCCCAATTTGAGTACTGCGAACTCTTTGAAGAGATTTTTCTGTCGAATATCTTGTCCTTTTTAAAGTAAGACTTCAATTAAGAGCTTCTGGGTCAGGAATAACGAATCAAGAAGGGACGCGCTACATCCTCCCTAACCCGATGCACCATAAATCATGAGCGACTGAATGAGCGCATAGTATACCCTTCTACGTCTATCAATATCTAAAAAGTTCCTCCGCTCCCTACACACATGGATCATCTTTCTCATCGAGGATGTCACTTTTGTCAGGTGATCTATACCAAGTTTCATTAAAATCAGACTTAAGGAAGAGGCATTTAAAACGATTTTAAGAGGACATTGATACATACAAACATACATCAACGAACAAAGTGAACACAATAGCTTTTTTTTTTTTTTTTTTTAAAGAAAATGCGCTTAAAATCGCTGGAAAACGGTGGAAAATCGAATGTGTACAAATCGATTCATAATCGCATCTTTCAATTATCTCGATAATCGAATCTTCCAGCCCTCTTACCTAGTATTTACCTAATTACCTTTTTTTCTGAATGTGTGAGATATTGATTTTTTTAACGTTTCAACCCTTAAATTTACATCATATGGTTCAGTGATGATGATTGGATCGTCGTATAGGCAGTAGAGGTTTATGATATGATCCTTGAAGATTATTATAACTTTAACTTCTTTTGATAAGTACCTCATCATAGTTCCAGAACCCCACTGAATCACAAGTAGTGAGGATCCGAGTCGTCGTCACGAGGACTCCGGTAGACAAGCGGCTGAATTCATATAAAGAAGTCTCGAGAAGGCCGATACGGACGACGTACGGAAACTCTCCTTCTTTGGCTGGTCGTCCGCGCGTAATCCCATCAGTAAAATCAGCTAACTTCATCACCAGTAAAAGTGAGAATCTGATGACCACTTCCATAGCCTCCATGTCGGTGAAAAGTACCTCATCCCCTTAGTCGCACTAGATCGGATGAAAGTTATATCAACTTTAATAGTATGCCTATTGGTAATTCTTCGGCATGGTGGCCTCAACTACAAACTATTTCATATGAACACACAAGTTAGCACAAGCATTCCTAAAACTAAAAAGATAGTTTAGGGTCCTTTTCTTTGATATTTTAAAGTGGACATAATACTCTTTCGTCATAATCGTTCCACCGGGAGTGCGCCAACTCCGACGATTGGGGTCAGGTATAAATATTGAAAGTTGTCATCTCCGACGACGGGAAGGAAATATTGTGAAGATAAGCCTTGGCCAACTCCGACGGAGGTCAAGGATGAGATTGTTCGTTCGTAGGTCTTATCATTATGAAGTCCGACGATATCTCAGATTTCCTGCCAGTTTACCAGTAGTTCTGATCACAATTAGTATGTCCGAATCATTCGAAACAATTGTCGGGCAGCGAGACTCAACGCTCATTGTGCACGATAGATTTAAATTCAGCCGGAGTGAATTCGGGAATACGTATTGTGCGTACAAGTGGAAATGTGTCGACAAGGACTGCAGAGCCAAGTTATACGTGACGGAAAACATGAAAAAAATATTTGCCGTCGGAGTTGATTACTATTCCTTCGGAGCTGGCTGCTACCCGTTCCACCACCATATTATGATACTAATCTATAATTCCAACTAATCTGAATTTCAACTAAAGGATTGACTTCTTTATGTGTTTTGGAGATGCGAGTTTGCGAGCATCCAGACCACCAAACTTCAATCCAGACCACACATCAACTTATCTATATTACTAAATTGGATTTTTTTTAGCGTGGAACATGCTTTAGCTCGAGCTAACTGGCGAAAAGTGTCACGTTTTTTGGGGGAAGCAGTTGGAAGATGGCGATGTGTCACGCAATTTTGGCATAGATATGTCTTTTGGCTGGGGGTCAAGGAATTTTTCGCGACACTTTTTTTCCCTACCGGCACATTTTCTATCGATTTTCACGTACAACCAAGGCGTTACTAGGGAAGAGTAACTCCCATAGTTTTCATAGTAGGAAAATCGTTCGCCACTTTTTGGAATGCTCTCATTTTACCACGACATTTCATGACCTCTAAGCCATTGTAGTGTCATGGAATGCTGATTTATTACTCTAAGTTAAAACTAATATTGTTTTGTAACCATAATGGAATAATCTTGTGAAAAGAAGGCACTACATGGTTGGTATACAATTGAGTAGTAGGTACCAACTGGTAAGCAGTAGGTACTAGACATATCCATGATCTTGTTTTTCCCATCAAGGGAGAAATTAAAATTCTCATTCGTCCTTCGCCAGATGCTACTATTCGGTACATTTCAACTAAAACGACATTAAATTCAAACCATCAATAATTACTGAAGTCTGTTATTAACAATGTTTAGTTTGAGTTTATTCAAAGTGAAGACTATTCTGTTGTATTTATTGCTTTTTTTCTTCGTGGTACCCATTATTGTATGCTATCAGGAAAGCCTGTTGCTTAAAATACCACGGGTGCTAGAAAGAGGACACCCTAATAGAAAATACCGTTTGAATTTTCATCATCATAGGTAGAGTTAGGAATAAATTAGGCTCAGAGCCTAATCAGCTGATCATGGTGGATATGCCCCTTGTCATTGTAAGCCAGCAGTCCCGAAGAGGCTCCATTTCAAATTGCAGAGTAGGTAGGAATTATTCACACATAAATTAGCTTCAGAGTTTAAACAATTGATGTGGGTGACTCTGTGCCTTGTCATTCTTAACCTGCCTATGTGTATTAAAAAATGTATAAATTAGCATCTTCTCTGTCTATTAAGAAACACAGATGCCATTGATGTAAAAAGAAGAAATTGCTAAATAAAAATTTCGAATATTCACACCCTATCTACACACTATTTGCGCGGTGCTAACCAAAATACCTAAAGGCTTCAATCAAGCGTTCTATCTTACTCTGTAATATTATGTTAATTGTCTGTTAACAAACTGCCAAGAAACTACGATGATTGTGATGACAGATTCCTATTATTTGTGTGGCGTAGCGAGGCGTTCATAATACCAATTTTTGAAGCTCTGACTTAGTCAACTACAACTGAACGGCTCAACCCACAAAAATAGTTTTGGAATGTTTGGATTTGTAATAGTAAGTTCTGTCAACCTATTTTAATCCCAACCTCAATTGGGATCAGGGATTTCCGAGGTATTGCTAACCGAGGCAACGTCGTTAGGGAAGTCCGAGCTGACGACAATGGAGGAGGTTCACAGGAGTTTACAATAGCCTAAATGTTGATCCGGAACCTTGCGATCATTTTGCAAAAACCCATCAAAATCGGTTGACTGTTTGGCTGTGAATCGACCTTACACAGACAGACATACTTCTCTCTTTTATATAGGGATTTCCCATTTCATATCATTATAATGCTAAAAAGAAGGATGAAAGAATGTTAAAAAGAAGGATCTGGGTTCGATACAGACTCGCATCATGAATCCTGATTCAAGTATTGATATGAAAACTTCCAGACATTGGGTGGTATGCAGAAGCGAAGCAAAGGCCTTTACCCCAAAATGTGAAGAACATGCTTCGTTTTCTATCCATAATAAGCAAATGCTGAAGCACCCCCTTTTAGTTCGTAGTGAAGTAAGTGAAGCTAATACTACACATGGTGGCACCAAAATTGAAATTTTAAATTTCCCTGACTTAGAAGCAGATTTCCCTGACCAAAAATGTCTAAGTCAAATTTATAAAGGGTGTTCTGACATAAGTTCATCAAACTCTAAGAGTCGATTGCAGAGCTCATTTCTGATCGAAAGTTCCTCCCTCTTAGAGATTTTTTCAAACGCTTGTTTGTACCTAATGACATTAAAACGGCCATAACTCCACTTAGAACCTCTTTAAATTCAAACATAAGGACATCATTGGAAAAAGCATTAATTTCCTATCTACCTGATGACAAAACAATAATTTTTGAGCCAACTTAATAAACACTACGTAAAAAAGAGTTTAAAAACAAATTTAATTTTTAAAATTTCTCGGAATTTTTACTTTTTGTCATGGATATGTCTTTTGGCTGGGGGTCAAGGAATTTTTCGCGACACTTTTTTTTCCCGACCGACACTTTTTTTCCCGACCGGCACATTTTCTATTGATTTTCACGTACAACCAAGGCGTTACTAGGGAAGAGTAACTCCCATAGTTTTCATAGTAGGAAAATCGTTCGCCACTTTTTGGAATTCTCTCATTTTACTACGACATTACATGACCATTGTCATTGTAGTGTCAAGGAATGCTGATTTATTACGCTAAGTCTCTAAGCCATTCTAGTGTCAAGGAATGCTGATTTATTACTCTAAGTTAAAAACTAATATTGTTTTGTAACCATAATGGAATAATCTTGTGAAAAGAAGGCACTACATGGTTGGTATACAATTGAGTAGTAGGTACCAACTGGTAAGCAGTGGGTACTAGACATATCCATGATCTTTTGTTTTTCCCATCAAGGGAGAAATTAAAATTCTCATTCGTCCTTCGCCAGATGCTACTATTCGGTACATTTCAACTAAAACGACATTAAATTCAAACCATCAATAATTACTGAAGTCTGTTATTAACAATGTTTAGTTTGAGTTTATTCAAAGTGAAGACTATTCTGTTGTATTTATTGCTTTTTTTCTTCGTGGTACCCATTATTGTATGCTATCAGGAAAGCCTGTTGCTTAAAATACCACGGGTGCTAGAAAGAGGACACCCTAATAGAAAATGCCGTTTGAATTTTCATCATCATAGGTAGAGTTAGGAATAAATTAGGCTCAGAGCCTAATCAGCTGATCATGGTGGATATGCTCCTTGTCATTGTAAGCCAGCAGTCCCGAAGAGGCTCCATTTCAAATTGCAGAGTAGGTAGGAATTATTCACACATAAATTAGCTTCAGAGTTTAAACAATTGATGTGGGTGACTCTGTGCCTTGTCATTCTTAACCTGCCTATGTGTATTAAAAAATGTATAAATTAGCATCTTCTCTGTCTATTAAGAAACACAGATGCCATTGATGTAAAAAGAAGAAATTGCTAAATAAAAATTTCGAATATTCACACCCTATCTACACACTATTTGCGCGGTGCTAACCAAAATACCTAAAGGCTTCAATCAAGCGTTCTATCTTACTCTGTAATATTATGTTAATTGTCTGTTAACAAACTGCCAAGAAACTACGATGATTGTGATGACAGATTCCTATTATTTGTGTGGCGTAGCGAGGCGTTCATAATACCAATTTTTGAAGCTCTGACTTAGTCAACTACAACTGAACGGCTCAACCCACAAAAATAGTTTTGGAATGTTTGGATTTGTAATAGTTTCTTGTCCTTTTGCTCTTAAAAAAGACTATTTTGGAAGGGCACTGCACAAGCAGAACTTCCTCCGAATCTCAGCTTTTAACGGTATTGCTAATTTCACTTTTACTTTGATAATTAGCGGAGAAAATTATGCATTAATGTTGAGCAACATGAGGGTTTTCAATGAAATCGAAGGTTTTCTTTAAAAATGAACCCTCTATGAAAATACGAGTTTGGCGCCGGTTTCTACGTATTTTTCCATGCTGAATCGAATGGCAACTCTTGCAGATCTCCCCTACTCCGTTGTTACTCAGTTACACTTTAATTAACTAGTTTTACCTTTAAAAACACACAAAATTGACTAACCATTTCGTGACGATTTTCGAGTTTATGTACCAAAGCACACACAATTTAGACTCGTTTACTAAAATTGAGTATCTACCCTTCATGCAGATACTCGTACACCGGTACATGGATATGTCTTATTTCCCCCCTGTGAAATATGTGTTTTGTGTCTCAAGTTAAAAATGTCTCAACTAGTTATGGGACTCTCACTGGATCTATCCACTACTCTGCTAGGTTTGCTCCCGTGTTCAATACAACGTGTAGCGTCGTAACTCTTTGAACAATTCAACCCCCCCCCCCCCCCTCTTGATAATTATTTTTGTTATTCGTATGATCCACCAATAAAATAATATGTAGTACGATAAAGTACGCTTTGGAAGTTTGATTGTTTAGGAGTTAGAATATAACAAAAATTTTCTTATGATTTTCACGTACCTACAACCTAGTCGTTGCTGGGGAAATAAAACTGCTTTAGTGTTTATGGGGCAAAAATTGTTCGCCATTCGTTGGAAAGCTCACGTTTTATCACGCATTTCTTCCGTACTTGTTCTTCTATTTATGTCGTAGTTTTATATTTATTTATGTTATAAATTGATATAGTAAACAGTGCCAAGAGACCTTCTCGAACGATCAAGTTTGTCCCCCACCCCGGCAACTACTATCATCTGAACCGTTCCCTACAAGAAGAACTGTGAGTTCTTCAATTCCGTTCAACGCGGAGCAGCTCATGAGTCACAAATGAAAAGTCACATTTACGTTTCTAAACTGTTATGTGATCGTGTTATGACCACCAAACTATACACTTCATTCTGATCAACATATCCAACTAATCTGCATTTTTACTAAGGGATTGACTACTTGATGTTATGTATTTTTGAGATGCGAGCTTGCGAGCATCCAGACCACCAAACTATACACTTCATTCTGACCTACATGGAATTGAAGAACTCACAGTTCTTCTTGTAGGGAACGGTTCCAAATAGTTGCCGGGGTGGGGCACAAACTTGATCGTTCGAGAAGGTCTAGTAACAGTGCCGCTTGTTTTGTTGTCACTTGGTTGAGATGAAATCTTTATTATAGTTGTGCCGCTTGGAGGCAGGCTAATTAGTATGGCAACATCATAACTCTAAGAAAACAAAATAAAATTTTCCCGAATTCGCGGGAGTAAAAGCATATTCCATGTTTTGGCATTTTAGCCGAAGTTTCGTTAATGATGTGTATAGTTGGTGGTCTCGATGCTCGCAAAAACTCATAACATCAAGTGGTCATTCTTTTAGTGAAACTTCAGAGGTAAGTATCACTTTCCTGCCCTAAACTTTCTTATTTTTAGCTATAGGAATGCCTGTTCTAAAATGTGTGTTTTAATGTAAAAGTTTGTAGTTGAAGCCACTATACGAAGAATTAGGTACCTACTTGCCTATCTCGAATTAGGTACTTAATTTTATATCTTATGAGGAAAGTACCTTTCTACTATTTTTCAAGTATCTCTCAATATGATACCTGAAAGGTTGATGAGTACACTGTTGATGGATGCTATACGCCTTCGACATAAGATGTCAAATGAAGTAGGTAATCCTATTTTTGGCCAATTTTCTCACATCACAAACAAAAATAACTTGATGAATAAAAATAAGGTCAACTTTTGTTTGTCAATATCCTAGAGCTGATCTGGTGTACAAAATGCAGCTCCTGGTAGCATGTTGATTCATGTATCAAAGGAAAACAGTAGGTATGTATGAATGAGAAACTTTAATTACTTTATGAAACACGTGCTTTTCAAAACAATCAAACAAAAGACCTGTAAAAGTACACAGTGTTTATTATACTAGGTTATAATTACTATTCCTCTATTTGCGTGCTCAGAGGTCAATATTCTGAGGTGCGATGTTAATATTACAATATGGGTATATAAATCCTTCAAAAAGGAGATCTCCACCTCGTTCTCCTTTTGTATTATTAATGTGTATTTTTCTGTTAATTAAATTTCTCTGGAATTATTTCTGTTCGTATAGCCTGTTTTCCTTCCATTGTTTCATTTCACGTAAAATGGGTTCTTTTTTAAGGTCAAAAGCTGATGAATAACAACTGTTCATATTTTTTATCTTGATGATTGAATTAATTGTTAACTATTGATCTCCGAACCATCGTTCTAATTAAAATTAAACAATGAAGAATGGAAGCAACTTCTTATCCCGAGTAGGTAAGTGTTGGTCAGTATATACTGCTTGGTCAGAAATATTTTCAGCTACAACTTAAATTTGGAAAAGATTGCATTGTTCTCAGGCGTGCTTGGGAGGGGAGTGGGGTGCCAAACAAACTTTTAATTACCAATTCATTTTTTGGGATAAGAACGGTAACAACATAATGAGGAACAAAGAAAGATAATTTTTATGAGAAAATAATGGAGTAGGCACCCTAGCAAAAAATGATTATTTTTTATAGTACCTATGTGTTTTCGAAAACAAAACCGAATCGTAACACCGCTCAAGTCTCACCGGTGCAAAAGAATGACCTGGATCTCTCACCAACCGAATTTTGTGATGGTCTTGCAGTAAGATATGGGCGTGAACCTCTAGAACTCCAAAACAAGAAATATCAACTATAATGACCCCAATTTCGGCAACATTGTTCGTTCCGTTTTGTGTGAAAGTGATGTAAAGTAATGTAAAAGTATCTAAGAATCTAAGCTGGGAGGAAATTTTCGAAAAACATCAGTTGACTTAGAGAGAATGGCAACTTAACTATAAATGTTAGACATTTGACGGTAACGTTAGTTATGAGGAACATTAAAATTTTTCATACTTGTCGAGGCACAAACAAAAAATCGTCTTTCTATCGGCCATCTGCCCGAAGAATTGAAGAAGAAAATTGTTGACACATTATTAGCCTTGTACAAAGAGGCAAACAAAAGACCTGCTTCTAGAAAAAGGCCGCACAACGAAGAGGTCTCAGAAATACCTCAAGACTTGCCAACTTCAAGCAATGCAGCCCAAGAGGAGCAATCTGGACCTAAGCACGCGGAAAGAAAAACTTGTACATTATGTGATCCTAAACTGAAGAAAAAAAACTGTCCACGAGTGTGAAAAGTGCAACAAATTTGTATGTTTGAAATGCCTTAGAAAGAATAATAAGTTGTGACTCCTGTTCAAGTGAAAAATGTCACGTAAGAAGTCTGAAATTTATTGTTAAGTTTACATTTTCTCTAAGTCAACTGATGTATATCGAAAACTTACTAATACCTAACTTGAATTTTATTTTTTCCCTATCTTAGTTTGGCCATTTTTTATGTTATATTTTTGTTTGTGCCTCGGCAAGTATGAAAAGATTTTAATGTTCCTCATAATAACTAACGTTACCGTCAAATATCTAACATTTATAGTTAAGTTGCCATTCTCTCTAAGTCTACAGATGTTTTTAGAAAATTTCCTCCCAGCTTAGATTCTTAGGTATTTTCTCACGAGATTTAATATTTTTTCGCCATTTTAGTCCAGCAAATGTTTAATTTTATATACCTTTTTCAATAATTCACATCTAAGTGGATACCTACTTATATGCTTGTGCCTTATCAAAGTTACCCGTGTGGTAAAGACCTAATGAATCTTTCCCTTGCGGGAAAAAAATTATATTTTTTTATGATGTTTTGCAATAGCTCCATCATTTTACTCTAAATATAAAATTCTTTCGATGTGGCAGTTCTAATGTTATACTTCTACGTTTTCTATCTCATAAATTGAATTCCAGTGTGGAACTATCGGCGGTCTGGATGACCGCTCCCTCCTCTTGAGGGGCAGGGGTCAATTTGACCGCTCCCTCCTTCCGAGAGTTCAAATCGTCCCTCCGGACTGAAGGTTAATTGTAAGAAAGGAGGCCTGGTAAAGTATGGTCACGATCAAATAAGAGACCAATGTGCCAGAATGGCCAGCCTGGCGTGGAACTCTGTGGGAATCGAGCCAGTGATGCAAGATGGAGATGACGGAAACCCACGATTAGTGGCGGATTTCAAGGTCCATGGCGTGTGGAACCAGGATAGGGTGGTGTACTTTGATACGAGGGTGATAAACTCAAACGCTTCTTCCTATTGTTCCCTTGATTGGCCAACTACTGCCCAATGAGCAGCAGATGCAAAGCACAGAAAGTACGAAGCAGCAGCGGAGGACCTTCGTGGATCGTTTACCCCCCAAGTAGTTGGGTGCATTGGGTGCATCCCTACACAAGGAGTATGACACCTTCCTCAAGCATCTCGCCGAGAAGCTCGACAAGTGGACCCTCTCACAAGTTACATACTGGGTGAGAGTGAAAACTCATATTAGTGTTATCCGGGCAGTCTCCATGCGCCTAAGAGGATGTAGAAGAAAGGTGAGATGCCAAGGACTTGAAGATGGGGTCTTGATGCCTCTATAGCAAGAAAAAACAAGATGAAAAAACAAGAAGAAGCTTTCTTTAACACAGGTCTCCACAATCAGATGCAGTCCAGTAGTTGTTATCAATATATATCATAGAGCGAGGGAAAAAAATTGGAACTGCAACTCTCCATGATTTTTTGTGTCAAATCCAAATTATGACATTTTTGCGCTCGATTACATGGTCAAAATTTGCGCAATGCACTAATTTGATTATTTTAAATGAGAACCCCCATTTTCTTCCGAGTCTGCCTATAATTTTTTTTTTTTTATTATCTACCCCCATTTTCTACTTATAAATAGCTATAAAATTGTTTAAAGACCATTCGCATTATTTGGCCGGTCCTATCCTGTATGTTATAAACGTCAGCCTCTTTACTCACAGGTTTCTCAAAGCTCTCAAGGTAGCTAGGGTGATACCGTTGTTCAAGGGTAGAAACGCTCTCGATTCGGTAAATGAATTATCATTTCACGTCACTTTTTATTATAATTTCATAGTCTATTGAAAAATGGGTTATAAGTTACAACTTTATGAACTTCTCGAACGATACAATTTATTGTCAGGCAGGCAAATAGGATTTTGCAGGGGAATAGGAGTTGATGAGGCTCTCTTTTCCATAACCAGGGGCCTATTTCATAAAACAACAAGTTACAAGTGTAGCAGAAAAGAAAAACGCTGCAAATTATTAAATAATGGTTTATTATTTCTGAATCAGATAGCCAGCTATAGTAATCAGCATGATGCTCTGGGGCTTTCCCCAGTCTCTTTTTTAGTAGGTATCCACATCTGTTCTTGCGTTACAGGCTGCGCTCCCGTTGGGGAGCAAATGGATGATCGTACAGCCACCCGAGTGGTCTCATTCAATATACGGAGCTAATTTATATAGAAATCAAACTAAAACCGTTGGTACACTGGATTCCAAAAGCATCTGGGACCTATCCCAGCCGATTCTGCGTCCGAAATTACTTGGGTGACGACACCCCACGTACCTATGGCAGAAATATAAGTAAACAGCTATTCATCCAGAGGGTTCAGACTCCAATCTGCCCATGTAATGCAATTTTAATTTAAAAATGATTTGCTTCGAACTATCTGAGAAGATTTTGGGAAGAACAAGAACGAAGGATTTTAGATGGGATGGATCAATTATTTTCGTAACATGCTATAGTATGATATAATATAACAAATATACTAGTGTGCTCAAGGTAGTTTAAATGTTATATCTGGTGAAAGTAATAAAATATAATATTAAATATATATTATATCTGTTCTGATACGCCCCGGACGCGTTTCTGCTACTCCCCAGGTTCCGTTCCACTATGCCCCTAATGCCGTACCCCCCTCTGGTTGGCGCGGCGTATTATATGGGTATAACACGTAAAAGTAATAAATATCCATTCTGCTACACCCCTCTGCTACGCCCCTGGTCATCCCAGCCCCCACAAGGTGCCGCGGCGCCTCCTCTCACTCCACCCCCCCCCCCCCTCACCACCCACCATGACCCCCGCCAAGCATGCCAGGCGTGCGTGCGTGCGTAAGTCTAACACTCAAAGCTTCGAAAAAGACACTTTTTCGCCCGTTTTTGGCACATAGCATCTATGCGAGTAAAGCGATCGGGATGGTTAAACGTTAGGACCAACTAGACCCCAAATGGAGTCTATGTGTGAAAGAACGGTTTTTTAAGTCAATTCTTAGGCCTTTTATGGCCCGAACGGCAAACGGCGGACGGACATTTCAAATTTGGATTCTACCCACCTTGAAACGTAAAGTGACAAAGTTTGAGGGAGGGTTATAAAAATTGTTTGCTATACGATCACATAGGTCTATTATTGGAAATAATAAACCAAAATGGCTCGTGGGGACAAACGAAATGAACAACGTCAAGCGGGATACCGAAATTGAAGTTTTGTCCGCGGACCATAATATAAAAACGGTGTTAAGTACACGATAGGATGTTTATCGTACATGAAAAGGTGTAATGATTGGAAGACAGACAAATTATAAACTGAAAAGTGAAGAATGTGTGTATTTGATTTCAACTTATTCTGATGGCTGGCATAATCGGATTTTTCTCCTTGATTCAGTGGAAATGATTAATCAGTTCATCCCAGCAGTTATTTGCTGACATTCTAGAGTCTTAACATCCCAGAGTTAAGCAGTTTAATGCTGCTAAGTTGGGAATGTCATCTGTAACTTCGAGATGATCTTCACACTTCCCTTTGCTCTTCAATGATGGGGAGATCCTCATTACCCGATCAGGAAAAATTGCACAGGGTCACGCTCCATTTGAATCTTTCAAGGGTCTCGGAAGACATCTTAAATCTTTCGTTAAACTCAAAAATACCCACGAAATGAGCGTTTATTCTTGGCCGAAAGAATCTTTGGCGCGTCTTCTACGCTGAATGCTTCTTTCTTGTCTGTATTCTTCAGCAGGAGATGTTCCCCACATATTAAACACCGAACAATTGTCAACTCACAGTGCTGGAAAATAATAAGTTTACAGGTGAACGGACGTTGGTTAAAAAACAGCAAATTTTTTCAACTGTAAAACAGTGAATTGTTCAAAATTATGGGGAAACACTTATAACTTCTCCAAATTCGCCTGTACACTTGTTAATTTTCACTGTGCATTACGATTCTACACTCGTACTTTTATGAAACGCTTGCACATCCATTTCTTACAACTTTTACATAAAATCGGCTTGTAACTTGTCACTTGTCGCTTTATGAAATAGGACAAAGGAATCTTTATGGTGTTGTTGGTGTTGGGCGTAAGAAAGTGTTGATTTTTCTGGACATTTCTGAGGCATTTGATTCTGTAAATTGCGCCCAGTTACTGGAGGTTTTGCGGCATAGTGGGCTCAATGTGGAAGGCCATAAATATTGTTGTAGAAATTTGGAAAATAGGCGGCAATTGGTATCGATTTATGGACTTGATAGTCAATGCAGATCTGCTGATTATCGTGTGATTCAAGATAGAACTTTGGAATTGCTCCTCTTCCTTATTTTCATCAATAGGAATGGGAATATTCCTTTGAAACCTATACCTTTACAAATTTTGTTTCTCCGAATTAACCCTCAAAGCGTATTTAAATTTTCAGAACTAAATCTCATACTAAATCTCGCAAATGCGGCAAGACGCCAGACCTGATAAATTTCGTTACCAGCCCGGGAATCGAAACCGAAATCCCCATCACCAATGGGCTCAAGCCATGGGCCTTAAACGACTTGGCCACAGAGGACGCCAAATTTTATTTTTAGCAAATTTTCGTAGGAAATGAAGCTATTGCAATAGCTTCAAAAACTTGTAATACAAATTTTTGAAAATTATGGTGAAAAATGTAAGTACAAAAAATTTCATTAAAATGTGCTAAAAAATCGATTTAAAAAACTGCAAGAAAGTTAAAAATCCAAAATCTCCTTTTGAATATCGGATTAATATTTAAGAATAAGTTGTTTGCTATAAAACTGGTACCTCATTAACAATTCATTTTCATTCAGTCTTCAATTTTCAAAACAGTGTTACATAATATTGTACGATAATTTACGAAAATTCGCTCATACGATCTTACTGCATAACTGGAACTTTTTTATTTTATTTTATACGTTTTTGCTGAGGACGCTGCCATTTTGCGTTCTGCTGACGATAGGGATGAAGTTTTTTTTTTTTTTTTTTTTTTTTTATATAACTTCAATTTCAACTTGTCAACCTCATTTGTCTATAGTTTTTTGTTCAAACTCGTTCAGTAAATGTAAGAGAGGTCCCTTGACAAAATAGAAAAAAGAGCAATCAAGTCGCTAACTCTATTGAATGCTGAGGAACAGGAACATAATTGATGAAAAACAGGCATTTTTGCAGTTTGGAGAAAATCAGCAGTTCAGAAAAGGTAGAGGTTTTTCGAGGTACCTACCTACTCGATCCTGAATTGGTAGTATGTTACATCATTTTGAAGAAATTCAAAATGAGATCTGCTTATTCCTTATCTATGATTCTTATCGCTGGTTGGGTTAGGTTATGGTGAATCACTTTCTGATAAAGAAATATTTAAATCATTTATCTTAATATTTACATCATTAATTCAAAAAGTTCTGTCATTCCCGTACTCCCGGTTTGGTTCGTTTGGAACAACCACTAAATTTCTCCAAGCCAACTTATAGGTAGAATAGATTATATTTACCTAACAAAAGTATTTCGAATTTTCACATACCCACCTTTTTGATTGGATTCTTACCTACTAATTTTATTTCGTATGTAGGTTACGCCTTTGTGCTGCTATGATAAACAAAAATGTTTTTTATATTTGGGACGTAACCCAACGGACGTGACTTGATCAGAAATTTTCAACATGTTTCTGAGTAATTAAAATTATAGGAAACCCTTTTATAATTTTAATACGATAATGAAAAAACATCTCAGTATCAAGATGATACCAAAATAAAAAAGAAAGATGTTTGAAAAGTATTGTAAGTAGAGATAACTCAATGCTGTCAGTAGATAGGAGCGCACTCTGTGAGGGAACGCCTAAAGTAATCTTTCCCAGTTGGTACACGGGTTTGAGGATAGAGTTCGCGGCAATCCCTCTTTCGATGGAGATATCCCAACAATGTAGAGTCTTTCCTTGTTGAATAAGATCAGTGTCTATTTTACTCGGTGAATAGAGACAATAAAGTTAATTAGAAACGAGAGAGATGTAGGTATGAAAAGTTTGTTGGATAGAGACAACTTCGGTACCACGAATAGGCGTCTACTCTGTGGGGGCAATGTCTCAAGTCACTTGCCAGTTGGTAGGTACTCACGATTGAGGATAGAGCTCGTGACAATCTCTCTCTGGACTGAGATATACGAACAGTGCAGGGTGAACCGCTCGTGGATGCAAAAATTGTATGCGTAAAACTACATAAAAATGTCTGCCAAGACTCATAGCTTCCTCGTTTAAGTATCATGAATGTATAGATCATTGAAAAGTTTTAAATGATCTTGAAAGGTTTGTTTCATAGCGGAAAAAAGTAAATCAAGAAGTTAGTAGCGTGAAACGTTATAATTGGTCAATAAAGAATCCCGCACATTCCCTGAAAATTTCATCCAAATCTGGAGCTATTGCAATGACTCGGAAAATTATATAGGTAATAGAATGAAAATTTTTGAATTTTTTTATTTTACTAAAATTTGTTTTGAGGCATTCTGAAACAATTCCTGAATTATCGCTTATATATATATATATATATATATATATATATATATATATAATCAGGCTAGGTAATCTCGACCACTGGGTTAAATTTAAGATGTTTCGGATTTCTTGAGGGTTGGTCAACCAACCCTCAAGAAATCCGAAACATCTTATATATATATATATATATATATATATATATATATATATATATATATATATATATATATATATAGTTTTTTGGAATTAGTCGGGATGCGGCCCAAGGAAAATAAATGAAATTATTTCATTTATTGTTTTATTTTATTACGTTTCGTTCTCTTGCTGAGGACATCTTCAGATCTTGGTGAGACCAGGAAAAAATTCATAAACATCCGAAAATACGAGTATAACGGATTTGTCAGATAAAAATAGAGGTTCACCAAGTCAATTCTATGTCAGGAAAGCAATAAAAAATGGATGGTACCTAAGAGATTATTCATGAGAAAAAATAAAAAGAATGAAAAGATAGAAACGAAAAGGAAAAGATATAGAAATTGAAAAAAATCATTTGCATCCATTCATTTTAGGCACAAACTGTGCCTAAAAATCCGAATTCTTTTTTGAATCAGAATTTTAATTATCATGAGTTTTTCTGCTATAAAATTAGTTTTTCACAATTCACTTTTACAGAAATCACTCAAATTTCAATACTATTCAACATATTATAACACAATAGTGACTTAAGAAAATTCGCTCATACAATCTGCTGCATGACTGGATCTTTATATATGTGTTATATTTCACAAACTTTACCGAAAAGAAATTTTAAAACTTAAAAAAATGTTGGCGCTTCAAACTTTCTTCAACAACTGAAGAAGATTTTCGGCTTAAGGAGGCGCCGGATGGTATATACGCGGTTTTCCAACTTTCCTCTGTCAATATTGCACCGATTTTAATAATTCTTGCGGCAATCTACTGGTTTTAAAATTCCTCATAGGATCGTTCCTTTGAAATTTTCAAACTTAGATACCATTTAACAATTTTACTTTCAAATTTCGAGGTACGTCGGACCTAGAGGTTTGGAAAATAAAATGAAGGCTGCAAGAATCATTGAAATTTGTCAATTATTGGCTGAGAAAAGTTGAATAAACTGTCGTATTTTAAATTTGGAGGGAGCTTTGAGCCGTTTTCTATCAGACAGATTCCGCGTATCTACCGCTATTTATCACTACATTCTAGTCACTCACCTTTCTTGCTCTTCTGGTTGGAAAGGCGCTAGTCGGTCTCCTTTCGGAGACCTTACGGCGCCCCCTTAACACAACTTCCTGACACTTTGCGCCTGTAATTCTCTCTCCTTATTTCGTCACTCCTTGTGAAAATCTACTTAGGGCCGGTTTATCAGTTATCTACATTAACTACTGGATAGGTACTGAGTATAGCTCTATACTCCAGATAGAGAATGTGAGTCGTTCATCAATACCGAATTACTAGCGGATAAAATTATTCCTCAGATAAATTCTGTCTAGCAGATAGCGCCGTTAGCATCCGCATTGGTGTCTGTAGGCGATAGGGGCGATTTACACACGGAGCTACCACAGAGTAGAGTAGGAGCTACACTTTCCTTATGGATCGACTAGGTATTTAAAAAACCGGACCTGACGTTACTTCCACAAGTGTCCATCATGCTATCAAGTTCAGCAAATAAGGAGCCACCACCTTTTTGCCATTTGCTTCATTTCTATAGAGACACGAATTGCGATATTGCAACCTGAATTATTATGAATGAATTATTGTCATCTTAAGTTGTGGACTTAATTGCATCTTCGATCTGTGCTACATTGTAAAGAACGGTATCTTTATCCAACCGAAACCCCAATAAAAATACTCACTAGTCCCATAGTAGATGATAGTGGTCTACACAGGGTCTTACTTCAAGGGGTCATTTCTATTCAAAGAATCATGCTACGATAGAATCTTCACCATTGCTGCTATTTGAAGACAAATCCCCAAATATCTATTCCATTGATTTCTTCCCAACATCTGGTTCCCAACATTCATTTATATATGAAAATCCTGCTCCGGATGGAGAGGCTCAGACTTTTTAATTTGCAAATGTAGATGAGGACATGGTCTTCACGGCTGTGAACTCAGTTGAGACTGATGCTTGTGGATCTGACAACATTCAGAGAAAATTTTCAATACTGTTACCGTGTTACCGTAACCAATTTCACTCATATTCTTACGACATCAGTTTTCCCATCTACTTGGAAGTTGGCGATCCCTCTACCCAAAACTAGTTCCCCAAAATCATTCTGCGATTATCGCCCTATTAGTATATTACCATTTCTTAGTAAAGTTTTCGAATTCATCATGCACAAGCAAATGTCAACTTTTCTCTCACAAAATAATCTTTTATGCAAATTTCAATCAGGTTTTAGAAGATTTCACAGCTGTGAATCTGCTTTGCTGAAGGACACCAATGATATTCAGCGGGGTTTTGAGTGGCCTGAGTGCACAGTACAAGTACTTGTAGACTTCAAGAATGCCTTTGGGTCAGTAAATCACCTTATACTCATCAACAAGCTTTCAACTATATTTAAATTCTCATCTTCATCTTGTCGCCTTATATCCTCTTACCTATACGGCCGTTGTCAGCGGGTTCGATCTGGCTCTTTGTTATCAAACCCCTGTAACTTGGTGAGTGGATTTCCCCAAGGAACGGTTTCGGGACCTATGTTGTTCTTACTCTTTGTGAATGATTTGCCTGACGTTCTCAAGTCATGTTTCTACCACTTATTTGCTGACGACTTCCAGATCTATTTGAATAGTCTTCCAGATGACGGTCTGGTTGAATCCATTAGCACAGTAAACAGTGACCTGGGAGAAGTTGGCAGATGGGCTTGTGGTAATGGTATTGCGCTCAACCCTGCTAAGACACAATGCATAATTTTTAGTAAGTCACCAATTAGTCACAACTCAGTCCCTCCAATCCTGGTTGAGGGAGTCGTCGTGACCTTTTCTTCTTCAGTGATAAACTTGGGGGTGAAATTTAGTTCTGACTTCAGTTGGAAGGCGCATGTCCAGCAAATCTGTGTGCGGGTTTATGGAGCTTTGTACTCCCTTAGGAGATTGTCACATTTCTCTCCAGCTAGGCTCAAGAAAAATCTAATTGTTTCTCTCATTATGCCTTTCTTCATCTACTGTGATTCAGTTTACAGCACCTCCATGGATAGTGCCTACTCCAGACGCATTGAAGTTGCCTATAATTCCTCCATCAGATATGCCTTCAGTCTCAAGAAGTGTGACCATACAACACCTTTTAAAACCAATCTGGTGGTTTTGACTCAATTTGACTGTTTTAAATTTCGTCAGCTTTCCCTAATTTTCAAAATCATGCATGATTTATCCCCCATCTACCTACGAGAGCTTTTTACCCGGGCATTGTCCCAAAGATCGTGTGCACTCCGGATACCAACACATGCAAGTAAGTCTTTTAGCCAATCGTTTTCGGTCGTGGGCGTGAGGCTATGGAATAGCCTCCCTGTCAAGATTAGATCCATCCCTCTTCTCGGCCGATTCAGGAGCGCAGTTCTCAAATACATGAAAACGTAATATGAAACTTTTTGTCAAACCAGATCCCCTTTTACTTAAGTTTTTTTTTTACCCCTCTTTATTTTTCATTAATTTGTTTCGTTTTATCTTTAAAAAAAAAATAATAATAATAATTTACACTTGGCTTTATTACCTGCTTTTAGTTTATATACTTTGTTTTACTGTTGTCATAATATGACAATATGTTTTTTATGTGATGAATATGAATGCTTTATGTTTATGGCCTATGTCGTTCTTTGTACGCTATGAACAATAAAGATTATTCAGTTCAATTGGAAGGTGCAAAAATAAAGACAATCAAACAAGATTCAAATAAGATTTTTGTAAATAAAGAAACTTGTTTGAGGTTAGAAAGCTCTAGATATATCAATAACCTCCAGTTATAATTGTTATCCAGCCATCCAGGGGGGTTTAACTAAGGATGGATAAACACCCCCTCTTGTGTTATCTGGAGGATAACGCTATCCCCCAGATAAATCCCCCTTATCCATTGGATAAATGTGATTGATAAACCGGCCCTTAAAAAAAATGCGCTAAACATGTGGCTCACTACGTGAGTACTGATCTTCATTTATTGTTCAAGTATTTTTATCCCTGCAGGTAGATTGATAGTCATATCGGAACAAAGTCAACAAGGATAAACAATTAGGAGAAGAGGTTTTCGCATATGATAAATCAATACACACTGAATTTAAAACATTTAATGAATCGATAGGGCTTCAAAACACAGAAACTGATAAAGTTACTACAAAACACCATACCTCATGTTGTTGATTCACAAAACTATTTATATAACCCTCTGAAGAGTGTTTACATCCTTGATGTTTGATTCAGCGACTGTGTGACACATTATTAGTTCGCTTTGTTATTTAAGGAGGACTCATACAAATGATCACTGCTTAAGAACTACACCAACATGTTAATTCAGCAAAACTCCACTTGAATCTTGATAGAATGTTCTGAACAATTTCTAACAGAAATGCGATGAGATTTTCACATCTTCATCGGGGATGAGTTATTCTAACAGAATAATCTTAACATTCTGTTGTCCTAAAATGAGAAAAAATTAAAACCATAAATTGCATCTGGTTTTGAATTCACTGATTATTGTAAAATTACTCATGCCTGCGAATTTTTTTTTGAATAGAATTTTGCGGTCCCTCAATTTGTAATGTGATGCGATATGTTGAAGCTCAAGTTTTATTAATTTAAAATGAAGAAAAAAAAAAAAAATATATATATATATATATATATATATATATATATATATATATATTTATATAGAACTCCTCCCTCCGAAACGACGCAGTACTTACTCGTCAAAAATAGTATTTTTAATGTGAATAATCTTACTTAACACGACTGGAATAAATTATGTATTGTTCTCTTATAAATAGTTATAAGTTGTGTGCTTTTTTTCAATTTATTGTTTGGAAAATGTTCGATTTTGTGTGATTTGTCTTCAGTAAACACATTTTTTAAAACTTCTGTTCTTCAGAATTGAATTTTTTTATCGCATCCAAAAGTATCTGCAGTGATGTTGAATTGAACCCAACATGCGCGCGAATCTTTGAAGAAAAAAAGTTGATATTGCCAGTAAAAGGGCCACAATTCATTTTTGAATGTTGCTCAAAATTTGAACGCGTTTATCTCAAAATGAGGTTTCCAGGAGACCAGATTTTGAAAAAATCATATCTTTGGAACTAAGAAAGATAGACGTTTTTGAAAATTCTCGCGTTTTCAGCAGAATCTTAAGAATACAGAAATAGCAATAACCCAATTTCGACATTCTTTAAGATAAGGTCCCTTTTCCTAGGGCGGGTCACATATTTCGATACATCGAAAACAAGTATCAATAAATGAATAAAACATCGGAAGATGTTGAAAGAAAAATAAGGTCTTTTAAGGGCTAAATTTGAAATTTGTTTTGTTTCTAAAGAAAATGGTGGAAGATGGAGCGAAATAGGTGTCATTTTTTAATTCAGCGCATTGAGAGATATGGTAGGAATGGTGGTGGCTAGATGCTGCTAGGGATATGCTAGGAATGGTGGTTGCTGGATGCTGCTAGGGGTATGCTAGGAATGGTGGTGGCTGGATACTGCTAAGGATATGCTGGTGGAATGGTGCTAAAAGTATTTTGATCGCAGGCCTGTGTTACAAGAGCTTTGGACATATTAGGAATTCAGCGATTTCAAGATTCAACTTGCCACTGAATAAACTTAATGAAATACCCCTTAATAACAATAATTCAAACAAAACATACTTAGGTCTAAAAACACTTTCTCAGCTTTACAATTTCATTTTTTACTTTGATTTTACTTAGATCATAGATTTCTAATCGAGTATCGTATTGCAACATTATATGACAAAAATATAAAATATACAATTTGTACAACAATAGAGAAAGCATTGTTAGGTATTAGGAAATATCACAGCCTTTCCGCTTATTTACAACAGTATGTACAACATTTTTGTATGCATGCTGATATATAAATCGCTGTACATAGGAAAATAAACAACGATTTTAGCATTTCGTTTAAACTAGATTAATTTTTGTTATTCTCGTTTTTCGAGATATAATACATTCTATTTTTCTACGACCAGAGATCATTTTTATATACGCCATTACTTTACTTCTTTTTATATACGCAATTATTTCATTGTTAACACTGCCTTATATCGACGAAACGAAGGCAATAAATAAAATTATATTTCGATAAAATCAACAAAAATAATCTACAAAGTATTATGTACAGCATGGCAACTACATTACGACCATTTTACCAAACAAAAATATTGTTTTAAACAAATAACTGACAAAAATTTGGTTGGCTTCAATAAATTACAAACAAACCTTCTCACAGTAGTAGCACTAGGAATATACCGTATCTTGAAAATAGATTCATCAGTACATTTATCCTACATCAGAATACAGTGTTTGTAACCTAAAAGAATGGGGCTGTTAACATTTATAATATTTTATCGGTAGGTAGTACGCTCGAAAAATCATGACGTCATAAAGGTATTGCATTTTTAGCCTCCTAGGAGGCCGAAATTTGGTATGGAGACTCTATAATATAGGCCTGCTGTGTTTGAATGGCAAAGTGAGCACTCAGATCAGCTGAGTGAGCTAGGGAGCTCATTTCTCTTCTAATAGGCCTAGGAGGCTAAAATTTGGTATTGAGCAACATTACGACGTGAGAATTTATTGGTTTGGAATTTATTATTTATTGGTTACAACAGAAAATCGACATCTGGTACCTTGGGTCTTCTCTTTCGACCATTACGTTCAACATTATGAAACATTTGGAAGCTATTGCAATAGCTAATGGAACAATTAGAAAGCCCTGACATTCATTAAGAAACGACTTATTGTGTAGGACAATAAGTTCAATAGTTAATGAATAATTAGGTAGGTACGGAGTTTTTAATTTGATGGTTACGTGACTGATACTGATTACAATTGCTGTTAAACTGTGAGTAAATAGATACCTGAAGACGGAAAATAGCAGCATTACCCCATATATACAGTTACCTTGTTTTATCATATTATCTCTATACATCTCTTTGATTCATCATCAATGATATCGACATTGTCACATATCACTACAGTAATATATATAATGTTCACAGTAGAATTCACGCGATTTACAGAAGAATTATTGCACGTTGAGAGATTTCAAAACAATATTTTGATTTCGCCAGGTCACCTCGGACAAAACTTGAAGTAGGGGAAGAGGAAACAGTGAAGCGACAAAAACCTGAAAAAATGAAAAAATAAATTAATGAACAGCTAAATTAATCCGTATTGTGCCTAAAAATTGAATTGCAAATGTATTGTTAGTTTAAAAAGTTCACCACGAGAACACTGGAAAAAATGAACATAACAAGAAAAAAGCTATTGATCGTGTTGAGAAATTTTGATAGACAAACATGGAATCAAATTATTAACACATGCATAGAGTAAACTCATTAATTGTGATTAATTTTTTTTTAACAAGCACCTACTACCTACGTTTTAAACAGCATGATTCTAGGATTGGTTATACAGGGATACTTCCATAAGAGTAGTTCAATCTGAATTTGGACAATGTTTCATGCAAATATTACCGATTTTTACAACTAGCGAACGGCATTATTTCGATTTTTGTCTGATTTTTCAACTTTGAAATTTTTGAAAACTTGATACATATTCTTATAGGAAATTTTACGCTGATTCCGAATATACCACATGTTAGTATGCTGAAAAAATTATTTCGCACAACAAATCGCAAAAAACAGGCTATTTTGAAATTTTTGAAAATTTCAACCCGAAGATGTAATCCGATCATGCTGGCCAACGAACTTGAACTTTCGTTTTGTGTCCTTAACATTTTAAAATTTGTTTGAAGTTTCTAGTTGGTAAGTAATGCATGCATTTCAGGGACGTCCCTATAGATGGATTGTATATCATTTGGGAGAGAGTTAAAATAAGAGAAAAAACAAAAATATCATGACTTCTCGGAGTTAGTCTTCCTCTACATTAACCTTCTTCACAGGCAGTAAATTTCCATCATAATACTCCCATAATGACATTTTAAACTCCTGATACACGTTACAAAACTAGACCGAATTCATCGCTGAACAAAACACGAACCACGAATGCCTGAAGAGATTAGAAAAAAACAATGATTTATTACTATTACCCCCTCCATTCACCCACTTCCATAATGAAATTTGAAACTCCTGATGTACGATCCAAAACTAAACCAAATTCATAGTTCTACAAAAGAAGAATCACGAAAATCGGACGAAAATTGTTAAAACATCTTGATTTATCAGTGTTACCCCCACTATTCACCTCCTCTCATGATGAAATTTGAAACTCCTGACACACGCTCCAAAAGTATTTTGAGTTTTGATGGAACGAAATAAGAATCACGAAAATCGGTTGAACATAGTGGCCTGGGTAGCGTCGACAAAATTTGTCACACACACACACACACACACCTGATTTTTTCACGGATTTGGTCTTTGAATGGTCTGAAACTGATTGGAATGCGGTTATTTTTTCCCCATTTTTTTCTTGGGTTGTCCCCCACCCATATGACCCCAGCCATATAGGCTGGGGGGATAATGATATCTTGTTTCATAAAAAATTCCGCTTACCTCGTAGGATCTATTCTGGTGTCGAACCCATCAATTCTCACCACGTTCATTTCGTCTTTCGAGTACCTCGAGTAACTGAATGTAATCTGAAACAAGCCATTATCGTCAAATAAATGTTTACAATAAAAAATATTGATTGCGTATATGACTAACATTGGTTTTTCCCTATACTACCATCAACACTTTGTGGTATAGACAACCGAATCGACAACTGAACTACAACTACTTTCAGACTACTAAATCGAGAGTTACCGAAAATAGTTTGACATGGGTCATTTGTATGCCATGTGTAGGCCTCACCCAGCAGTTGGCAGAGCTGGGCAGTAGCTAGCTACATGAGTAGCAAGCTAAACCGATAGCTATTCGATTAAAAGTAACTTAGCTGGAGCATACTACCGCACTACTTGTAGTAATTTGGCCGAAAAAGTGATTGGCAACTACAAGTTCAGAGTAGCTGCTCACTGAAGCTACTTTTTTGAAAGCTACTGTACCCTGAAATGACAGCTAATAACTAGTAGCTGTGAAAACAGATAGTAGCTGTAGCTGTAAGCAAAAGGTACCGCTAATCGTTATTGATTCGAATCACAGAAAAACTGAAAAACATGATAAACCATGTGTATAGACAAATTGTATATTTCGTTTAACTTGTTTTCATGTTTGTTTCAAATTGTATTCCAATGTCATTTTCTTTTATTTATTTATTTTTATTTATTATTATTATTATTTTAGTTAGGTAGTTTTATTTTTATTGTAATTTTAATTTTGTTTTTTACTTTTATTTTTATTATTATAATTATTATTTGTTTTTTTAAAATGGATTTACCCACATATTTGTTTTATAATTTCCTTTTTCGGATGACAAAATAAATTTTCACTTTACCTACCGATCAACAGACAACTACAGCTACTTCTGTTTCTTAGTTGACATTGTATGGAACAAAAGTAGCTGTAGTTTTTTGCTTATAGCAAATATAATGAGCCGCATCTAAATTTTTCACAGCTACTAGCTGTACCTGGAAGTGACAGCTACAGGTACTGTAGCGTCCACAGTAGTATGTAGCTGTGGTGGAAGCTCCACCAATAAACTACGAGAATATGGCCCAACGCTTGTTGACCTTATTGACACCTTATGGTCAATACGGTGTCAATTGACCCTTATGGTCAACCTTGTTGACACAAGGTGGCCGAACCCAACATTAAACTTGACTGTGGGGCTACTTAGAGAAGACCGTAGGGAACTAAATTCTACTGCAACGAAATTTGTACGGAACCATTTAGGAGCTAACCCACATAATCTCTGAAAATTTCATCAAAATCGGTCAATTAGTCACGGAGTTTCACGTCTTTCAATAAACATTAGTTTTGTGCATGCGCAATAGTGATTTCTCAACCAATCACAACATAACTCATAGGGCACCATGTGACTATCTTTTTTTTTCTCTGCACTATAGCATTTCCCAGTGAAATCAATAATTTTCCCATTCAAATTAATAATTTTGAATTTTTAAGGTAACGTTTTATTATAATAATTTTGAAAAAGTAAAAAAAATTAGCTAGCAATTAGTATACTTATAGATATAAATATTATGAAAATCAACATCCGAACAGAAGGAATATCAGAAACATTCGTAGAATATTCAATGCAGTTGTTGTCCACTTGAAGCGATGAGTAGTTATATATAACTTAACATAACATAACATAACATAACATAACTTCCTACACATAGTTCGATCATTCGGTGGACAGCAGCTGTATTGAACGTTCAACGAGTATTTCTGTTAATTTCTTTGTTCGGATGTTGATTTTCATAATATTTATATTTATATGTATATTAAACGCTAGCTAAAATTGCTGACTTTTTCAAACTATTTTAGTAAAACATTACTTTAAAAAGTCAAAATTATTATATTAAAACGTTACTTAATTCCTATTTTTTAGTTCTTCATTACGCCGACATCCATCCATTATTAATTGGTTGGGAACATTATTAATGTGAATGGGAAAATTATTAATGTGAATGGGAAAATTATTAATTTGAATGGGAAATGCGATACCATAGGCACTTGGATATTTGATCAACTCCATATGAGTGTTATCACGATTGTAAAATTAGCAACTGTTGCGCTACCTAAACCTTAAATCCTTGTAACATGTATGACAATGTTTTCATCCGCTTTCGATGACATTTTCAGGGGTTGAATCTTTAAAGATTATTTAGGACATTTCAATGATCTACACATTAATGTTACGGATACGAGGAAGCCATGTGCACAACCAACTTGATAGGCTATTTAATGAATATCTCCCTCGTCCGATTTTTTCTCTATTCGTTCGAATACCAGTGGATTCTGAACATTAAACTCGATATGGAATACATAATATTTACATCAACTCAATATTTCAGTACAGTAGGTAAGTATGGTTGACTAAAGGAAACAGAGAGTGGGTATACGTGGTAACAATAAGTACCTACGTAATTTTCAACATTCTTTAAAACAAAGATGGCCGGCCTATCATCATCGCTCGGTTTTAGTACGGTTCAGGATTGGAACACATCAATTTTAAAACGATCTTGAAAATCAGGGCCGATCGCAAGCCTCCTCCCAGAGTCGAGAGAAAAAGGTGATTTGAACGGGATATCGGAGATCTACATTCGGCTAATCACTATCATCAGGCCTGGGAAGGATGCTCGGCTGAGAGGGACCTTCCTCCACCAATATCCTTCGTTTTTGACAGCCGATAATTAAAAACTACTCAACTTAGCTCTCTCCTTATTTTTCCACCCCCAGAACTGCGGGGGCTTTAATCAAGCTACCGGTTGATGGTAAAATGTCAGAAGTTAGACCAGTTCCTAGGGCCATTAAACAACCAGAATCATCGGAATCGAAGCGAAATAAATGTATAACTATAGGTAAGTCGTCGTTTTTTAAAGAAAGGTGAGTTAATAACTTATCAGCGTTGTTGGAGGTTGTAGTGATGTAAAATATTATATAGGTACTACAATAACTGAAATATGAAGTTAAAATTCAATTCTGCTTATAAGAAGTTTCATTCGTGTACTGACGAGGATTTCTGTACGTTTGCTCGTCAAAGAACTTGTCTTCAAAAATGAGAAAGACTCATCAAAAACAGGAAATTGATTCATCCCATAATATGTATTAGTTTTACCTAGTATCTAATCCAATACCTACTCTTAAATAAGCACTGTTTGCCCGAACAGAATTGATTTTTTTGGGCGTTTTCGGTCACGAGGAATCGATTGGCGCTGGTCACTAGACTGGGACAAATCCGGTCAGCTGAGTATCTGGAGCTAATTTCTTTATTAGACCTATGAAGCTACTTGAAATGAAGGCCTATTGAGACGTCTAGAAACGAATCATGAACATGAAGTCTAGAGTCAATCAAAACGGAAGTTAGTGAAAAACATTGTCTATTTTTACGAAAAAATAAAGAGTTACAATGTTGAATCGATTTCGACGGTTAGGCATCAGTAACAAACAATAACTGAACACACATAAGAAAGGACACAGCTTTGTAGTCACAGCCGAATGGAGATTGAATCCCATTGGTAGAGAGAAATGAAAGGGGGCTGGAGGTACAACCAATTAAGTGCAAGCAAAGTGAAGGAGGATTATAGCTAATCAGATGAAGTGAAAGGAGAGGACGAATTACTGGTTTCAACAGTTAGAAGGGATAGTTCCAAGCTTTTTAGAAATGGACTTATAGAGGTGAAATATATTGCTAATATATCTGATTAGCTATAATACCCCTTCACTTTGCTTGCACTTAATTGGTTGTACCTCCAGCCCCCTTTCCTTTCTCTCGAACAATGGGATTCAATCTCCCTTCGCCTGTGACTATATAAGCTGTATCCTTTCTAATATGTGTTCAGTTATTGTTTGGTACTGATGATAGCCTAACCGCCGAAATCGATTTAACATTGTAACTCTTTATTTTTTCGTGGAATAGACTTTTTTCACTAACTTCCGTTTCGAAATGGGTTTCCACAACTTCGTCGCAAGTGATTTAGTTCGTAGAGTTACCCAGATCAGCTGAGTGAGCCAAGAAGTTAATTTCTTTGCTATTCAACCTATAAATTGTCTTAACCGAGCCAAGTTTGGTCTGCCGGTTTTGAATTTAAAAGTAAAAATCCCTGTTTTTTTAAAGTCAAATAACATTCACACACATGTTCGTATTATTTGAATAAAGCAACCAACCTGATCGTGAAAAGTGTCGGGACGAATGAATTTCATCGGCTCCAGGTGTGAGTGGAACTGATCGATTACTGTCAATGGTTTCTTCAGCAAGTGCTCTGGAAAAGAAATTTCGTTATTTTTCATTCGTTTATTTATTTAATTTTATAATGCATATTAATTAATTCAGTTTTACTATTGAAATAAACAGGTTTTGGTCTATCGCATACAATAATTAAATGATCATTTTAAACAATCGACATTTGAACACTTATATTTGATACAATTTACCTACCTGCTGACACATAGGTACCTACCTAATTAGACTATGCTGATATTCATCAGTATTATGATGATAATTACTTGATTACAGATGATAAAAGTTATCAAATCTATAATTCGTCTCATATTATATGCTGACGATATGGTCCTTTTGGGATATTCTGCGGTGAATATTAACTGTAAGCTCAGAATTTAGTAAAGATACTACTGATCAGAAAATAGCCTCACTGTGAACTGTGAATAGACCGAACCGGTGTGTTTCAGGCTAGAAGCGGTAGTCCACGATTTCTTTGCTCTTAAAGTGCTTAAATGGCAAAACAATGTAAAATTATTATGATACAATAATATACGAAAATTCGCTAATACGATTGTGTTGCATTACTGGAACTTTCATTTCTGCATTTTTCAAAAACGCCATTGCTATATGAATTGTATCTTGATCAAAATGATATAAACCATTCTTATTCTAATTCTAAATTTATAATTCACAATAGCGAAGAAAAGTAGGTATTTTAAAACCAATTTCGTCCATAAATAACGGTTTAGTTCTCACCAATGATGTAGCCCATAGTCACGTCATCTGGAAGCCGTATCTTCTCACCGATTCCCATGAAGCGACCACCACTGCAAAAGAAGAATGCAACAAGTTTTATTTTAGACCGCTTAGCATTGAAAAAGACGCATTAATAGAAAAAAATATATTGCGACCCAACAGTCTTTAACCACGACAATTAATTCATTGAGAATACATCAAACCGGTTTTCACATGTCCACATCTACATTTCAAAACATGTAGGTACGCGGAATGGTGGGACACGAAGCAATGCTAATGTAACTTGAGAGCCAATTTAATCAGATGCGGCAGAAAAAAATTTTTGCAATGTTACTGCAGCTCTGTTAATCGTCGGAAATGAGATCGTATTTTATTTTTAGATACGAAACATAGAGGTTGAGGTGTATTCAAGGTAAATAATGCATAAGACTCCAGTCGAGCAAAATTTATACCAGTCGCTTAGTGTGAGAAAACAAGTTCGGTAAAGTTAAAGGACGTTTAGATACGAATTTAACGCGTGAATAAATATCCATAAAATTGATTCAACGAAAATATACAGGAGGATAGAATTATACATTGACTGATGCAACCTTTGTATCAATTCTATAAATGAGTAATGGCAGCACCTTCACGCTCAAACTCGTGGACGGATTCGAAGGGTTTTTTCGCAAAATGATCGGGATGGCACGGGGAAGGTCTGTGTAAAAGAAATTTTTTAGAAAAGTCCAATCAGATCAGCTGACTTATCTAAATTCTCTCTCATTCTTATTCTAAATTCTCTCCACGACATCAAGAAACGAACAAACTGATGGACTCTTTCCTCATCAGCTGAGTGAGCGAAATTTATTCACTCCTTTTCACCCAAGGAATGTGAAATTTGACTAGGAGCCTCACCAAGACAAAAACGAATGCATTTACAAGTTCCAACCAGATCAGCTGACTAAGCTAAATTCTCTCCTATTCACCCTAGAAATTTGAAATTTGATGGGGAGCCTCTCTGAGACATCGGGAAACGTATAAAATGGTGGGCTCTTTCCTACATGTACATGTAGGTCCGTGCAACGCACGGGCAACCGGCTTCGCGACCCGATTTTTTGGTTTCTAGGGATGGCAGAGCAACATGAATGCGACTGTTCAACATGACACCGATTGTTTTGTTGATTATATTGGTAACCAGGTGCAGCTCAACCAAAAATTAGTTGCTGTTGAATTTGAACGGGATTTTGTGCAAAACTACGATATGCCTAACGCTGAAAAACCTGATACAGGCAGAAGCAAACGACGCGATGTTTTAGCAACTGTCTGCACGAAGAGTTCAGCTGCCTGTACTTACGACGTCATCTACTGAGACGGATGATGCACAATGACATCATAGCGTCCGTCAAAACAGACCTAGAAGCCCCTAATAAGGAAGAGGAACAGATAAAAATTAAGAAGCATCGAATAATTTTAGAATTGAAGCATTATTATTCAAAATTATAATCCCCTGCTTGTTTGCCCCTATTATAATCAATATCAACCTTCATACCTTGACTTTAAACCCTTTTTGATTTGCATTACCGTTTCCTTGCCCTCCAGTTTACTGCATTAAATCAATAAAATGTCTTCTACAACCAATACGGCTGTACACTTCTTCCGCTAAGCATCGCGCATCAATACTACAATAATTTTCCCACCCATCGGGCGGGTAATGCGGCTAGTTACGTATATACACGTATGTGTGCATGCAGTTATTGAACAAATATACTTCTGGAAACCGATGTAATAGAGTTTTAGGGCCAGGTGTACAGTTCCCCGTTTAAGCAGACCATCAGTTAAACACTGTTTAATCACAGAACTCTGTTCAAACGACGGATCGCTGATAGAATGTTGTACACTCTCTTATCAGTGCTGTTTACTGACAGTTGATTTTATTTGATCGGCTGTTTAAGCAAGCTGAGCATTACTACACACACGCACTGGCCTTCAAAACCGGGGGACAATGGGGGTAGGCCGGATTCAAATCGCGATCGCAACGAACATAGCAGTATGTCCAACTAATCTGAATTTTTATTAAGGATTTTACTACTTGATGTTATGTAATTTTGAGATGCGAGCTTGCGAGCATATAGACCACCAACCTATACATCAACTAATCTCTATTGGATAGAACCTACCTCCGTTCGCTGCGATCGCGATTCGAATCCGGCCTGCCTTCATTGTCTTGTTTCAAAACCTTTTAGCACAGGTTGGTTGCAATGCCATTACTTTGATTTTGTTGGCGCCTAGTTAATAAGAATTTATTTTTGAGTTTGTAATAGTTTCTTCTAAAAATAGTGAACGTAAAAATGCCCCTAATTTCAGGGTAACACAAGATACAGAGTAAAACTTCAAGACTCAAGAATGAGCTTTAAACTTAAACAATATTATATAACTCAAGTCTTTTCAAGGGGATGGTTGCTTCTCCGCCATACTGCCGCAGTGATGATGGCTGCCTTAGTGTTCCCTTTGTAATTAATTTTATAATTTCACCAAAGAAGACAGAATCCAATTTATTAGACCTCTTTAATGGATTTATCACAATCCGCTTTACTTAGAATAGCTTTATTCCGTGCTCCGTAGCTTTCTCTCGCACCATTTTGTTAAGTTGATGAAGAATAAAATTAAATTGCGATTTCAGTCATCACAAAATTTCAAATTGCTTTCGAATTCTATTATTGCTGAGAGTCGATCTATTATAAAAGTATAATAAACGAAGGAAAGCAGTTTGGAAATCAAAATTAGCGCGAGAAACTCAATTTAAAAGACTATAAAATATGTTGATTACGAAGGAAATGCTTTCAAAAATGGCAGATTCGGCCTACAGCGTTCTGAAGAAAACGACTAATTATATTGTCCAATTAGTGATCGTATCTTCTGAACATTCACAATAAAACAATTTAGGTCCTATCAAGTCTTTATTAATGGAGATAGGACTAGTTGGAACAGCACGCATAGCCATAAACTGATTGACCCTGCCCATAAAACGAACTACAGTTCATGCGCAGGCCACGCTTGTACAATCTGATGTGACGTTTGTTGTAACGGTTGTGGAATAACAGATTGATTTGCACCAAATATATATAATATATATAGACCCAATTTGGGCCTATCGGAACTTTCCCATCGGGATCCAATGTGGGTATAGCTAACCTTTTATGCAACTTTCTAGCTACCATTTCAAGAAACAAAGCAAATATGTAACTTTGTTTTTAGGGATATTTAGCATCTATGAATGACTGCCATTAGCGATGTGAATGGTGTATTGCGGGTTCATCTACCTCAACTTCCCTTTAGGCTGATATGAATGATCAGTAGATCAAAAATTACTTGGTAGAGTTGGAACGTTTTGGAGGAAACCTAAGTTTGAAGAAAACCATTTTTTTTTTTTTTTTAGTTTTTTTTTTAATTAGTAGTTTGGTTTATTATATTCAACAATGAACCTTTGTAATCGACCAAGAAAAAACAATTTTTTATCACCCCCTGAAAATTTTTTGGTTTACGTTTCAAAATGAGTAGAATCGAAAACGCTGCAAAAAGTTACAGTGTAGAAACTCAAAAGTAAAATAATACATGTTGGTATCGTAGTAGTTTGATGTTTGTATCTTGAAAAAGGTAAATATGATTGAAATAAAAGACGTTTTTCGGCAACCCTTGATCCTCCGTGTTGTTGATTTTGGCCACTCGATGAATATACTGCATCACGTGAAAATAAGAAGGATATAAATCAATATAGTATATTTTAATATAATTATATATTTAACTTATATTTTAAATAATCTAATTAATATATATAGTAAAAATTTTAATATAAATATGAACTGAAAACGCTCATCACTAAAATCTTCCTTGGGTTTATAATTTTATGGGCGTAGTGTAGAAGAAGTGGTAACTACGACGTACTAAGACTCGATATTGCGTTGTCAATCAAGCGGTCTCCTACTCGCGTCGCGTAGTATCTATTATGATTATAGACCAATGTTCTGCGGAGAAGGGCTGTCTAACACAGAAATTAATAAACCATTGTGTAATAATTTTCAGCGTTTTTTAATTTCTCTCCTCTTCCTGATTTTGCCCATTCTGGGTCATATGGCCCTGAGCGAGAAATTCCTTCCCTCAGGCCAGCTTGACCCAAAATGGGCCTAATCTGAAAACTTACTTTTTGGCCAAAATATAATTTCAAAAAGAGAGAGAGAGAGAGAGAGAGAGAGAGAGAGAGAGAGAGAGAGAGAGAGAGAGAGAGGGGGGGGGGGGGGGGGAAAGAGAGAAACTCAAACAATTGTTTAATTTGAAATAATCGAAGTTTCTATTATCTCCTGTGTGAGCTCCGAAGAAAATATCATTGCTCTCAACCTATTAAGCTCGAATTTTGTAAGAATGAAACATGATCCTTTTTTTTTTAAATCTGAATCACAAATTTTAATCCATAAAAATCGGTCACTTTCTAATGAAGCCGTAGAATCCCACTTTTCCAAGAAAATTCGTTAAAATAAAATCGGTGACACCTAAAAATATGATTTTGCTAATTTATACAAAGAGCGGTAAAGAGAGTAGGTAGTAATTTATCGTATTTTCTCACAGCCAATATGATCCCTCCACTAAGTAGGTACCCTATGTACATCTCACATAATGGAAGATGAAACGTACCTAATCATGAATCAGATAGTCTTTTCTCGAGTTCAGACAAGCAGTAATTATCTCGGAGCTATCTTTTCTTGTGCATCTGATAAGGTAAAAAGACTATACCACGATACGGGTACCTGTAGACCCACGAAAGACGAAAGAAAAGGAATGAGCCGAAGAAACCATTCGAAAACCATCAACTCGAATAAGGATCAGAAGATAATAGAAGTGCATTAGTGAGTATCAATGTCCGAGGCTGTCTACGATGAAGCTGCAACATAAATCATAAGTCGCGGGCGTCGCAGCGCCTCCAGCGCCTGCGGGCGTCGCTTGAAAATGACACAGCTTTTCTTGGGAGCGCCTCCTTCCCTCTCAGGGCCGATATTGATGTCCACTAAATTACTGAAGGCTCCATCTACCGTTGAATTGTTCACATGGTTGGAGGGCATATGGGGACGATTAATGGGATTCCGTATCTTTTTTTTCCTACAGATTTCTTTTCTTCTCTTCGTAGTTTTTAACTGTTGCGCGTATTTAGTGGTTTGACCTCTTTGCTCCCGAGATTCAATTAACAGTGACAGGCGGAGGGCTGGGCTAGAAGACTTATTCAAGTTTTTTATACAAAGGCCTCGCTCGCCGTTAGTCACCTTTCTGGGAATCGTTCACATTCTTATTTCTTACATTGTTACAAGTTCCGAGAGTGTTACTTCCGAAAGTACTTGTTAGAGATTTATTTTAATGCTTTGTTTTCTGAGTAATTTCATTTTTAAGATATGTTTTCCTCCTTAAAACGACCATAACTCCACTTGAGATCACTGCAAAATCAAAAATATGACCACCGTTGGAAACAGCGTTAATTGGATAATCCAGCTATTTGATGTCAAATCGATTTTATAAGACGACTTAATAAGTTAGTAAAATGTTCCCGTCATGCAGCATAATCGTATGAGCGGATTTTCGTAAATTGTCTTAGTATATAGGTATTGTTAAATTGTTTTGAAAATTTAGGATTTTAACTAGGAAGAAATGTTCATTACCGATTTTGTGGCAAATAAACTTGACCTAAATAATTTTCGAAAATTCAAAAAATGTTTTAGCGAATTTTTCGAAAAAAAAATTAAGCTTTTTTTTCTTTTTTTAGCCGTTCGTATCAATTTTTGACAAATGTTTATGAAATTTAAGTTCCTACTTTTTTCAGCACGAATTTCTTCTTACACACCCAAGGTCATTCATGTGATACGTAGATTTCCCATTTTTCATCAACGAATTACTTCAAACCCCAATAATAAAACTTCAAGTTTTCAGAGCTCTAGTTAAACTCACGACAACTAGTAGACCTTGCATGGAATCTGGTAAAGGGAAAGTAGCCCGACATCCAGTTCCTAACGCCACCACCACGCGGTAGCACCAAAATGAACTGATCTTATTAGCGAATTTTTGTGGAAAACGAAACCATTTCAATGGCTTCAAAAATTATGAAATAAAAATTTCTGAAAATTTTCTTCATAGAAATCCGTTTTGAGACATTCTGAAAAAATCCTAGAATTTGAAGCTTTTTCACACACGCACGCTCGCACGCCCGCCCGCACGCACCAAAGCCATTTTGTTTCCTATTCAATGCAGGAAGCGTCTATTTCACGCGGATCTCCTTACAAGAAAATGCGCTATCATGTGACTCACTTCGCAAGCACTGATCTACTTTTTTAGCGCATTTTTTGAAGTTTGCCCAATTTAATATGCTCATACACTTTAAAAGTTTCCGTTTGTAAGCATCTTTTTTAATGTATTTACTTACTTTCTTTTTTCGAAAATTTGCTTAAAGTACCTACACACGGGAATATCTGCGACCTAGTAGGATTGAGCTGTTGAGGGACTGATGCATTGAGTTTTGTCGAGAACTGAGAGAGGAAGTTGAAGCTGTGGTTCTATGGGCATCTTCATGGGATACAGCTCAAGAACCCTAACTCCTCAATGACCTCTGGAATTACTACAATAATTGCGTTTTACGATTCAACGCGGGGCCCTCGAGTGAGCGGCGCACACCTGATTATGGTGACTTCCACGCCAGAACCCATATAACCTCGGTTCCAAAGGGTTACGGCCGCTTGAACGCAGGTACTAGAAGTACGAGATGATTTCTCAAGACCGAGTTCCGACATATTACGACCCGGTGGAAGCTGACTTGGCTACCCGTACGGTATCTTCTTCCTTCCTCGATTAGGTGTAATAACTTGTAGCCTGTCTCGATCCATAAGAATCAGCCTCCAGAAGGACCTCTTCATTAGCGAGGAAGGGTGGTAGTAGACGCATACCACGATATCTCCTTCTTCTTCACATTATCAGATCGTATCTAACAACCGAGAGCCCTAATAATATTATTAAACTAATTGGTGACAACCTCCACAATTGGAAGGCCCTTGATTCGTGGGATAAATATTAGACTCCCTATTAGAAAACGCTGAAATTATTACACAATAGTTTATTGTTTCTGTATTAGATAGTCCTTCTACGCAGAAGACCTATCTATAATTATTAGGTAAACGAAGTCTATTAAATATTAGGTTGGTATCTAAATTATATCCAAATAGGTGAAGACGACTACCTAAGAGAAATTAATTAAATCAATTATTTATACACAACTACAATTTCCTATTATTTATCACAAGCTGACTTACCTATTGGTAAATAATTATATAAAATATATCACTTACATACGATTCAGATAAATGACAAAAGTTGTAATAAGCCCGGTTTTGTGAAGTGGGTGGTTTAGTTCGTGAAGTGAAAATTACAATGGAATTTAATATATTAGTTAAGATGTGCTACCATGTTTTTTTTTCCTGCTAAAGTCTCGTCCTTAGAGTGAGCCATCGGCTGTACGTACGTACATATATTGGACTCCTCATTGAAAACGTATTGGATAGTCCTTTTACGCAGAAGACCTGTCTATAGTTATTAAACGAAGTCCATCACACATGCATTTTGTTCGAAAAAAGGAAAAGATGAACGGAAAAATGTTTTTGAATGAAGGGTATGTACTTGTATTATATGGCGAAGAACAGTACCCCTGTTAAAGGTAAGGGGGGGGTTGTATCTTAGTCGATAAATTAGACTGAAATTCAGAACGCAATAATGATAGAACAGAACTGTGTACTATTCGAATCGAATATGCAAAGAATAATAATTTTTAACAACAACACAACGTATAGTTGCTATAGCATCTTAAATGGAACTATAATTGTTTCCCAGAATATGGTTTGATTCTACGATTCTCCCCCACTTATTTAAAAATCGAAACGTTTGAAAAGTTTGGAAAATTGAAGTCTTTCAGTAGCGTATAAAATCCCGCAGTTACTGTGGGGCACGACGTTGCCTTTTTTAACGCCGAAGGGGCTGTGGCGGTGACGTATTCTCAGTTAGGGGATCTTGGTCCTGATGCAGGTCATGAGTCTGTGGTGTGTCATCTAGTAGTACGCTCGGTTGTGGTCTAAAGAACTCAGTCTAAAGAACCAATAGGTCGTTTGCCAAGGTGGCAAGTGTATCTAATGAACTACGAGGTGAATATCAACCATCGATGTGGACATGAGCTATCAGATGCAGATGCCATTTCGAGACTTCGTTTAGACCAACTTGAAACTAAACCATTCATGCTCCTGAAATCCTACAGCAATACCGAGATTCTCAAGACTCAGGAAGACATAATGGCTTTTATCGAACGTATTGCATAATGAAATCGAGATTAAAGTCGCCAAAAACGTAGCAAGACATCATGGAATATGTGAAAACGTGTCCAATTTCCCAAATAACGAAATTAAAATATAGAGCCAAACCAGAGAGTATCCATAAATCCAAGTCTGCCTTTACCTTACCAGTTTTTTATTAGTTTCCACAAGCAACAGGAAACTCATCGACAATTATAGCTATCTTCTAATGTCATATCCTGTTTGATTTCATGTTTTTGACGACTGTCCACCATTCAGATTCGACCAGTGTCGCATTCCATGAGAAAGCTTATCAAAAAGTCTCAAGTTAAAATTTTTGATGAGTCTGTAGGGACCCATTCATCATAAAGGCTTTTCCAACTAAAGGAGACTAGTTTTGACTAGTCTTCTTTAGATGGCTGCAGATGGTCTTTAAATGGCCTTCACCTTACCAGTTTTCAAATGTGTAGTTTCCACAGGTAGCAGGAAACTCATCAAAAATTATGTGTGAAAAATCTCTTTAAGAGTTGCTGTGATTTGTTTACACTAGTTTTGACTAGCCTCCTTTAGATAACCTTAGATGGTCTTTGGATGGCCTCCACTTTACCAGTTTTTGATTAGTTTCGATAAGCAAAAGTAAACTCATCGAAAATTATTGCTATTTTTCAATGTCATATCCAGTTTGATTTCATATTTTTGATGACTTCCCACCATTCAGTTTCGACAAGTGTCGCATTCCGTGAGGAAGCTTATCAAAAATTCTCAAGTTCACATTTTTGATGAGTTTCCTTATGATGAGTTTGTAGGGACTCATTCATCATAAAGGCTTAATTTCAGAAGAGGAAGTGGGAGACAGGATGGGCGTCGGAGATGAAGGTCTCGAAAATTGGATGATGAAGTCCCAGGTTAATCCTCATGAGGACGAGCACTAGGTTTTATGATCTTTCTGATTACTTTCCAGAGCGGGACATCGAGGTGAGTTCTGAAGCGGGTTGAACCAATTTAAATCGAGTTAAGGAGTCGACCCAAGATGGCGGCACCCTCTTAATTATTTCCAAAAAATAACATTAGCGTCATTAGTGAGCCGACGCCTGGGACGCTATACGCATACACAAGCGGTGGCAGACAGCGAGACGGTTACCTACATTCTACATTAACCAACTGTAGCTAACAACTGTATAATCCCAACAATAAGGAAAATTCCAACAACAGTGAGGAGTATAAGTCCTTACTACAATGTCATTTTTTCAAATGACATATAACAATTTAATGATATGAATGCATAATGACAATTTTGCATAGTCAATCATGAAACTAATCAAGTGGTTGATTGAGTAGGGGCAAAGTGTGTATTAGGACGAATCGATGCTCTAGGTCCCACAAACCTCGAAATTTGAAAGTAAAATTGTTGAATGGTAAATAAATTTGAAAATTTTGGAATTTGAAAATTTCAGAAGAACGATCCTATAGGGGATTTTAAAACCAGTAGATTGCCGCAAGAATAATCAAAATCGGTTCACTATTTACCGAGAATAGTGGGGAAAAAAATGCATTTATGCCACCTGGCGCCCCCTTCTTGCGGTCAAGGAGGGTGAATCTCTCTCTCTCAAACCTATTTTTCGTTTATAAATCCCGTTGAGTGTGCATTTGGAAAGCTCAATCAGGGTTCAGCGTGCTCTCAAATAACGGTGCTGAATAGTAGAGGGCATGAAACCCTCATTGATACACTTAGGGCCACTTGGACTCAGAACTCGTCTACGAAATCAAATTTTTTGTTGAATTAATTGAAGGTCACTTGAAACTTGATGAACCCCATATCATGGTGAAAGTATTGCCCGTCGCTGCTTACCCACATCCATAACTAGCGTTCAGTGAGCTAAAAGCGTCTACATAAATGACTTCTGCAGGTTATAATGAATTCAACAAATTACATAGCCCCAGACGTGGCAGTCATTGATAATCGCGGTCGCTGCCATTACTTCAGGTCTGAATAATTATGTATTGTGGGGTAGAAGCGATAATGTTTCGTTTAGTGGGGTGGTGCCCAACGTTTTCAGGGCGTGGAAACCATTGATTATGTCTTCGCGTCGAATCGTTCCAATTTTAATAGGACGCAATAACACTGGCCAGGACGGTTGAAGAAAATTACGATTGGGAACTGACTGCTACACCAAAGAAGTTCAAAGTGCTCTTTATGCTGCGTTTCTAAAACACCCACGAAGGGCTCAACTGGTGGTATTATCGTTTCGATTACTATTCTCGACGCGTGAACCGGATTCAGTCGATGGGAGACGTCTGAGACGGGATCACAAAAGCCGGAAGGGGTTAAAAAGAAGATAAGTTTGGACCTTGAGAACAGTTTTGCCCTCAGGGCCGCAACCGCGGAGATGAGAAACGGAATTTCGATTTGAGGGAAGGCGCGTTGCAATTCGATTTCTGCCTCCAGCGGAACAGAACTCGCAGTTCGCCTGAATGGCAGCACGGCATCACATCACACTCACCTTTCCCCCAAGCGATGCCAATTTTTCACACATTTCTCGCAAGTAGCCAACAATATTTCCCATTTGAAGGATTCCGAAGAAATGGCTTCAAATTTTTCAAAAATACATTTTTCTAAATTTCCAAACAAATATAAATCCGTTTTGAGGCATTCTGAAACGGCTCCTAGATTTTTTAGATGTATACAGGTCTGTACATGTCATTCCAGACGGTAACGTACTCTCCTTAACATAGGGATTAACAATGGAATACTTAAAATAAAGCTTATTTTAAAATGAACTCTAATTTTTACGCTCTAAAATTAATCCAGGATCTCGCATGCCGTCGGAAGTATTCTAATTTTTCCCCAATTTAGACATAAAAAACAGTATTTTTGTCGTTGCTTGGTATTTTAACGTTGAAGACTTGTTTACGACGTAAACCTATGGGTATATTCGGAATCAGAGTGAAATCATGTACACACGCATAAAGCAGTTTCAATAACGATTTCAACTATAACAAAACATCCTGTTTTTATTTGTAAAGACGGATCTTCGAAAATTGACAGTTTTAACGTAACTAAGGTTATATTGAGTAAAAATCGGGGACGCTTGGTTGAAGAGGTAATTAGGTACAAGTTGAAACTTGATTGCTGACATTTGAATTGAAGGCTTTAAGGGTCTGCGGGGTGAAAATGAAAAGGTACAAAGTCACCCCGATTTCTGTGGAGTTCTTAAATTCTCTCGAGTTTTCAGGTGACCCTGATAGGTTTGGGCGTGGCAGAGTATAGTTACCACTTGAACAACCACTCTAATCGGCAGATTGAACTCTGTACCTTTTGTTCCAATTCAGCTTGAGATGCTCATTTGGAACAGGGCTTCTCTGAGTGCGGTATAGAGCTGGTAAAGTAAGTAGAGTAAGTAACTACAACTTGCAGGAACTACAACTACTCTAATCAGCAGAGTGAGCTGAGCAGCTAATTTTGTTCCTGTTCAACTTGAGATGCTAAACACTGGAATGGGATCTCTCACGGTGTTGTAGAGTATAATTAAAATTCTAGGACCCATTCATTCTAATCAGCAGAGTGAGATATGTACCTGATTTTGTTCCAATCCAACTCTAGATGCTAAAATTCGGAACAGGAGTCCTCTTGGGTGTGGTAGAGTATAAATACAACTTGAATCCCTCTAATCAACAAAGTGAGCTTTGTAATTTTGTTTATATCAAACTTGAAATGCTGAAATTTTGAATGGGGTTTCTCTGGGTGTGGTGGAGTATAATTACTAAGTACAGAAATACCCAAATCGGCCTACGATGCTGAACTTTGAAATGAAGTCGGTCTGGGAATGTGTTCACCGATTTTCATGAGGGTGGGCGCAAATTGTCAAGCAAGTTCCCGATAAGAACATAAGCCACATCACAATCCACCATCTCCATCGAGAACTCGTTATTCCCTAGTGACGTCACCCGGATAAGCAACTTAGTAATTAAGGAAAAACCGGACATGCGTTGAACTTTTCTCGTCGAGGAACGACGGGCGGGTTCACGCGTGAAGAACTTTCGATAACGAATTCAACGATACCAAAATGATTCTTGAATTTTTTTAGTTTTCACGTATTCCTGCTCATAAGCTACAATTGAAATATAGTCTGATGAGTGCGGTAAAGTATAAATACAACTAGAATCACATTAACCAGCAGAGTAATTTTATTTCTATCAAACTTGAGATGCTGAAATGAATGGGGTTACTCTGGATGAGGTTAAATATAATATAACAACTAGAGAAACTAAGCTACTCAGCTTAGTGCTAATCTTGTTCCAATTCCACTAAAAATGCTGAGCTTTGGAACGGGGCTTCTCTGGTGGTAATATATTTGGGAGTTGGGGGAACTTTGTAATTATCTGGGAGAGCTCTTAAGCTAATTCTGATCCTATGCAACGATGCCAAAATTTGGAATGGAGACTCCTTTGGGGTAGGGGATATAACTGTAGATAATATTTCCCTGGCAGTACTGACACAATAATAATTATTGATTAAAGATTTATGTGATGGTACACTGTGTCTACGTTCATGTCTCGAAGCGAGCGGGCACCGCTAGTTTCTTATAAAAATCCGTCAAGAATGGGTTTTTTCCCGAATCCAACCACATTATTGACGACGTACTGTGCGGAGGTGCCAAGTAAACAAGATTGAAGAATAGCGACCGCAGTTACAAGCCGAACAGAATCTCCGGGGAGATTATGGACGCATGCAAATGAGACTCTCCGTGAAAGAGAAGGTGAAGCCGGTAAACAGGCGAGCAGCAAAGCCGGCGGATGGCACGCAGCCTCGCAAGGCAGAATGCAAGTAAGTGGAGGAAGAGCGTGCATTCAGAGGAGGGGACTTTGGCCAGATGAAAAGATTCGAGACATGAGCTGAGGCCAGACAATGCCGAGTAGTCTTGTCACGACGGACGCACGTGGGATTGTGTTGGTCGTGAGCCAAGGGCCATCCCGAGCATTAGTCTTTATGTTGTCCTACATCATATTATCCGACCGGGGAAGCCCTGAGTCACTTTGCCCCCAGGTAATCCAGCCCTCGAATCGCTCGTCAGGAGTGGTAAGTACCCCGGCATAAAGCTATTCACGATCACGATGTGTGGATATAAAGAGAGGATTAGGTAAAGATTTATTTTGTTCACGTTTGTTTGATTTAAATCTGCAAATCATGACACAGGGCTATTTAACACGGAAATAATTTGCACCTTTGTGTAATAATTTGCGACGTTTTATCTTGATACATTATGTATTGAACATGACGTCAAAGGTGCCAATCCTTGGATACCCTATATCTATCATCGATCCAATACCCTATATCTATCCAATACCCTATATCTATCACTCAGGAAAATGAAAGAAAAACTGGTGTGCACCAAACACCATATATAACTTAGATGTTTGATTCAAGTTGGTATATAAACAATTTCAATATTTCAAGATTTAATTTAAGGAATACCAACAATAAATCTCGCCCTCACCTCCCCACACCACAACCACGGCAATCTCGCAACATCATCCTTTCATAACGTAGTGAAACATATAATCATTTTCAAGATACTGTTTTGGAGGGAATTGAAAAACCAAGACCTGGAGGCGACTGGATTTTACAATTGGAACGTTCATGGAGCCACAATTATTTTCTATCCCAGGGAACTCTACATCTACACTCCGTAGGCTGCATAAGAAATAAAGAAAAATACGGCGTAGCTGCACCCTCGAGACGAATCCAGCGAAGATGGTGATACGAGATAGCCCTGAGGCCTCGGCCTGGAAGGCCTCACGCAGAACGAAACCAGTTCAGGCAATTACTGATCTACCGAGGAATCTTCCAACAACAGCGCGTGCACGTAATGGACGACACGTAACCAAATATCAGCACAGTGTGCTCGGAATGCGTCCGCCCTAAACATTGTTATCAGCCGACGAGCGAACGGCCTGAACGGAGGTTTTTACTTACTTCGAAGGCGGGATATCTTCGAATCAAAAAGCTTTATAGTAAGAAAAGTGGAGTTTGTCTAAGGTGATGGGCGATTTGGATTTTGAAAATGATAGAGGGACACGTTCTGGCTGAACTGGGAATTGGGAGTAACAGCACGATATCAAAATGGGCAATTCCACCTATTTTGCTTCATTATATAAATTGAAAATTCTTGCTGAGAGCTTTCCAAAAAGATAGAATATCTAGGGTATTAGATGATTGGAAGTTGGTGAAATAGCGGTGTAAAGACAGCAGAATGACATCCTGAAGTCCAGGGGACGACCCGACAACTTTAGCTGATACAACTCAAAATTATGCAAAACATAACGAGGCCATAATATACGAAAAATACATTAGCAGCACGTACATTATACCTTTGAACTGCTGAATGAATCTAATGTTCATGTACATATGTTTACTGATCTGGATTTTGAAATTGATGGAGGGACACGTTCTGGCGGAACTATAAATTGGAAGTATCAGCACGAATTAATGATACCAAAATAGGCAATTTCACCTATTTTGCTTAATTACAACAACTGGATGGACTTGCAGGGCTTTCCAAAGGGTGCAATGTATAGGGTATTAGATCATCGGAAGTTGGCAATATAGCGGAGTAATGACAGCGTAATGTCGTCATATGGGAACGACGTCACATCTGCGTTCGGGGAGGGGGAGGAGCTTAGCACCTTCCACCTATGACGTCAATCAGTTTTCATTTTATCTGATTTTGGTCCGAAATACTCGTATTTGTAGTATTGAGCTTGTTTTTGCAGTTGGGGTTTTCCAAGGGCGCAGAATCACATTTTTAGATCAAAAATGGGACATTTAATCACACGAAATTTGCCCAAATCAGTGTCTAACTACAACTATATAAGTATGCAGGTAGGTATGTACTCAAAACTATACAAAAAATCACGAGGCCATACAATTCAATATATACATTATCAACACAAATATTACACATTTTAACTGCTGAATGAATCTAATGCTTATGTATATGTTTGCCTATCTATTTAGGAATCTTACAACAACAGCCGCGTGCACGTAATGGATGACACGTAGCGAAATATCAGCACAGTGTGATCAGAATGCTTTGGCTCTAAATATTGTTATCAACCAGAAAGCGAACGGCCTGGACTGCGGTTTTAACTTAGTTCGGAGGGGAGATAGCTTTGAATCAAAAGACTTTATAGGAAGAAAAGTGGTGTTTTCCTAAGATGATGGGCGATTTTGATTTTGAAAATGATGGAGGGACACGTTCTGGCTGAACAAGGAATTGGAAGTAACACCACGAATTAATGACATCAAAATAGGCAATTTCACCTATTTTGCTTCTTTTCAACAGGTGGAAGGTCTTGCAGAGCTTTCCAAAAAGATAAAATATCTAGGGTATTGGAAGATTGGAAGTTGGCGAAACAGCGGTGAAGTGGTAACTGAATGACGACATAAGGGAACGATTTCACAACTGCGTCCGCCTGGGTGCCTCAGCACTTTCCACCTATGACGTCAATCAGTTTTCATTCTATCTGATTTTTGTATAAAACATCAATAGCATTGAGCTGAAATTTTCTAGTTGGAGCTTGAAGTGAGCATTCCAAGAGATTCAATATGTAGGGTATTGAATGATTGTAAATGGCCAAAACAGTAATGGAAAGAAAAATTACAGACGTCATAAGGGGGGGGAAGGGAGTGTCAACGCCGTGCATCTATGACGTCATTCTGCTCACACGCTACCGGCTTTTTGCCTAAACAAAAAATTTGACTTGAGCCAAAAATTTGCAGAGGTAGGGGGTTCCAACAGAACACGATTTTTTTTTTGTTTTATTTTTACTTTTTAAATGTATTTATTTTATTATTATTATTTTTTTTTTTTTTTTTTTTTTATTTATTATTATTTTTTTTTATCTCCCGCAAGTAAAAACTATGTTTCGGCAGACTCGGAAACAATAAATCATCGATGGTGCGGCAATTCGATCACTCGTCCGATTTTCCTCCGTTACCAGGTGGTTTGTTTTTAGAGAAAGGACCGAATTCGTTCGAAACCGAGTTATTAACTGTAAAACTATATAACTAATATTTAATTTCAAACATTTCCCATTAAAAATCGGACCGCTGAACATCCATTTGGAGTGTGGACCGGTCACTGTTTTACCCCATTCAATATAATTTACACGTCTCCTTGGAATCAAACTAGAAAAAACTAATGAGGGTGCCGAGGCAGAAGTGGTGATCACAGCAGGAGGGGTTGAAGCCCGAACGTTATACTTGACGTGGGTAGACACGGAAAGAATCCCCTAAAACATTAATTTGTTAAAAATCGTCTTTGTCTGGCTCTGGGGTACCTGGAAGCCGACGGGGGTCCCGAAGGAGGGCGGGATTTGAAATAGGATAAATAACTACCCAGTGTTTCTGAAATGAAACGAAAAAAGCCTCGGAAAACAGAACAAACTGTTTTTATTACTCAGAGCCGCCTCGCATTGTCATTCGTCTAGTTTTTATAAATATTGGAATCAGGACTAAACAGGGTCTAATAGAGAAGATAGACATAGATAGAGAATGCTGTTTTCATCCCTTTTCACGTGCCTATTAGCACGTAAAGTCATATTCAATATTGGTTCATTTTTTTCAATAGGGAAACGTAATTGACCAAGGGAAAAAAGTGGAAAATTTCGTGCATCACGAAATAGGTAGGTATAGGTCGGTACATAATATACGTACAATAATAGGGGTATTCATAATCTACCAGTTTCGACGTCGAATCATCGAATCGTCAAAACTCTAGTTTTGTATACAATAATATGGCCATTCAAGGTCTACAAGTTTCGACGTCGAAACATCGAATCGCCAAAACTCGAGTTCCGACGGGCTCCAAAGCGCATGCGATGTGTCATTTACGACGGGTAGAAGCCTTCGAAAGTCGAGTGTCGGCGTAGAATCATCGAAAAGTAGCTACGACCCTGCCGGCTGCTATGCGAAAAATCCTTATCAATAAAATTCAATTTTCATTCTCGTTATACAGACCCACTAACGCGTTAATAAAGTTGTTCAAATTCTCAAGTTTTAAGTTCAAAAAGATAGCTGAGATTTACGTTTATTTCTTTGCAAAATTTTTTATTATTTATAACCTGGTTGAGAGGTAACCTGCACTGATTTGGCTTTCACCGATTCCCGCGAAGGTGCTGCTTAGCATTTCGATTCACGAAATGGACCATGAATACTCTTAGGGCCAGTTCCACCAACGACAGTCCAGTAACACAGGATCTAAATAACAACCGCGAGTAGTGTTTTCACTGTTCCACCATCAATTTTTAATCCTAGATTAGCAGATCTGCGGATCAATTAGTTAGCATCCGAGTTACTGTCCTCAGACCGTAAAGCAGTGAACAAGAGCTGATAAAATTGGAGCTACAGAATTTTTTGTCCGCCACACATCGCCCTTTCGACATCTCCGACCACTGAGTCGTACTGTGCGGATAAGGAATCGTTGTACGATTGAATGAAACGATTCAAACGTCACACTAACGTGACTAGACTAATCTAAGTCTTAATAATTAAGCCCGTGTCTTATGTAGATTACGTGTAATGTATTCTTTCATAATGGAAGAAGCATTAAATTAGCAACAATTTTATCTACCTATGTGGTTTAATTTTTTCACTAGAAATAGATGTGGTAGAAGAAGGAAGGGAACTTGGAAGGGTAGTTGTTAAGGCAACATCGAAATTCGCCTTGGGTTAGGAGATTAGGAGGCCTTAGGTTATCTTAATCGTGAACTTCAACATGATCAACGATCAAGATGTACCAATATCATAAATATGTACCTACCTACCTACCTGTACCCATTACCTACATATATGTACGATATTTTACACTTTTTTCCCTTGGCCAATTTCGTATCATTATTGAAGATTTGGATACCCGCTAATACACGGCAAAGGGCAAAGACAGCAGTTTCTGTAGGTGTCTAGCTTCTCTGTAAATCGGCACAATCCTTACCCATTTCATCAAAATCGATCTCTCAGTATCGGAACATTGTCTGTAACAACCAATCTCATTTTTGGCATGTGTAATGGTTACCTATTTCAACAAAATTAGTAGGATCCCATCCAGAGACTTTTACCCGAATACCCTCGAACGAAATCGGACTTACGGTAGATCGTGAAGCTTTAGAATCCATTATGAGGTATCAGCATAATTCAAGTAAGGATAAATCCTACAAACCAACCACCTTTTTCGCAAATAACGAATATAACAATGTGCATATCATGCCACCTTGAAATAGGAACCAAAAAATTGAGTAGGTACCTATAGTTATCGTCATGGAAGGTCAAATGAGTATTCGGAGCTGTATTCGGCTTCCTTTGGGCTCCGAATAGGATTTTGGTTTATTATTTCCAATAATAAGCCTATGTGATCGTGTAGCAAAAAATTTTTATAACCCCCCCCTCAAATTTTGTCACTTTACGTTTCAAGGTGCGTAGAATCCAAATTTGAAATGTCCGTCCGCCGTCCCGGGCCATAAAAGGCCTAAGAATTGACTTAAAAACCCGTTCTTTCGCACATAGACTCCATTTGGGGTCTAGTTGGTCCTAACGTTTAACCATCCCGACCGCTTTACTTGCATAGATGCTATGGGCCAAAAACGGGCGAAAAAGTGTCTTTTTCGAGGCTTTGAGTGAGACTTACGCACGCACGCACGCCTGGCACGCTTGGCAGGGGGTCACGGTTGGCGGTGAGGGGGGGGGGGGGTGGAGTGAGAGGAGGCGCCGCGGCACCTTGTGGTGTCTGGGGTGACCAGGGGCGTAGCAGAGGGGTGTAGGAGAATGAATATTTATTACTTTTACGTGTTATACCCATATAATACACCGCGGCACCATGAGGTGGGTACGGCGTTCCTTCGAGGCATGAATATATGTTTTTTTCTAGGTCATATTTTTGTGTTAATACCAATGCTTTTCCTACGCATATTTAATAACATATCCTCTCGACTTTTCGTACGTACTTAGATAATGATATTATTGAGGCAATAACTATTTGAATAGATAGGAGCTCGAATCGAGAAATACAAACATGCGTATATAATTATAGAAGTATAGGTTGTGGAAACTCGAAATAGGACACGCCGAGGAGTCTGGACGGGCCTTAGAACGTACGCAAGCCAACTAAAACTACGGTCATACTCGATTGAAAAAATAATAAACCTTTGTGAAATAATTTGCAGCGTTTTCTATTCATATATAACGAATAGATCGCTAACCTTTAGCATTTCGCGCGCATGCGCAATACTCCCTTTCTATTTGTAGTTCCTCCCACACAACTATGATTCAGCGTTGCAAACACTCCCTAATATTTGAATTGCCTTAAATACGAGTATAATGGTTACCTACGCGCATGAATATAGATCAAGAAAATGCAGAAAGACTTTCTTGGTGTAGCGAATAATGATCCGATTTTTATGAAGAGATATAATGTTAGGTAATAAGATACAACCAACTTGGAGACGGTAAATTATACGGGTAGACCGCGTTAAAGCTGGGATATCAGCGAGTTTGTAGGTACTGCGGGGCGTGTTAGAGCAATCCAGACGAAAACAACAAAATACAGTAATGAAGGACGAGAACTGATCTAACATACAGTAACGTATTGTTAGTGAACGCACAGCACAGTGAAACCCAGGACTTGAGCGAGAGTTCAAGTAACCATTGAGTGTGTGGAGCCTTTTGCCCGCGGTAATATTATTACTGAGGTCTTGTTATTACTGATGTGGGTGAGTGGCCTGAGGGCCGGTAAGGAGGTGGAAAAAGCGGTAAGGTAGGCGGTTACGGTGGAACGGCGGTGAAGTGGATCGTCGGCCGGAGTCACGGGCGCCCCCGGGCGGGTCCCGTGCCCCTAGGAGACGTCGAGCTCCACCTGAACGTCAGGACCTCACGCCCCCCCTCGATCCGCTGATCCTAATAAGGGACTCGACTCGCTTCCCCTTCAACGACGTCGGTAGGCAACACGAAATTAGAGCGATAGCACTAGTCGTGCAGCATGACCTGATGAGCGAATAGGGAGTTTTTGCAATCTTCCATCTGAGTCGTTCAGCTGAGTTGTTGTACGAAAAGAAATTTTTCTAACGGAAGCAAACCAGAAGATAACCAGTGAGTCGTACTGTACGAATAAAGAATCGTCAAACAATTAAAAAATCGCGTCAAAATTATTAATAACAATAATAACCTACCCATAAGTTTACGAAAAAACCTTCTGTTTAGAAGAACTCTACTTTTTGATTTAAAAAATTACTTTTTGACAAATGTAGGGACATAAATATCTACAATATTTACAATAAAAATGGAATGATAATTAAATATTCACTTCAAATTATGGCGAAATTGCGAAAATAATTTTTGAAAATAGAAAGGAACGTTTAACTCCTTCACCACGAGGTATACCTCATATGGAAGATTTATAATAAATTATTAACCGACCAATCACCATTTCGATATGCGATCTACCATGCCTATGTAAAAACCCCACACAAGTTTCCTCACTTAAAACTACCGTCGTATATTATTCCTTTAATAACATTATGAACGCGAACTGTAACAATGAACACTTAACACGGGAATATCACAGCCAGAAGTATCACAGCAAACTGAAATGACTAGCTTCGATGACAGAACGACTAGGACAAAACGACCCTTTGAACGTTTAATCTCCAGCAAGAGTCAACAATGCGTCGAACACCGTGATGATACCAGGAGGCATAATCTACATAAACAATCCTTCATTCAATAACAACCATCCTTCATAAAAAAAAAAAAAAAAAAAACGGATTCCGGTTTTCGAATTATTATTTCAAGTCATGTAGATCACGGTACAGCTCGGTAGATCACAGTCGGGCTGACCGTAGAGCACGGAACTCGGTAGAGCGCATATCGAAACAGCACCGATTAATTTCATGATGTTTCTTCGTTTCTATGTAGAAGTGTTTTTATTTTGTTATTTAAATTTTGTAACTGACTGTATACCTATTTTTCATTTCTATGTGTTTTGAATTTGTAAAATTATGAAATAAACTAATGAAAAAAATAAATAAAAAAAATTGAATGAAACTATTCAAAAGTCACACTACGGTGACTACACTGCATTTTAGAATAATAGAATACTTACCTATACTAACGTGTAATTTAATCTTTCATAACGGAAGAAGTATTATATTATAAATAACTTTATCTATATGGAGATAACAGCACAATCCTTGAAAAATTCATAAAAATCGGCCCATTAGTCTCCGAGTTTTGTCTGTCTCGATCAATTTTAGTTTTGTGCATGCGCTATTGGTCATTACTCCACCAATCTTGATATAATTCATAGAATTTTCCTAGAATACATACCCATCTACTCCCAGAGTTTGAACGAAATCGGACCACTAAATGATAAGAAATGGACGTTATAATAAATTAAAGTTTGCGCGAAACCGTCTTGAAGCTATTTCACACAATCCCTGGAAGTTTCATCAAAATTGTTCCACTAGTCTCGGAGTTTTGCCTGTGTCAATTGATATATTTTCGCGCTTGCGCAATGATTATTACTCTTCCAATCACGAATTCTAATTTCCAATATAATAATCTACTCTTCCAATTTATAGGGCATTTTTCCAGAGCATACACCCAATTACCAACCGAGTTTGAAAGAAATCGAACTAATAGATGATTAGAAATCAACGTTATGAGAAATGCACGTTTGCGCATGCGCACAGCCTGCTGTTGATTCAACGGCATGGAAAATTATAGGGGACCTTCTGGGAGCTAGCCCACACAATCCTTGAAAATTTCATTGGAATCTGACTGAAACTTGGTATAGTTTTGGGAGTGACAAGGATTTACCACAGGCAGACCGACAGACAGACACGGAACCCAAATTGATCAGCAGTGCTCTGAAACGCAAAAACGAGTGGAAATTTTGATTTTAGAGGACAATTTTTTCGACTTCAATCACGAACAAAAAGCTTCCTTACCTTCGGTAGTGAAGAAGCAAAATCGCTTCTGTGGTCAGTTTCGTCTGCACAAACAACAACCATCGTGATAACTATTCATATCAGACACCACCCATACAAACACACGTAAATTGAGTAGCCCAACCTTGGACATATACGTGACCTCCACCTCTTATCTTCTGCTCCGTCCATCAGGTTTTTATACGGCCCTAACATGCTTATTCATGTCCTCCGCCTTTTTCTAAAGTTCCTCACGTCGTCTTTTTGCCCTGATGAATCGTCCTCTCTAATGACATAACTTCTCTCTATTTATCCAACACAACCTCTTTCATCCAGTTTTTTTTACGTCCCCACTACGTTCTTCGAGCGAACAAGTTCTGTTTACGCAATGAATCTCTCGTACAATATCAAACACGATGTACCGTACTCGTGAGTACAACCGCTACCTTATCTACCCTCGTTCCCAAGCAACCGAGAAACAGTTCAAGGCACCGATCAAGCTCAAGACAAGTTTTTTTTTCCCTTCTTTATATCCCTTACCACCAACGGTGCCTCGTAAAAAGTCCCAAGCAAGCTTACACGCGGCTTACTAACGTTCTGCAGTCATTGGATTGGGATTCACGTCTTCTAAACATTTCCCTTTTTATACCTCAATCGACAGCGTGGTGGTCCATACATTACGGGGAGGTAAAATGGGTTAGTCCAGAGTCACGAAGGAGACATGGCTCAATTCCCTGTAGAATCATTCACAGTTTCTTCGAGATGGTTGAATTAAGCATACAGACTTAGGAAGGAGGGCATGAGCGAATTTTAGTAATTTATTTAATCAATTTCATTTATGTAAATTATTTAAAAATGAAATTCAACAAACAAGACAAAACACTTCTTCATACCATTCCGCAAAACAATCTAATTTTCGGATTTTTTAAAAAATATCAGTTCTACGGAATTTTTGTTGAGTATGGAACTTGCAATGACTCGACAAATTTAAAATCAAAATTTTTGAAAAAACCTTCAAGGAAACCCGTTTTGAGGGATTCTGAAACGATTTCTGAAATTTGCGCTTATATATATATATATATATATATATATATATATATATATATATATATATATATATATATATATATATATATAGATAACTCATCTAAGGGTTAAGAAAAAAATTCCGTCCTTGCGAGAAAAAAAAAGAAGAAAAAAAATCAATCATTCCAAACGAAAGGATGAGTTCGTTTACCAGCACTTTGTGAGCACATTAAATCGGTCAAATTTAAAAAAATGCGCTCAAAAAATCATTAAAAACGGCTGAATACGGCTAAAAATTGGTAACAATATATTTTTTAGCAGAATTTTAGTCACAAAAAGTTTATCAACAATGAACTAGAACATTAAAAAATGTATGAACTGAATTATGCAGAAAATGTACTTGAAGTTCATCAATATTTGCTGAAAAATCGATAAAAACTGCTAAAAAAAGCAAAAAATCAAATCTCTTTTGAACTGCGGAATATTATTTTAAACGAGATTTTTGTCATAAACTTATCACTGGTGAACTGGACTGAATGGAATTTTAAGTCCATTTCTACTCGTATAAAGCTTGGAATTATCCCTTCACACTGTTGAAACCACATTGAGTTCTTCCCCTCCTTTCACTCCATCTGATTAGCTACAATTCCCCTTCACTTTGTATTGGTTGTACCTCCTAGCCCTTTCCTTTCTAATGACCAATGGGATTCAATTTCCCTTCACCTGTGGCTATATAAGCAGTGTCCTTTCTAATGTGTGGTCAGTTATTTTTTGATGATGGCCTAACCGTCGAAATCGATTTAACATTTTGACAACGTTTTTTCACCAAATTCCGTTTTGAAATGGGTTTCAACAACTTCGCCGGGAGTGATTTAGTTCGGATCCATTTTTAATAAACCTATCGTAATGAAAACTACCCAAATCTATCTATCTCTTGTGAAATTTCAGAGTTAAAACAAAAAATAGGTGACAACCAATCATCTACAATATTAGTTCCGTATTATTAATTTCAACGTTCAATCCGGAAAGGAGGAGACTTCGTTACGTAGTTAGTTTGATAGTAACTAACGATGTGACTGGAAACTTGATAAGGAGAAGGATAAATGCATCCGAGCGACTTTGCACCGAAACCTAACACCTTTAGATTCGAACGGGGAATCAGATGTAATTTCAACAGAGGAAAAATTGAATGCCTTCTGCTAGCATTACAGAGGGAGATATAACAGTCTTTGTGAGTCTTCTAAGAAAGGAAATGAGCCGGGTTACCAGTTCTCATGGTGATTCTACGATAAATTCGCTTAAAATACAGGGAACTTAGAAGAAAGTAACAGGATGGGCAAAGCGAGAAGTGACCGCCGGAAGCTACTTGATACGATAGTATGACAGTTAATAAATTTATTTATATTCGTTACGGGCAAGCCCATTCAACATATTACAAATGGTTACACACCAAAAAAGAAGTACAATAATGGCAATGAAAGTAAAATGGAATTGAAAAATAATAAAAAAAGGAAGAGTATTATATACATATATGTTACTGTGGAAGCCCGACACCTGTCGAAAGCTAGCACCCACCGGAGATAGCTAGCACTCACCACTGCTTTTGGTGAAAGTGCGATCTACATTGAAATGACGGGCTTACACCGGTGATTGTCAACAGTCACCAAGGCGAGATGGTGAAAGCCCGAAGTGGCAGGAAGATTCTTTTTTTATTTCGTGAATTCGGTACGGTAATTAAATAATGAGGAAGGTGAACGAAATTTTAGTCATGCAATGTAAATTAATTTATTAAGCACAGCCAAATGAGGTCACGTCGTAAGTATTGGGGAAAAAATGTAAAAATGTGAAAATAGGAAAAATGTAAGTTCCCGTCACTTGTTCTTGCAATTGTCACTCTTGTGACATTCATTTTGAGTTACACAACACCCCTTTTGCTTTACACTTACACTTGTTGGTTGAACACTTGGTTTTACAATGGCACCGCGTGTACCCTTGTCCTCCACATTTCGACTCTAGAGTAACGATTTCCCGAAGAGTTATTTCGTTAGGTAAAATGTCTTCCAAAGAGAGAAGATTTTCAGGACATACGCTGAATTGATTTCTCGCGTACCACTGTCTAAGTCTGCCTGTTTTTCTACCCCGTCTTTCGCAGTTTCTCCGTTCCGTTTGGTGCCATTTTTTCTATTACACACCTTCCTCATTATTTAATTACCGTACCGAATTCTTGAAGTAAAAAAAATGAAGCTTCAAGGAATCTTCCTGCCACTTCGGGCTTTCACCATCTCGCCTTGGTGACTGTTGACAATCACCGGTGTAAGCCCGTCATTTCAATGTAGATCGCACTTTCACCAAAAGCAGTGGTGAGTGCTAGCTATCAACGGTGGATGCTAGCTTTCGACAGGTGTCGGGCTTCCACAGTAACATATATATATATATATATATATATATATATATATATATATATATATATATATATATATGTTACTGTGGTTGTATATATATATATATACAACCATTCTCTGAGAATTTCATCAGAATTGTAAAAAAGCTGTGGGAATTAACCTTGTTACAAGGATTTGATGAATGAGAGGGGGGTGGGGGGTAGGAAGTGAGAAGGAGTCAGAAGGGGGAAAGGGAGGGAGCGAGGGAGGGATGGAATGATGGAGGGAAGGAGGGAGGGAGAGAGACAGAGAGAGCCACATAGAACGAAAATTGCTCAGATTGGCCAAAAACGTAAAATGCGAGTGGAAAGATTGACTTTGGAGACAAAAATTTGTTCATCTCCCGAAATTGAAAACAATGGCTTCCTCTACCGGTAGGTAGTCTTGGAAACAACACTCTCGCTTGTTAACTTGCAGAAAAACTTCAAATTGACTGCCATTACCATTAGACCAAGAATAAACTTTCAGAGCAATTTAGTGTTCAACACGTAACTGCCATTGGATGCAGATTTCCAAATCGTTACCTTCGTCATTATTAAATTCATTTTTGTTTTTATTTTATTTTTCTACAAATTAGGAATATTGGGTATTTTAATTTATCGCTTGGTCTTTCTATGCATATGAAAAAGGTGGTGTAGCAGGTACCCCCACGAACGGAAACTTGTTCCAAGTCTGGCAGGTAGGCGGTCTCATAAAACGGTCTTAATTTGATGTCCAGGTTTCCAGCGAATGATAAATGCGCCCACTACTTTTGGAGGGATTTTTTTTAAGGCGCAGATAAGTGTAAAAACAGGATGCAAAAACTTAATGCTCAAAAAATGAAAGGCTGTTTTGGACCAAGTTAAAAAAAAAAAAAAACTCGTTTTGAATTAAACCTCACTCCTGTGAAAAACGAGAATGAATAAACTAAACCATCAGAACCAGAACAAAAAAAGCTGTTGAATGAATAAAAAATAAAATTCTATATTTTGGCGATTTATATCATTAGTGTGGCATTATCCATTCAAAGATCGTGTTGAAAACAAGATATTCATAACTAAAAAATTGAAATATTTATGTAGCAGTTATGCATCCATTACTGACATCAATGGTTTTGAAATCTGAGGCAGTATTTCTCTCGGAGATAATTTATCGTTCAATTTTTACTGGGAGGTCAGCTATAAACCCATCTCATTTCGTTTTGTCATTTTGTAACAGAAGAGAAGAAAAACTAAGAATGAGCTGATTTGCTATGGCAGTATTTCATTTACGTTTGTCGTTATAAACGTGTTCAATGTGTTCTGCTGGAATTTTATCCAATTGATTTGATGTGATTTGTATTCAACAAATTATTGGTATCCTACGAAGGCTTGAGATTCAAGTCAAAATAGAATCAGAATCAGAAATCTTTATTCAAACACCAATGCTTTGGTACAGAATGCGTCAAAATGTATATTACAATTGTCATTTCACTTATCCATTATAAATTCAGTCCATATGTAATGCGTCTAATTTAAGCATAATAATACCACCAAAAACACCGGAATAAATAATAAGCTTTTTCATAAAAATAAACTCAACAATAATAAAAACAGATTTTACAGATATAAAACACACAGATCGTCAACACTATTGTGAATTACAGAAGGACTTTAAAACGCAGGAGTTGGTAGGCTAATAATTTCAGTATATGCATGTCACGTCCCGATAATTAATAATAGACCAAATATCTGCATAGAAGGGCTACCTAATACAGAAATAATAAACCATTGTGTAATCATTTGCTGTTTTAATTAGGTATCCTCACATTTTCCAGAGATAATTCTGAGACGCTCTTAGTTGATATAAGTCAATAAGCCCAAAAGGTAGACGTCGAGTACCTATTCAATTGTTTAGCACCTCCTATGTATAAATGTTAAATATTAGGTAACAGAATTTTCAGATTGACCCCTTGTGATATGACATATTTATGTCTAAATGTTATTCGATGATGCCAACTGCGTATTAAAATTTCAGAAGCCAAACAAATCGGTTTTCTGTCCCACTCTTCGCACGAAATACCAAATTCCCGTCCATCACCTACCATCACCTAGCATGCAACCCATGCTTCACTCGCAACACCCGTAGCAACCCGTCAAGGCTTCTTCTCTAGTCACAAATTTCCGCCGATAACAAACTGCCTGTTAGCAACCACAATAACAAAAGTTCGGGAACCAAACAAATCGGAGTAGCGCCGTTTATGAAGTACTAAGTAGACAGATGTTTTGGAGGTTCAGATCTCTAGCCTATGTTGTGCGCCGGAACTTGCTGATCATTTTACGACCGTTCCCTTCAGAATCTGTCCAGCCGATTAGCCGTCTATTGGGAACATACATAGAAGCTTACATAAATAGATAGATTGACACAAACTTTGAGTTTTACATATAAGGATTTAGTTACGAGTTGAAGTAAAACGCATCCGGCCGCGCGGAGAAAGGCTGGGAATCAGAAAATACGGATCGAGAAAGTAGGGACGAGGCAAGTTCCCGTGTACACGGACATGTCTCCCATAAAATCTGAAACATTACAACCAACTCCTATCGCAGGAGTGAAATGAGTGGGAGGCCTCCATAAAAAGAGAACGCAGAAGTGCGGGTTTCTTGGTTGGATCGAGGTTATCCCGGAGTGCCGAGCAAATTAATTAGACAACCTTTTAAACGGCAGTAAACTTTGTAAAGTGTGAATGTTCAAACTCGCAGCCTCTCTGCTTACATTGCATACAATAAAGGCCTTCGCATTACTTCAAGTCACGAATCAGGTCTTGCACTCGTTGAGAATAATCCTAATGCATATTCAGTAGGGTAGAAGGCGGGATCAAGACTGTGGCTGGGAGGTCGTGATTTTTCTGAACCTCTTGCCCTTTCATTCAGGTTGCTTCGTCTTGTGAGTCAGGTGGGCATGGCTTCGGGCCCACACGTAATAGTAATGTAATTATAGAGACTTTTTGCAGTCGTTCCATAAACAGAACCGTCAAAACTGATGTCCCCGAGATAAGGCGAGCACAATGGATGCTAACTGGATACCTGTTTTGTAGGTAATGCGGATACAAATTAGGATTTAGCGGTCTCGCTCTCCGCCATCTCCATAATGATTCCAATTATGCTCGGACAATTAATCAACCATTAATACACGGTCCGAAGCGGAATGTGATATGGACTTCCTTCATGTGTGGTGAAAATATGTTGGTTCAAGTATTGTTTTCTATACTTAATGAACCTTTGAAATCGACCAAGGAAAACAAACATTCCTGAAAATTTGTTGGTTTACCTTTCAAGATGCCTTAATTCAAAAATCGTTTATCAAATACATAAAATTTGAACATTCACAATTTTACACAAAAAATCACGCTGAAAAATTTACTTAAATGTAATTAATATGACATTGAGCACACTGCAAAAAAAGCTGAAAATTCAAAATCTAATAGTAAATCATTATTTAGAGAAAAAAATGTTTAACATAAAATTAATAGTTAACAGTTTATTAAATCACTGAATGCTTAAATTTCAAAACAATTCAACGTAGGTAAATATTATACGATAGTTTTCAAAAATTCGCTCATACGTTCATGTTGTGTGACTATAACTTTCTGTGATGTGCTCAAATACCTTACAAACAAAAAGCTTGGAAATACTCTCATTTGAATGTTAAATTTCGATTATTTAACCCGGACCCCCCGTTTTTATGGAAGGTATAATCACTTTCGAATAGCCCCAAGTGCACCCCTTCCTTATATTTATCCTGGGTCCGCCCCTGAGAGTTGATAGCAAACAAAAATAATATTGAGATAAATGGCTAACTTGCATCCCATTGCACACTCACTGAATATGGCTAACGCCTGAGGGAACAGAAGGGCCTGCTGTATCATCAAGAAAGAGTGAGGGAAATACATTCCTGCTACATGGCTAAGTCCTGCCATGTATGTATTGGGCCAGAATAACCCCATAAACAATCGTACCCACTCTGATACAGCAGGTTAACATGCATCTCAGTTGAACACAGCACAAGCAATAATCAGATAAATAAATAGAGTATGTGTATGGGAAAGTTCTACCATAAATTACACATGCTGGATACAATGACACCACATCTGGAACTGGAAACTACGACCACGCTGGAAAAGTAATAACTGCAACCCAGGACGCTGTTCTAGGTCTAGATTGTTCAGTCAGATTTAGATTATAAGTCAGTACACTGAATAGAATGAGACTACCTGGGGATTGTATGTCAAACCGTTCGCGCTCCAGAGAGAGTAAACACTCAATGCGACATTGGCGTGCGGTTTCCTAGTACGTTAAAACCGTCCACGTGTGATGCCTGACTTCTAAATACCTATAATATATACCTACCAGTGATATATCTAGGTATCACAGAAGAAATAACTAATACAGAAATAACAAACCTTTGTACATCTATTTATAGCGTTTTTTAAATTAATGTTACGTTGTTGAATCTGTCGCGTGCGATCGATAACCTGTGTTCTAATGTACATGCTTTTGACATGGATATGTATTTTGGCTGAGGGTCAAAGAATTTTTCGCGACACTTTTTTTTCTCCACACAAAATGCAACGCTCCGGCACTTTAGATTATTATTAACTCGAAAAGTGAAGGCTAGGTAGAAATCAATGAGGTACTACCGCAATGAAGTACCTAATTCCGCCTTCCTCAACAACCGACTTAGACTTTTGTTTTAGCATGGAAAAGTATAGCATTTACAAGTCGAAAGTAAGGGCAAAGAAACAGGGCAGTATGCTGGCATTCCTCCTTCATGAATTTCTACACCAGTATTCCTTCTCACTGTGATCTTCATGAATACCTACCCCAGTATTCCTTCTCACTGTGATCTTTAAGTAATTTTCATATCCTTCTGTTTGTTGGCGATAATCTTTATCGAGATTTCTCCGTTGTTGAAGTGAACATTAGTTTTTTCGAGTTTGACCTTACGGAAGTCATTCCCAACATAAGCCAAAAATTAGAGTGAAACTTCCGAAAGTATGACCGTGTCCATTTTTACTTTCCCAACATCCCAATAGAGTGGAAAGTAATTTCCATTTTTACTTTCCCATTCCCAACATACCAAAGAGTGGAAAGTAGTGTCTACTTTTACTTTCCCAATATCCCAACAGAGTGGAAAGTAATTTCCATTTTCACTTTCCCAACATCCCAACAGAGTGGAAAGTAATGTCTACAACTTTGACATATCCATGATCTATTGTTTTTCCCCTCAAGGGAGAAATTTATATATGGGTCATTCTCACAGATTTCTTATTATCTGTGGGTCTGATTTCGTTCAAACTCGGTAGGTAAATGTGTATAAGTTGCAGAAAAATGACCTATAAATTATATCGCGATTGGTTGAGTGATAACCATTTCGCATGCGCGAATTTTTAAATATCACTTTATTCCTGACAATCAGCTGTGGGTTCCCGAGATGGAGCCGTAGACTTGGCGAAAAGCGATCAGGATTGAAAACAGTTTGAAATCCTCAGAACTCGTCTTGCCGTAATTCAATCCGATCGGATAATCCCGGTTCGACATCAAAAGAATCGATTGGGATTCCGAGGAGATGGTTGTCGGAGGTGTCAAGCTCGCATTGCTTCTTGATGGGCACTTGTCTGGTTTATGGCCCCTCCGATCGGCTTATTATATTCGTGTTCGATCTCTTCCAGACGCAAAGGGCCGCCTTTTCTTTTGTGACACCCTCGCACCGTACGTGCACAGGATTCGTGATGTGAAATTGAGAAAATCGTCGAGGTTTCCCTTAACCAAGGAAGGCGAGAGGCAGGATTTGAGGAGGGGCATCGAGAAAATTACTCGATTACTCGAAACGGCATTCTATCAGTGTAGCAACTTTTCTCAGTTCGCCATGTGAGTGCAAAAATTACTGCTTCTCAAGACTAACAAGTCCTAACGGTACGATCTCTGAACTACCAATAAACAACTTATATCCTGCATTCCCTTAAACCCACTGTAAACCATAAAAACTACATTTTGATTGAGAGACCAATGTTTGAAATAGGACAACCATAATGTTGGTTGCAGGAAGGCGAAAATTAGTTTAGGTACGTATGTGGTGAAGTTCTTTTCCCACCAAATCTGTTGATGACTAGGTCGATGGAATTATCAATATCAGCCCTCGGACTAATTCAGCAATATCAGTGACTTTTGCTGCAATTAGGAAATTTGTGAGCTGATGTATTTTTTTATTAGCATCATATGCTATATTGCATAATATATAATACACGTATAACATTTCATATATTGCAACCCAGTACATACAGTGCAACTCGAACCTCTGGCAGACCGTTTTAAGAACCATGCTATATTGTTTATTTTTTCAAAGTGAATTTATTTTTGATTGTATTTTTGGAAAATAAACATTTTTTTCTTCTTCTTCCCTCGGACTAATTCAGCAATATCGGCCTATGACTCGATAATGTACAACTAGAACGCTCATTAGAATGTCCGCTGCCGTTTAATGGTTGCTTGGGTTAGAGTAAATATTTTCATGACAGAATTGAAGGAAAATTTATATATATTAATTATTATTAATAATATATATGAGTATATTAGGTATAAACTAGAGTTTTTTGAGGTAGTGACCAAGCTAGTCTTGTGGTTAAATGTAGTTTTTTATTGTTCCATATTCAAGACGTGTCGGCTCTGTTCGTTCTTCATTTCAATCAGTATTTTGTAATTATTAGTTCTTAACCAAAGTACCTACCTTTACACCATTTACAGGCAACTATTAGTAAAGTAAGTATTAACTACCACCACCACTTCTCATCCGCATTTCGTAATGCTATCCCAAGTCAATAGTTTACACAATTGTAAAAAAAGAATATTGTTTATGTTTCCTAGTTGATGGTAACCAGTGTTTCAGCATAGCTATTTACAATGCATAGTTACTGATAATAAAATATCTGGAAGATTTCACAGTTTTTCTCAACTGCATGGATTTTGATGACATCTGACCTTTTCTCTCACTCTCTCTCTCTCTCCCCCTCCGTTCTCTTCTTTCCATTCTCCAAATCATGATTCCAAATTCCAAATTTTGAAGTTTTGCTATCCAAAAATTAAATTAATTCATTTTTATTAATTAATTTTTATTTTATTTATTTTATTTTACATATTTCCTGATTATTTTATTGTTTTATGTTACTGTTTGTTTGTTTTCCTTTTTATTTGTTTACAGTTTATTTTACTCACTTTTGATTATTCGAGTTTTGTTATTGCTATGATTCTGTCTAGTTTTTGTTTTCAGTCATGCTTGCTCTTTGATTTTTATATTTTTATCTATTTTGTTTCTTATTCCTTCTCTCGGCTTATTGTAAAATTCGGAAAGTGGAAAGAGTGTAGTTCGCCAAGAGGAGCACTGAACAAAATGAATCTGACATACAACTTTAAAAAAACTGATAATAACAACAACCAGGCAATATATATACATGAATAGGGCTCAGATCCAGAGCCAAAACGTCGTGAATATGGAACAATAATAAACTACATTTAACCACAAGACACTACCTCAAAAAACTCTCGTTTATATCGAATTTTCCTACCAGTCAAGAAGATTTTCCTCAATTAGTATATACAGATATATATTAGTATTATTAATTAGTATTTTTTCAACCCCCCCCCCCCCACCCCCACCCTGATCCGTCCCTGTCAACTGGATGCTTGATGTATAATTTGGCTCTAAAAGAAAGCAAATCACTGACACCCATTCATCTGTTTAATATAACTGGTTTGTAGGTCGTACCTACTAGGAATAACACGCAAAGCCAGTTTCTGAAACTTGAAATACACTTGGATTACATGTAGAACAGACCCAACGGTCAGCGGCTGAACCGGTCGACTTCGAAGTAAAACTTCTGATTTACGAGTCAAACCACTGACATAAGCTTTGGTGTCTCCATTTGAGCTGTCAACAAGTCGAAAAGAGCGCTCCATAAAATCGCAGGTTTTAGCTGACGCTTTTTTCCATTCAAATTAATACGGCGGTAAGACCCCCGGGGGGATGCTGTTTTGTAAATATTAATGGTTTTTCATAACTGAGGACACCGCCTGGAATGGAGAAAAAATGAGAGGAAGAAATTTTTTTCGGATTAGATTGTCCGACTAGAGGATGTCGCTGAGATTTATACCAATCGGTCGTTTATAAATACCAACCCCCCCCCCCCCCCTTTCCGACAAATTTGAACACAAGAGTCAAAATGAAACTTTTCGACCGCCACTGTAGAAGTTTCAATTATTAACTTTTCTTATAAAAGGTTAAAAAACCGAAACGAAAACTCCACTACGGATAACCCGACTACCTGATGTGGCAGATTATATCGCATTTAAAAACATTATTCTGCCTTATTTCATAGTGAGTGAAACTCAAAACGAATTTATGGAAATGTGTCTGTGCTATCTTGTACTCGTATTTCCGCTTCAGAAATGGTTTGTACAACTGATTTCTGACGAAAATTGCCTCAAAGACAATTTCTCTCCATCATCAGTCCAACCTTTTCACAATTCAAGTCATTTCCTAAGTTTGCTGCTTCACTGCCTTAAGGTACCCTGAAAAATCCAAATTGATGGTGCCATTGGAATGGGGATCAAGTTTTGTACCCTCCTGATGCAAAATTTAAAATTTCAAAGCTTGACCCAAGAATGAGGAGAAATTACATCAAAAAGTGAAATTGGGTTAGTCACTATTCCGCACGTTTCTTAACCAATTTGCTCTATTTTTGCCTACTCTTGATTGGCGGTCATTCCTGCCCTAAAATCAAGTATATATGTGGTCCAGTTGGTCCTAGAAGCTTGGCATCGATTTCGATCAATCCTAAAGGGTAGATTTTAAGGAAACAGTAATGTTTTTTGGGTCTCATTTATTATAGATACCTGATTTTTGAATATTTATTCTTGAAAATGCTAATATGTTGTTATCTTGTGTAAATCCAGTCATTTGTAACGCAACTCTTCCACAGCACAAGCCCTAGACTCTGGTGTAGGATTTGTGACTAGCTCTAGTTGTGTGCAAGTAGCATTCATTGTGTCATTTTTCTGTTTTTTTAAAATGTTATTGTAATTTTTACAAATTAAAGCATTTATATATATATATATATATATACAATACAAATCCAACGATTTGGTTCAAGAACAGGTTTTAATGTCAATCAAGTACCTTGCGATTGGCATCATCTTCAAAGCTAGTGCTCTACTCAAACAGAAACCCGCTCCACCTGTAGCAAACCAAAAGGAGATGTTCTTCTGTAACAGACAAAGAATAATGAATTAATTATCTTGAAACGGGGATGGTCTTGTTTCCGCATTAAAGATTTGCGCTAATCGTTAATTTACCATGAATTGGTCAAATCTACCAAGTATATAATATACTTGACAAATATAATATTTGTCAAATATTATTTACTGACAATATCACAACCTGAACTATTTGACATGGAACCATGAAAGAATTATGGTAATACGATAGGATTCCTCGAAGTCTAGGCAACGCATGCTCAACAATGGGTGTAGAGGGAAATGTTAGTAACACATAAGAAAATATATACACGAAAATCGAAAGTTGCCGCCAAACTTCGGATTACACGATTACGTTAAAATGACTACAACTTCAGACAAAGTAGATAAAATGGTGAAATACTGTACAATCTTGAAGGAGATTCAATGCTCTACAACACAGAGATGCAGAATAGAACTAAATATATTTCTTATACCTAGGGTATATTCATAATTTTTTATAATATATGTTCGGTTAACGATCTACTTCCTGCACAACCAATCAAGTTTGATTTGTGTTGCTTAATGACTAAACCACTCTGCCGACTCTTGATATCTATAATAGAATCACAGACATAATTAAAAGCACCACAAACGCTATTTCGATATGATCATGCTTCGAGAAATTACAGGACGAGGGAATGAGAATGGAAATGACCGCTCAATCAGCAACCATGACTTATTCGAGCAACCATTCCGATTATTTGTGATTGGGGTTGTAGAGGTCGGTCAGGTTAGGTCAACAATACGCATTGAAATACCTGCTAGCACGCAAAAGCGATCTAATAGTTTAAGAAAGTTTATTTATTCAACATAGAACATATATTCTGTCTTTTGGAGAATTTTCGTGGAGAATGAAGCTATTGCAATGGCTCGGATCATTTTAAAATCAAAATTTTTGAAAATTTTTTCAATTGAAATCCGTTTTGAGGCACACTGATACGAATCCAAGTTTGACACTTTTTCAATATATATATATATCCATTAGGGTGGAGAGTCAGAAATTGAAGTTATGTTGGACCGGTCAGAAAATGTTCTAATCACAGTCAATAATACGAGATTAAAAGGATTTTTGTTTTGGTCAAAATTCTAGGATGGTATTTTTGCTTTTTTACATCGAAAAAGCGGTACTTCTACTACGGTATTTTCGCTAATTTTTCGTCAAACTATTTGCCTTAATCGGATCGGTTGGTTTCATTCTCTAGGTGGGTTACTGCTTTTTATGACTAACTGACTCGATTGAGGCTAACAGTTTGACGAGAAATTAGCGAAAATACCGTAGTAGAACTGCCGCTTTTTCGATGTAAAAAAGCAAAAATACCACCCTAAAATCTTGACAAAAAAAATTAAAAATAAAATCCTTTCTACCTCTTATTATGACGGTAAATAGAACATTTTCTGACCGGTCCAACATAACCTTAATTTCTGACGCTCAACCGTAATACCTATATATATATATAATATGTATATATATATATATATATATATATATATATATAATACCTATATATATATATAATATGTATATATATACATGATTGAAATCGGAGATTTCGGGTAATTATTGAGGTGCGGTCGATTATGGACACTGGTTTTACCAACGTATAAAAACCAAAATAAAATAAAAACTAAGAATCTAAAACCTTTTTATAAATAGCAGATTATTATTTAGAATACGTTTTATGCCATAAAATTAATAGTTAACAATTTCCTTCCACTCAAAAAGCTCAAATTTCACAACAATTTAACATTATATAAAATAGGATAATTTACGGAAAATCGCTCATACGATCATGCTGCATGACAGTAATGCACGCTCAGTGGGACCACGTTTCCTTTATGTATATAAATAAATAAAATAAAACAAGTGAAATTTCCCATTATCATAGGTTCATATTATGCGCCTAATACCTCTATAGATCCACACATTCAATATTTCTCCATGAAATTAAATATCAAGTAATAACAAATAATATTATCAAGCTTGTTCTCTTGTGGGAAAAGTTCAATCAGCGTTTATAATGCAATAGCAACTGCAATAGCGACTTCTTAGTCTCAACAGTACTTGGTATTCTCATTCGATCATGAATAAATAATTTATTCTACTGAGATATGAATGGAAACTATTGCATTTCAAAAATCTACATCTTCCATCTCATTGCCAAGGACAATAACAGCTGGACGGACCATGAAAGAACTGGTTCACCGTCCCTAAACCTCGCACGGCTATTAAACCAGCGGAAAGTTAAGAGATCGTTTAGCTTTAGTGTAACTACGGGTTGCTGCATTTAATGCGTGACGCTCGGAAATCAAGTTTAATTATACGGCTCCGTACCCCAGCCATTCGCTTCATTTAGTTTCTCATTCCGATATTACCAGTCCCGGTTATTAGGCCTTCAGATTGGCGAATTCATATATTGTTACCCGGAAGACGCTAATTGCTATTAATGGCAGAAACCTCGCGAGAAGATAAAAACCGTACAACCATGCATCAAAGCTAAAGCGATAATTACGTTGGAAGGGAAAGAACAGTTGGAAGAGCCTGTGAAAACGAAAATTGCTGTTCGAGAATATATATATTTTATTGATGTGAATTTAACGATCTCAAATGAGTATGGGAAAAGAAACAGAAGAAAGTGTTAGCCAAGGTTCTTGGACAGCTTTTGAAAAGTGGCTACCAAACCTAACAAGTACACGATTATTTGCTCAGAATAACAAATATTGTTTGGAGCAAGATGCACAAAATCGCCTCACCTACAGAATTTTTTCAGGAAAATGATCTATAAAATTAAAGAAACGATTGGTATCTCTTTGCCTCAAGGTAATTAATGATATCCTTGGCATTAATCAGTTCTTCCTAAATTTACCATAAATTCAACTTCACATCATGGCATTGACATCAAGGCCACCACACCATCATCATCCACACTGACCAAAAGTGTATGTAAACTATTGTTTTATCTGTTTCATTTACCAACACGTTTCAGCCACCAATCATTGCGAATCATGTGCCTGTGTTTGGAGCCAGCAACCTGTGTCCCTTGGGCAACCCAGATAGGGCAGATCGCCAAATAAAGGTTGTTATGATCATATGTTCGTGATCGGACATGTTTGCACGCTGATGGGATTTTCTCGCCGAATTTAGCGTTTTGGTACCTATTCTATAGTATCTAATTGTGCTCGGCAACATAAAGGCAGACCACAACCACTTTCAGAACAATTGGAGATATTTGGGAATGGAATGGTACCACATTGAAATAGTGTAAGTACAATATAAGACTGCAGTGCTAGTAATACCTAATAGACACCGTAATATTAAGAAGAGAGTGAACTCGAGAGCACCAGGGTAATCATGGAGTCGTTGTTATTTAGTCGTTAAGGCCTATCCCGAATGTCTTAATCCACAAATGATTGGGGCACGAGGTGTGAAGTGGTCATAAAGTTCATTCCAACCAACAGGCGTCCGCAAAGCCCGGACGACCTGGGAGCCGGCGATCCTCATTTGACGCTATGACTCAGCAACGCACCAACTACCAAAACCCGCTTGATTATATAGTTGGGTATCCTGTTTGGCTACAAAACTGATCTTTCTTTCAGATTGAGTGAGCTTTAACAAGAAGAGATTCTAACGGCGTAACAACTTCGGAATGAGTTTGGCCGTCTTGTTAAGTCCGTACAAATACAAACAAGCTACGGTGTGCTTAATGAATAGAAAACCATCTTTTCAAAGGGATTTCTTCAAAGCGCATATAAAGCAGTAAAACCCGACTGATGCTACACAGAATTAATAGCATAATTCGTTCTGTAACTTTTGGAAATATAACCAACAGTGAACTAGTTTTCCACGGGACTAATTTTCCAGCAACAGGCAAAAAGCGAGCTAAGCAACAGCAGTATTCTAACCAAGGGAATTTAGTTTCAGTCGTTACCGCCAGAACCGCTATGGTCCTTTTGGCGGCAAAACTAATACAAATTTCTTCATTTTGTTCACTCCAACATTAAAGACCACAAAACTCATAGATTAAATTTATATTAAATATATTAATAATAAAAATATAAATCAATGAATTACAGAGTGATATAGGACGAGGAAACACCAAAATCTCAGTGTAAATACACTTAACCTCATCTTGTAAATCTTATGACCAGCTATGGAGGTTGTGAGAAAGTTTACTAGAGGGGAGAAGACAACTGCCTCACAGAACACCTGGAGAAGTTATCCACGTCAAAACATGGCTGTGTTTCTCTACTGTGGAAACGTTTTCACAGTCACAGTCAAAGTCATAGAACCCCCCCTCCCCACCATCTTTCTTTCAGATAGAGTGAGCTTTAACAAGAAAAGATTCTAACGGCGTAACGACTTCGGAATGAGTTTGGCCATCTTGTTAAGTCTGTCCAAACACAAACAAGCTATGGTCTGCTCAATGAATAGAAACCCATCTTTTCAAAGAGATTTCTCCAAGGCACAGCCAAAGGAGTAAAACCTGACTGATGCTAGACAGGGCAGCATAATTGATGTTATGGAACAAAGGATAAATGCACCTCCCGATCCACAGCAGACTGAAAATGTACACAGTTTCTTGTAGAACCGAAATCAAAGCGTACAAACCAATTCCCTGAAAATTTTATGTTAAACAAATGAAATTACCTGTACAATATTTATTTTTGGAATCATAAATCAACGCATTACAGAGCTACATTTAGTGTTAGAATTTAATCCTCTTCGGTAAGTAAGGATAATTAGCCAAAAGCTGCACCAGCAGGTCTGCATGTTATGACTTATCATAGTGTCAGAAGTAACAGTGAGGCTCCAATTCAATTTAATCATTGTACGACAACAACAACAAATAATAATAATAATAATAAAATTAAAATAAATAAATTATTCAGCCTAAAATCTCTTTTAGCTAGTTAGAAAATGCTCGTGATTCTAACATTGTTAACCTATAATGTCAAATATACGAGATATCTGAATCAACATTGTCGAGCCAGACCTGTATAAGAAGTAGTGACACTAATGACTCTAATGAGTTACTTCTCGTATTCGTTGTCTAGATATCTCTGCTACAATGTGATCAAAAGTAATTGGACTGGATTGGATTTGTTCCAGAATGCCTCAAAACAGATTTCAACGAAAGAAATTTTCGAAAATTTTGATTTTAAAATTTGTGGAGCCATTGCCATACTTCATTTTCTACAAAAATTTGCTAAAATGATTCACGCACTATTCACTTGCTGAATGTTGAGTGTAAACAATACGGAAAGACTTCATCTGCGCAGAAGTACTTATGTTTTAGTATGTTAATACTAAAATAATATACCAAGGCTTCAATATGAGTATACAGAAGGGTCACATCTCAATATTTTGATAGGAAGAAGACACGGGGAACATCAAACCCAATCCTTTTTCGTTTGCTTTAGTGTGTTTTGATGTCATTATGCAGCACCGACACGAGGGTCGTCTGCAGTGTTTGTTTTTAGAGTCCATTCTCATTACGTCCCTGCCTCTAATAGCACTCAAATAATGAAGATAGGTAATATTTTTGTTCTTATCATGGAAGTGTGGAAAGAACAGAGGTGAAAACTGGTTGCACGCTTGAACATTGGATTGCGCATGTACATTTGGTAAATCTCAAGTTTGCGTTACCTACCTAAGATTTCCGTTGTTACGAATATCCAGCGTATTTCTCAGAGATATTCAATGAGATAAGGTGCTTGGATAAGCATGCATCAAAACTGATGTTCACCTCCTCTGGCGAATTAGAACTAATTTATAAACACAAATACATGAGAAGTTCTCACTGGTTTTGAAACCTTGACATTTTATGGACGAAAGGCGGATGGGTGTAATTGATGAAGGTGAGAAACCTAAGATCCGAGCGGAGTTATAATAAGGTTTTCCAAGTGTGATGCGATTAGCCTTGGAAGAAAGGGACCATTAGGGAACCGCCGCACCCAGCCGAAATAATTAAAATCAACGCGGCGACGAAGAACAGTTCTTTCAATCCTACCTGAATAGCTGTTTGCGTTTGCATAATGTGGAAGGTGATTATGTTGATCATCTTCATTTTTAAATATCATGCGAGGACCTGATTGTTCTTTTCATGTTCGATATGGTAAGGAAGCGTGAAGGGGTGCTAATATCGACATCCATCGTATTATGCAATGGTATTGGTAGGTACTACATTTTGACATTTTCATGTCTTTACTATGGCACACCGCGGTGGGAAATTATTACAATTGGCGACACGCAAAGCGTAATGGAAAGGCGTAGCGGAAAGCGGAAAAGCTGAAAATTATGCTTATTTTAGACCCCTAGGTGATATTTGACAAAATGCATCACATAACGTTACGTTATAACGAAATACTATAATACTAACAAAAATAATATAGGTTTTGGCTTGGGGTGGAGGTTGTTATAATCTTCGAATTTTCAAAGAAAAGTTGTGATAGAAGTAAGGGGACAGCGGTGTGACGGGATCGCGAAGAAAATTTTAGGACATTCAGCCGACCTCAAAAATTTGGTCAACTATGGGTATTTTTCACCTAAATTTTTCTCGGTTATATTGAATCTTAGAGATCTGGGAGTGGTCGCAATCGATTCAGCGCTGAAAAATACTTCGACTGTGACACCCCACATGCCACCATGCAACCACTGAAAAAGCGGATCCCATTCCCCTATAACCGACGATCTCATTACCCCACTCATTTACATTTTGGTAAAGCACGTGCCTACACCCTATTTCTGAACGGATTTCGAAAAACTTAAAACCGTTCGAAAGAGAGAGTGTAGTTCTGAAGTTATTAATGAAAAAAAAAATATTAAAATACGTAAAAATAAGAAATCTACCTCGTTTTGAAGAGATTAGAAAAAATAATCTTCAAAACTTGAGAACGCAATGTGTTCGGCATTTGTTGAACCGGCTGTAAAATCGTTGATTTCGACATCCATAGTGTTATTCAATAGGTAGTTTTTACTATGGCACACCTCGGTGAGAAATTCTTACAATTTGCGTCACACAAAGCGTAATGGAAAAGCGTAACGGAAAGTGGAAAAACTGAAAATCATGTTTACGTTAGACCCCTAGGTGATATCTGAAAAAACGCATCACATGACGTTACATTATAACAAAATACTACAATACTGTAAAATGTTTCGGGTTTCTCGAGGGTTGGTCAATGAAAAGTCTATATTTTTCAGTAAGATTTCTTTCAGACCGGAGGCAACACTGTTGACGACAATGTTATCGACATCGGACGAGTGGAAAGTTAATAACATTGTTACGGCTCACGAAAAATGCTGACAACAATTCCTCCTTCGAAATGTTACCAAAAACATTGTTGGCAACATTTTCGGTAACAAAGTTATTTTTTCCGTCAACATTGTTAGTAACACTGTTGTTAACACTGAGTTTTGTTATCGAGCCATGAGCGATAACAAACCGGGATTTCTGGTAACATTGTGTTTCACAGGATTGTGAGCCTTTGAATTGGTGGGCGAAGGGTAGACTATGATTCACACTGTTGCACTGACGACGAACTGTGGAGGACATTTTGGTTTCTTTGATAATTATGTGCAGTAGTGACAAGGGAAGTAGTGAAGTGGGAATAATGAATTGGGAAAAGGACGAAGTAGTAAGGTTGATTGAGGAATATAGAAAGCAGAGATGCTTATGGGACGTGCAGCTGCCTCAGTACAAAGACAAACAGAAGTGTGATGCTTGGAAAGTGCTTGGGATTGCCGTAAATCGTACTTGGGTGGAGGTGGAGAAGAAAATGAAAAGCCTAATCGGACAGTTTCAACGTGAAATGAAAGAGTACTGGAGAACACCTACTTGTTCACACCCAAATGTTATTACTTTGAATGTTAACAACATTGTGGATAACATTGTTAGAAAACTAGACCCAAAAAAGCAGATGGATGAATTTTTGGCAACAAAAAAGTTGACGACATTGTTGCCAACAATGTTGGTAACTAATTTTCCAGATCATCACTTTTTGTTTCCAACATTTTTGTTATCTACAATGTTATGTTAATAACAATGTTTTCCGCTAACATTTGGTCTGTAAAGGCCTTTAGGCCGACTTTTCGAAATATTCATATTATTTCATCTTCAGTGCTGATAACAGAGGAGGGGTATATAACAATAAGAATCTTCCTAATGTGGATGCGAATTAATATGAACAGACAGGATGAAAACCATGGTTTTTGTATATAAATTAGTACTATATATATATATATATATATCGTTAATTACCTTGGAAAACTATATTTGGACGCTTATTACATATCCTCGTCATAGAGCATTAGTACGTAGCTATCTACGAGAAAACCCAGCCTGATTACTACAGTAATAACAAATATAATCTAGGTTTTGGCTTCGGTCGAGAGGCGGAGGGAGGGGGGGGGGGGGCTTGTTAAAATCTTCCAATCTTTCTAAGTAACGAAGGACGCGAGCAAAAACAACGACTACGTACACAAACTAGATTATTTATCTTATTTTCAGCCATCATCGAAAATAATCGATTACTGTATTTTTTAAATTAAAAAATAAATCCTACGCCGACTCGCCGATAATCAGCAACGCCAGAGAAGATGATGATAGGTGTTGCGCAGAACACCTAAAATAAGAAAGTAGTAGGTATTTTCCTTTATTCCATTGCACGTGAAATAATATTTGATCTATTTTAATTAAATCCAAGTTTTTAATTAATTCAATTGTCATTAAATTTTGGTTGTATTTCAAGAAACAACTCAAATAATATAGTACAAGAAAATGTAATCAATAAATATATTTGATTTGATTTTACAAGGAGGAGAAGAATGCGACAGCTGGTTACCGCGGTGTTTTTCTTTTCCACCTTCAACAGCTCTGGCGGCTCATCGATATCCCGTGAAGACAACGTTCACAAAAAAAGTCAGCGGCGAGAGGGATTTTTTGACGGAGGTGGCCGCAATCTGTACGTGAAGCGAAAGGTTACAAACACGGGTGAGGTTTCTCATCACAACATAAACCCACCTATCTTTGTCTCTCATATAAATTTCTCACTGGGAGGGGTTGAGCCTGGACGGGATGAATGGCTGCCTATTTCGTTTCCCGGATAATTACATGGTATAGCACAGAGGCAATCAACCGGTTGCTTCTCCAAACTGAAAAAGCTGCTCCCTTGGCCACAACTGGCAATTAACGGGGATCGCCTCTTTTTGCCACTAAGTTCCCTGTTTCCAGGTACAGGTGGAGAAATTAATTTGAAAATGACAACACCAATCATACGAAACTGAAGAACATCCGCTGGAAAGGTAAGGTATTTTGCAATAAATCCTAAAGTGAGAACTTCAGTGGAACGCTCATCTATCCACCATCTTGGAACTATAAATCGATGCGAACTAAATCACTCGGGACAAAGTTGTGGAAACCCATTTCAAAACAGAAGTTAGTGAAAAAAAAAGTTGTCTATTTCCACGAAAAATAAAGAGTTAGGTACAATGTTAAATCGATTTCGACGGTTAGGCCATCATCAGTAACAAACAATAACAACTGAAGACACATTAGAAAGGACACAGCTTTTATAGTCACAGGAGAAGGGAGATTGAATCCCATTGGTCAAGTGAAAGGAAAGGAGCAGGAGGTACAACCAATTAAGTGCAGACAAAGCGATGGGAGATTATAGCCAATCAGATGAGGTGAAAAGGGGAAAATAACTCGATATCGTTTCAACAGTGTGAAGGGACAATTCCAAGCTTTATAGAAATGGACTTATCAGTGGAGAAATATATTGAGGTATATCCTCATTTAAACATTTAACAGATCTGTCACTTTTGATAATTTCGAATTTTCAAAGCCCATCCAACATACCTCCCTTTGGGCAATAATGAAGAAATTCTGCCAACTGTCTATCTGTTAAATCAAAATTGTAACTATGATTGGATTCCTTAAGATGTTTCGCAAATGTAGACTTACCCTTATTTTCACCGAAATACTCCTGATGCTCGAAGGAAGAAGAGAGGGATGAAAGGAAGTGCTCATATAAAATGACGACCAGTAGAGGTAAGAGCCCCTGAGGACGCGAGTGGTGATACCACGGAGCACTCCTGCCGAGATGCCCAATTCGAGTAACTCCGTGACGCTTTTCCCGCACCACACCCAACGCCATGACACGGTCGCGGCCATAACCTTGATGTTATTGTTGCCACTCCTTCCCGGAGATTGTTCACCCTCAAGTTGAGCTGGGTTTCAGCTTTTCTGACATAGAAAGCAGGGGATTCTTTGCAAATTTGTCCAAAAAAAGCTGAAACCCAGCTCTCACCGTGAGCAATCACCGTGCATCAGTTGTAAAGTCTGATGATGATTTACCCGCAAGTCGGCATTGTATGTTACACAATGAGACCGTCGACGATTGTTGTGGAATTAAAATTCTTCGAAAAATGAACCCCAACGAAAATAAAAGAATGCTGCATCAATCAGAGAAAGGTCAATGCAACGTATTAGGTGCATAATATGATCTTACTGGACTAAATTTTAGGAGCTGACCACGCTGGGTGGAACGCCTCATAATAACTAAAGTTTCTCAGTCGACGTCGTAAACAATCATTCAAAAAAATTTTCACTACTTTTGTAGATTTTGAAAAAGGCTGTAGCCGAAATATAAAAATAGTTTTGTGGTGTTAATTTCAGTGTTTCCTATTATTTGTTTATTGTATATACAAGCTCCAGTAGAGCCAAAAAGTTCAGGTGAATATATATATATATATATATATATATATATATATACATATATACATATATATATGTATATATATATATATATATATATATATAAGCGCAAACTTCAGGTATCGTTTCAGAATGCCTCAAAACGGATTTCAATGAAGAAATTTTTTAAACATTTTGATTTTAAAATGCGAGCCATTGCAATAGCTTCATTTTCAACGAAAATTCGCTAAAAATAATCCCTAAAGGATATTGCAATGACAATCAACTGTAACATGCCCAATACGAATGTTCCATCTAGCTTCTTCAACATATTTTTCGAGGCCTTGGCGTGCTCCCGGGATTATGTCAGGAAAAAGGGGACTTGATCCCCGAGGCACGATATACATTAAATCGAGAAACTGGATGCTAACGGAGGTTCGGCCCGCGTTTATCGTGATGAGGGCATCACACCGGTGCGAAAGGCAGGGCAGATCCGACGCAAGGCCATGAAATATTCATAGATCGGGAAAACGAGCTTATTTCATCGCTCTTTGCTCCTTCTGACCGGACCTCCGATGGCTCCTACTCGAAGGACCTCGCCAACACACCACCTTGAAAATATTAATTGATTTGTCTGAAGAAATCATCGACGATGGAGTTTTAAAAAGCCGAAACGGTTGCTGACAGGTGTGATAAAGATTGGGATTGGGGTGTTCATTAATATTATAACGATGTTTGCACGGAGTAACCTTGGAAGAAGAATAAATCAAAAAAGTTCCAGTTCCAGTCATGCAGCATGATTTCATGAGCGAATTTCCGTAAATATTATCGTATTGAATAATGTTAAATTGTTTTTAAATTTGAGCTCTTTTGTTGCAAAAGACTTTTTCACTATGAATTTAATGACGAAAAACGTACCTATTCTATATAATAATCTGCCCTTCAAAAAGGAATTTTGGATTTTTAGGTTTTTTGCAGTATTTATTTTTTTTTTTAAGTTTTATTTTATTTTTGGTTTTCGAAGGGCACAAGTAGTGACGCCTAGACTGAATCCCTTCCAAAACTCCTAGTAGTCCTCAATAATGGTCTGATTCAGGTCAGCCAAACCTCATACGATTCAGGGTTAAATACTTTCCACAGTTTTTTTATTTTTGAAAGGCAAAAGTCTACAAGGAGGGAAGAAAGGACTTGCTCAAAATTAACCTGATTTTCAATTATTTGTAATTCCCTTATTTAGAGAGATAATTCAGAGTTTTGGGATCGAATCGTTCTGCCTTTTCATGCTCTATAATTTTGCTTCGAATAAAAATTTCTATAGGATATACGGTTTAGGAATTATTAGAGAAAAACTTTAAAATGGGCAAATTAAGCCATCTTTATGAGGCCGCCATTTTGTGTTCCACTAATTTCGAGATGGCAGACAAAGTTTTTCTCACTCAGAACGGTTTCAATTTTCAAAATCTAATCTCAAACCTTATCCTCAAATTACTACCTCTTTTCGGTCCTGGCTCCTGGACTAACTGGAGGGTTAGGCTTGTAACTTGTGCCTTTAGATCCACAAACGGGTGACGTTAAATGAACTATTCTAACGTACGACGTTGCTAACGTCCCTTCAAGGTCACATACTCTAGGCTACGTTAGGGTGAAGTTAGTGGTCATCAAAAACTCTCTAATATGATAGTTACGCACGTATTCAATTGATAACAAGTGAGTCAGTATAGTGTGTACAATGGTTGTGACTTTTGCAAACACTACCCTTTCTGTTTCACGACTACCAGCGCCAAAATTGTTTACGAGTAGTAATGTCGAGTTTTCTGAGTTTTACGGATAGGCTTTGTCGATTCCCATTTCAAATTCAAGAAGAAAATAGTGGTTCAACAACGAATCTCTCCAGATCGGCATTGGCAATCGCCGTAGTTGAGCTTATGCCTCGACCGCAACGGAATCAAATTATGAGCCAATCGGAGGTCCGGTCTAGGCCACCATAAGAAAATATCGTTGGTTCAATTACGACGAGGCAACGGAGATGGAAGATGAAGGAGGATCCCACGGTAGACAAGCACCGGGCTGGCTGACCACATGTAAACCTGAGGGAATTGTTTATAGAGGCCCAACTCATTTGCGGTCTGCGGTGGCGAGATCTGGAGAGACTAGCGATCTCCTGCGACATTGAAATCTTGAATAAACTCTAGTTCGTTGAACAAAAGGTAAGAACCGGGTGGACAATCACAAAGCAAACTCAAATAATGAAATACTTCGGTACGTGCCCGGCCACAAGAAAAATACGATAAATAGTAAAACAAGTTGGGCGGGTAGTATAGCTTCCTCACATTTTGTAACATAGACATATAGAATTGGTTGAAGAACAAAGTTTAAGATATTAATGCTTGCGCATGCGCATAGACTACTACTAATCCAATGGCAATGAAATTTACAGAGGAACGTCCAGGAGCTACGTCCATTGAAAATTTCATAAATATATGGTCCATTAGTCTCAGAGTTTGTCTGTGTCAATCAATTCTAGTTTTGCGCATGCGCTATAGTTATTACTCCACCAATCGCGATGTAATTCATAGGGAATTTTCCTGGAACATATACCCATCTAATCCCCGAGTTTGAACGAAATCGGACGAATGGATGATGATTTTTGTTATGATTAATAATTTAATGACTTACTGTTTTCCATGTTTTTTTTCTGTTCTTATTCTCAAATGTGCCAATAAATCTATCTATCTAAGAATTCGACGAGATAATAAATTAACTTTTGCGCATGCACACAGACCAATATTTATGTGACGCAATGAAAGTTATAGGGGACCGACTAGAAACTATCCCGGACAATCACTGAAAATTTCATAAAAGTCATTCCATTAGAGTCGGAGTTCTGCCTGTGTCAATCAATATTAGTTTCGCGCATGCGCAATAGTTATTATGCTACCAATCGGACCAGCAGGTGATGAGAAATTCACGTTTGCTCATGCGAACAGACTACTGTTGATTCGACGGCATTGAAAATCATAGAGAACCGTCTAGGAGCTAACCAGCAAAATCCCTGAAAACTTTATCGGAATCGGATTGAAACTTGGTATAGTTTTGGGCGTGACAAGGATTTACCACAGACAGACATGTGACAGATACGGAACCGAAATTGACCAGCAAGCACTGAAATGCAAAAAGCAAGGAGGAATTTTGATTATGGAGGACTACACACAAATATCTATGACGAACACACAGCTTCCCAACCTTCGGTAATGAGGAAGCAAAAGTTCAGTCATGCAGCAAGAGAGTATGAGCGAATTGTCATTGTTTTGAGATTCGAACATTATGAGTGCAAAGAAATTTTTCACAATCAATTTTATGGCAGAATAAATTTTTCAAATAATATCCCGCTATTTGAACAAAGATTTAGGATTAGCATTTTTTTAAGGTTTTTATCAATTTTTCTCAGCATTTAGGTAAATGAAATTTAGGTATATTTTTCAGCATAATTTTGTGCCCTCATTCTGGAATGTTCTAATTTATTAATTCTCTATCGTTATATTTTTTAGGTAACCAATCACCAGTGGAAATGAAACTTTCTAATTTTTCCCTCTTCCCACAACTCGTTCACACCACTTTGGATCTTTTCGATTTATCGAATAACAATCCTCAGTGAAAATTTCGTCACTCAACTCCCTGATCTTCCGAACTTCATAAAATCTTTTCCATTTCCATATCTCTTTACTTACATCCTTAACATTTGTAATAATTGGTTTTCAGACAAATTCATTCCATATTAACCGAAGATTTGACCTTCTTAAATTGGTAGATACCAAAGCATTGATATTTCATCCTCCCGCCCGTGTTTACCCCATTAAATTGGTAGGATGCTGAGGCTGTACCATGAAGCGTAGTTAATTATAAACAGATAATTAAATTGGTAGATACCGAAGCATTGATATTTCATCCTCCCGCCCGTGTTTACCTCATTAAATTGGTAGGATGCTGAGGCTGTACCATGAAGCGTAGTTAATTAGAAAAAATATACTTAATTATAAACAGCTAATTAAATTGGTAGATACCGAAGCATTGATATTTCATCCTCCCGCCCGTGTTTACCTCATTAAATTGGTAGGATGCTGAGGCTGTACCATGAAGCGTAGTTAATTATAAACAGATAATTAAATTGGTAGATACCGAAGCATTGATATTTCATCCTCCCGCCCATGTTTACCTCATTAAATTGGTATGATTGGATGCTGAGGCTGTACCATAAAGCATGGAGGGGGAAGGAAAAAATATACTTAATTATAAACAGGTGCGGACGTTTTATGAGCCAGCATTGACGGTTACAACTGGCTTCACGCTGTAACCCACTTATTTATCATTTGTGCTTATCACGCGCCCCTTTTTACCAGTCAGCCAGTGATAACAATTGAGTGAGACATAACTTTCTTTTTTTGTACTACTACTTAGAACGGTAACCCACTTATTTATCAATTTTACTTATCATGAATAATGAAACCTAGTTTTTATGCCCACCTCAAGGCTCCTCTACTCCCCCCTTCCCCTACTCAAAAAGTATATATATATAATGCCAGCGCATTATTTTGTCATTTCCTAAAACCATCACCATCATGTCTTTTTCAACATCAACAAGATCCGCATTCTACAATCTTCTCAACAGCGTTAATTATCAGATCGTCTCTTTTCCCACTCATCAGTTTGAAGGACGAGGAGGAGGAGATCAAGAAGCTGCATACGACGTCTCATCAGTGTTAAGTAGTGTACGTGAAAGTGTTCGTGAAAAACTATCACATTTTTTAAAAGAACGTAAAGGAGTAAAATGGTACGTTACCACTCAAGTTCAACTATATAAATTAGTAAACGAGGAAAAGATAGAACAAACACCTTGGTTTCAAGGGAAAATGAATATACTTATCAATTCTCATGATTTCAATCTCCAATATGACGATTTGTTGAGTAAAATTAATGAAACTTTGGATAAGTTTGTAAAGGAGGGATCAGGATGGATATTTGAAAAGGTTTGTAAAATTCAATTACACTACGTGAAGTATCAGCCTTTGCATGGGTCTAGTTACATACCCACACCAAAACAAATATCCCATTCTAAACATTCGATCGTTAATATTCGAAATTTAAAAGATGAAGAATGCTTCAAATGGTGTATAATAGCTCAACTCCATCCTGATCCCACCCGTAATTATCGAGTTTCTTATTTACGCAAGTATGAAAACATGTATAATTTTGATGGTATAGACTATCCAGTTCAACTTCGCCATATTTCAACGTTTGAGAAGAATAATGATGATATTTCTATAAACGTTTTTGGTTGGGAAAAAGGTGATATTTTCCCATTACGAATCACATGTTTTAAACTTAGAAAAAATCACATTAATCTCTTGTTATTAACGCAAGTTAAGGGTTTAGAATCTCGCTCCCATTATTGTCTAATTAAAAATGTTGACGGTTTACTGCGAGGCTTATACAATCTTACACATCAAGCGTTTTATTGTAATTATTGTTTGCATAATTTCTCAATGAAAAAGTTGCTTGAAGAACATATCCCACACTGCACACCTTTTGGCCCACAAAAAACTGTATTACCTACGGAACAGGAGAAAATTTTAAAATTTACAAATTATTCTCTTTGCTCAAAGTCTCCAGTCGTCATTTATTGCGACTTCGAAGCATTTGTTACCCCTGTATCTAATGAGGAAGAGGAAGTGGAGGGGGGAAGGAAAGGTGAAAGACAAACAAGGATAGTTGCAAACCATATTCCTTCAGGCTTTTGCTATGTCATTATTGGTCCAGAAGGAACAATATTAACTTCTAATCTTTATTCGGGTGAAAATGTTGTTGAAGTTTTTTTAGACAGTTTAATGATAGAAGCGGAACGTATGAAGATGACAATTTTTAATGACTGCAACGTACCATTAACAGTAACACCTGAAATGAATGTAATAAAAGAGCAAGCTACAGAGTGCTATCTATGTAACACACAATTTGCTGATAAAGATGTAAAAGTGTTTGATCACGATCATCGAACCGGTCAGTTTTTAGGGATTTCACATCGCGAATGTAATTTAAATAGAAAGTTCCAATTCTTCATCCCAGTAGTATTTCATAATTTGAAATCTTACGATGGCCATTTGCTGTTACAAGGATTTAAGAAATATAAAAATGAATCTATGAGTTGTATCGCGCAATCTTCGGAGAAGTATCTATCAATACAATTAGGAGACCTAAGGTTTTTAGACTCTTTGGCATTTATGAATGAGTCTCTTCAATCTTTGGTTAATAATTTATACAACGAGGGAAATGTTGAATCTACTTTTAAATTATTCTACGACCATTTTCCAACATCTTTACATCCACATATTCCCTTATTGTTACGTAAGGGTGTTTACCCTTACTCATACATGACTGATAGAACTAAATTTGAAGAGTGTCAATTACCCGATAAAAGCGCATTTTTTAACGATATTTCATCAACTCCTATATCAGACGAAGACTATGCTCACGCTAAAAAGGTATGGAATGCATTTGAAATGACAAATATGGAAACTTATCATGATATTTACTTACTAACTGACACTTTACACCTTGCTTGCATTTTTCAAAAGTTTAGAAAAACAGCGTTATCATATTATCAAATTGATCCTTTGAACGTTTACTCTGCACCAGGGTTAGCGTGGAATGCCATGTTAAAAATGACCAAGGTAGAACTTGATTTGATAACAGACATCGATCAATATCTCATGATTGAATCAGGTATACGTGGAGGTCTTGCACAAATTTCACACAGATACGCAAAAGCAAATAATCCAAACGTTTCTGATTATGATCCTGAGAAACCTACCTCATGGATTATGTATTATGATTGTACGAATTTGTACGGTACTGCAATGTCTCAAACTCTCCCTAAATCAAACTTTAAATGGTTAACTAGAGCTGAAATTGACCGTATTGATTTCTCCGCTTTAAGTGATACAGCAGATACAGGATTTGTTGTTGAATGTGACTTAATTTACCCGAAGGAATTACACGATTTACATAACGATTATCCGTTAGCACCCGAAAATGTAAAAATAACTGATGACATGATGTCACCCTACTGTTTGAATATTCGAGAGCAATTTAACATTAAGATACACAGTTCAAAGCTTCTTACTTCATTAAAAGATAAAAAAAACTACGTTATTCACTATTCACATTTAAAATTATGTCTAAAACTGGGGTTAAAACTTAAAAAAGTACATCGCGTTCTATCTTTCAAGCAAGAGGCATGGATGGAACCTTTTATTAGTTTCAATACTCAAAAACGTCAACAAGCAAAATCTCCTTTCGAATCAAATTTTTTTAAATTAATGATAAATTCTGTGTATGGAAAATCTTTGGAAAATGTACGCAGTCATACTGATTTCAAACTAATCGCGAATGAAAAAAAATTGATAAAGTGGGCAGCATCACCTCGCCTACAAAGTTTCCATATATTTGACGAAAATTTTGCTGGTCTAGCTCTGAAAAAAATTAGTTGTAAATTAACGAGACCAACGTTTGTTGGATTTACCTGTTTAGAATACGCAAAAAAGATTATGATAAACTTTCACTACAATTATATTATGAAAACGTATAAACGAGATGACGTGAAATTGTTATTTACAGATACTGATTCGCTCATGTATCATATAATTAGCCCTGACATCTATGAGGACATGTTGAAATCAATTCACTTATTCGATACATTTGGTTACCCTCACGATCATAAATGTAGAATTACGTATAATAAAAAGAAACTGGGTACTTTTACCGACGAGACAAATGGTAAAGCTATAGCCGAGTTTGTAGGATTACGAGCCAAGTGTTACTCCTTTGTGACAAGCGACAAAAAAGAAAAACTAGTGGCTAAGGGTGTTCCTCGTGCTGCTATTACCCATCAATTACGCCATAAAATGTACAAAAAAAGTTTGAGAAATTTCGTGAATAAATACACAGTAAGTAAAAATATTAGGTCTAAAAATCATCGCGTATCATCTGTTGAAATGACTAAGTTATCTCTTTCACCGTATGATGATAAACGGTATATATTACGCGATGGAATAAGGAGTTATGCGTATGGACATTATAAAATTGAAAGTGGCGAGGCAACCAACCTATAAATTAACCCACAATCAGTTTCGAAGTTCATTATGTTATCAACATGGCACCAATTAGAGAGCTTCTGGCCCGTGAACTTCACTCAACTGCTCGTAAAAATTTCCCTACAAGACCCGTTGAACTCAAAGGAATTCACGATCTGTTCGAAATAGATTTAGTTGAAATGATTCCTCACGCAAAAATTAATAAAGGGTATAAATACATTCTTACAATAATAAACTGTTTTACAAAATTTGCATACGCCATTCCTTTGAAAGATAAAACAGCTAACGTAATTGTTTCTGCTATAACCCCTGTTTTGAAGGCTAATCTTCCGATACGTCATTTACATTCAGATTCTGGTACAGAATTTATAAATTCAAAATTTAAACGTTTAATGAAGGAACTTAATATAAATCATTATGTAACGTATAGTGATAAAAAGTGCTCCATCATCGAGCGATTCAACAGATCCTTGAAATTGTTAATGTATAGAAAATTTACCGAACAAGGAACGTATGAATGGATTTCTATTTTACCCAATTTACTACATCAATATAATAATCGCTATCATCGTACAATTGGAATGACACCCACCTCCGTTTCAATTCAAAATAGTAAGCAAGTGACTGCGAACATTCAGAAAAATAGACAAAAGTATGGGAGCGTTGATAAAAAAATAAAATTTAAAATCGGAGATAATGTAAGAATTAGTAAGTACAAGCACGTTTTTGCTAAGGGTTATCTACCTAACTGGACTAATGAAATATTTACTATAACGGCAATTAACAAAACTATTCCGGTTACATATTTATTAAAAGATTATAAGGGTGAACCTATTTTGGGTAGCTTTTATGGGTTTGAACTGAAAAAAACCAATTTTGGTGATGTTTATCTTGTTGAAAAGGTTCTCAAATCTAAAGGTGACAAACGTTTTGTGAAATGGTGGGGATTCAGTGGTCAACATTCAAGTTGGATCCATAAAAACGATCTAATTTAACCATTCTTGGACATTACACATCGAGTATGAGTGGGGGAAACACTTTACCAATAGTCAATTTTGACAAATTTTGTGAATGTGCCATAGGTGGTAGTATGGTTAAAATGAAACGGCACGGACCCCTTATCCCAAACCATGTTAGATGTTTAATTAGTGGTCCTTCTAATTGTGGAAAATCAAATATCATGTTAAATTTACTATTTTCTCCAGAGGGTTTAACCTTTGAAAATGTATACATATTCTCAAAAACTCTTTATCAACCGAAATATCAACTCCTGGAAAACGTACTATCCAACTTGAGTGAAATAGGTTATTTCCCATTTTCCGAGTATGACGAAGTAGTTCACCCTAACGAAATCAAACCTAACTCGATCATGATTTTTGACGACGTGTCAACTGAAAAGCAGCAACATATAAGAGATTATTTTACCATGGGACGACATAAAAATGTTGATGTATTCTATCTAAATCAAACGTTTAGCAGAGTTCCAAAACAATTGATTCGAGATAATGCCAATTTTATTATATTATTTAAACAAGATGATACTAACTTGCGGCACATTTATAACGACTATGTTAATACTGATATGACATATGCTAAATTCAAGGAACTTTGTCAACAGGCGTGGGCGAAAAAAAATGGATTTTTGACTATAGACCGTGAACAGGAGTTGGAAAATGGACGTTACCGTATAATGTTCGACAATTTTATTTCATTAACTGAACTCTCCAACCCCTCGTGAGTTTGAAGGTTGAACGCTGAATCTGGCGTCAAATTTGACGTTCAAACCCAATCCAACGTCGAATTTGACGTTCAAACAGGTTGAACGTTCAAACTGACGTCAAATTTGACGTTCGATCAGGTTGAACGTTCGAAGGACGTTCGAACGGCGTTCAAACTTGAACGTTCATTCTGACGTCGAATTTTGGCGTTCGAACCCAATCCAACGACGATTTTGACGTTCAAACAGGTTGAACGTTCAATTTGACGTCAAATTTGACGTTCAAACAGGTTGAACGTTCAATCTGACGTTCGATCAGGTTGAACGTCCAGCCTAGCGTTCGAACCCAATCTGACGTCGAATCTGACGTTTAAACAGGTTGAACGTTCAATTTGACGTCAAATTTGACGTTCAACATGTAAGCCATCATGTGTTATGCGGGTTAGTATACCCTGCCCCGTGTTGGCCCCTGCGCCAGCTCCCCCTTTTATCCCCTATTATGATGATGATAATGTCAGTGATCGATCATGATGATGATCGAACGTTCATTTAAACAGTGTCTTCACACAAACATGTATGCGTTGAAGTCAAAACGTGAGGTTTTACACACGTTCACACGCTCCTCTTGAGGAACATATGGGTAGGTATATATGTCTTAGTAAAACTCTCCATTTCATTAGTTGAGTGACACGATGACAACGAAACAGATGAGAGAGGAGGGGGGTGGGGATGAGGAAGCTAAGGTTTTATTAGAAATTCAACAATTACAGAATAATATTAGGCAAAAACACGAACAACTAAAGTCTAATAAAATAATGAGTGAAAAATCGTTGGAAAAACAATATAAACCGTTAATTACTCCACTTAAAACGTTATCGAAAGCAATTTTGTCAAAAATGAGTAAGGATGGGGAGGGGGGTAAACAAGAAGAGATAGCTCGTGACATTAAATCCGAAAAGATAGAATCGGTGGAGGTAGGAGGGGTGAAGAAGAAGGATGAGGGAGAGGAGGAGGAGGAGGAGGTTGAGGATGAGTGGAAATTGAGTGATTTAATCAAGCGCTATCAAGATTTTGTCATTCATCCACCGGCGAAGAAATTATTAGACACCACATACGGCGTTCATTATGATCCTGAAAAAGGTTGGAAATTAGGTGATTCAACGATTACTTTCACGAATAATCAATTAACTATCGATAACAAGGCTTCATTCAACTTAAGTCAGGGTCTTTTAAAATTACTTTTCCTTAGAGAGCCAGTAGATTATACGAGTGATGATGTGAACGTGTACAAAATGATTCTTCAGTTGACAAGAGCACATAGGACAAAGAGTGGAAGACTTCGATCCAATAAAAGTCCGAAATATCGCCAAATTATTTCCAAATTGTTCGCATCCTCATTATCCTCTACCGCAGTCACTCCCGCTGCCCCCGCCCCCTTAAAAATAAAGGGAGATCGTCGTGAGGATGAGGAGGAGGAGGAGGGCAAGGATGACGATTTTGGTGAAGAAATGTTGCTTGACACTTCCCTAACCGGTTCAGGCTATCAGTTTAGGCAGACATCACCCTCATTACCCAATATTCAGTACGTATATTTTGATAATGTAAACGAATTATGTGAAAGATTGAAAAAACTCGTTGCTTCTTCTCAAGCCGGAAATAACGCGCATTCGAACGAAATAATTTCAATTTTAGAAGAGTTGACTGAACTCGGTGTTATAAAAGCGCCGAAGTTGTTTCATTTATAATCATTCGAGATTTGAGATGAGCGTAGATAAATTCGGTCGTTGGAGCGGCGATTTGATTGAGTCAGTTGGTGGTCACGCTAGCGCCGGCATTATTCAAGGTCCACCGGGAGTTGGTTTTAAACTCAACACTGCGGGTAATTACGATATGAGCGGGAAAAGATTAGTGAATGTAGGACGCGGACGTAATGCTCGTGAAGTGGTAGTTGTAGACCAATTAACCAACTTAGAAAAACAATGCCTCAAACTTGCCACCACAGGAAATGAGTTTGATTGTCGAGGAAAAAAGATAATAAATTTACCCGAACCTAACAGTGATGGGGATATAGTAAACCTCGGCTACCTGAAGCGTAGCTGTCTTATTATGAATGAGGACGAGAAAGATAAGGTCATTTTCGACGTTAAAAGGGGAAAGTTGGCTAATTTAGAGCAGATACCTACACACCCATTTGACGCCGTAAATAAAAAATACGTCGACGAGAATTTTCCCGCAATGGTCGAAAACAACAGTTGGGACTTTAAATTGAAACGTATTGCAAACCTCGGTGAACCTATCTTTACAACTGACGGAGCAACAAAGTTTTACGTGGACAAAAAAGTTGCGGACAACCAGCTAACTAACGTGGAATATGTCAATGAAAAAACAAACTTTTTTCACGAGGATCCAAACGTTGTTGATATGTTGAACAAACGAGTCACAAACGTTGCGGATCCGATCAACCAATCAGATGCTACCACGGTAAATTATATCGTGAGACTATTATCAACAATGTTTTATCAATTTTACGCAATGTTAACTCCAAACAGTGTAGCATTCGCACACCAGATGACAATTCCGGGTGCACGTGAAAATTGGATCGAACAAAACATTATTCGTCCGTTTTTTATCGAACGTGAAAATGTTGGAAAGAACGTATAAATTGGTAAACCTTTCCCACCATACCCCCATTTGACAGTATAAAATGGTACAGAGAAGGTTGAAAAAGACTAGTTGTAGTGGAAATTGTATTCAGGGAAGAGGTCTTATAAATTCTTTGATAGATAAGGTGCCAATTGAGCTTCATATTCCTTCTTATCAATTCTGCGGACCCGGTACAAAGTTAGAAGAGAGATTACAACGTGGGGATAAAGGTATTAATCAGCTCGATAAATTTTGTAAAGAACACGATATCGCCTATTCAGAATCCCTAAAAGATCCGTCCGCCTACAAGACTCTACGTCGTCGCGAAGCTGATTTAAAGCTTGAAGAACAGGCTTGGCAAAGAGTTAAATCTAAAGACGCGAGTTTTGGTGAAAAGGCTGCTGCTTGGCTCGTCACTACAGGAATGAAAGCGAAACGTAAATTGAGTGGAGGGGGTGTTAACAATAAAAGAAAATTGCGTAGAGTACGCGGTGGTATATTACCCTTAATTTTAGCGGGACTAGGGACTTTAGGTTCGATTGTTGGGGGTTTAGGAAGTGCGGGGAAGGCCATCTCGGACGCAAGAGTGAATGCTAGGCGATTGGAGGAGGAAGAGCGCCATAATAGAGCGATGGAGAGCAAAAAAGGCGGCGCCGGATTATATCTTCGCCCCTATAAGATGTCAGGTAGAGGGACAGGTGCGTGGGGAAGGAGCGGGGAAGGGAAAACGGGTGCTAGAAAACAGAAGAAGAGCGCAGGTAGCGGAGGGAAAAAAGTTCATACTAAAAGGAAGTAAAATTCCGATTCATCCGCTTTCAAATTTTGAATTAATTAAATACGCGAGTAAATTTAAAATTCCATATTTTAGAGGTGTTTTTGTAAGAAATGCATTACCCTCCCGTATGAGAAAGTTTGAGTGTGGTATTGTTAATCTTGACTCTAGATATGGTTTAGGAACACATTGGGTCGCCTTTAAACGTAAATTGAATACAATTTACTATTTCGATTCATACGGAAATTTACCTCCCCCCTTAGAAGTACGGAGATATTTTTTTTTCGGGAACCTCCCCCCACCGTGGTCCGCCCCTTACAATTTTCTACAATTACGATTCCTTTCAAAAGGGAAATCAAATTATTTGCGGGCATTTATGTTTACAATTTTTGTTACATAATCATCAGTTTTAAAGGGGATTTGGTAGAGTGAACATGTTTTGCATATCGGGAAATAAGTCGATAATAACAGCAGATTTGTGGCCGCATTTGGACACAAGTCGTGGAGAATGGAAACTGGGTTTAATCGATTTTTCAGTTTACAATTCAATCCCTAATATTGAGGCGGGGAAAAACAATCGTTTTCCAATTGGAGGAACAGTACTTCAAATTCCAACAGGATCGTACGAATTGTCCGATATTAACAGCACGCTTCAAAAAGAGGTAAAACCTCCGAACCAGCTTTCAATACGTGCAAATAATAATACGTTACAAACGGAAATTCATTCAACTTTACCGATAGATTTTTCACAATTAGGAACTATAGGTCCCCTTCTCGGCTTTACTCCCAGAATTTTAGAACCTAATAAAACCCACAAGTCCGATTTACCAGTTTCAATACAGGATGTGCATTCAATCAGAGTAGAATGTAACTTGGTGACAGGTTCTTATCAGAACGGAAAGTTGTCTCATATTTTGTACGAACTATATCCTGCTGTGCCACCAGGATTTAAAATTGTAGAAACACCTAGAAATGTTATTTATTTACCTATAAATACGAGACGTATTGAAAAAATTGTACTGTCTTTTAAAGATCAAGACGATCGACTTATTAATTTTCGTGGTGAAGTTATTAATGTCAAATTACATCTAATAAATAGTATAACATAGATAGAAATAATGGGGCTAACATTTAATCACCGTCACCATCGCCGTTCTCATCCTAGATCTTCATCGTCCACGACCACGTCCTCGTCCTCGGCAATGATAAAAAGAAAACAGTTACCTGGAAATTTTGTCAGAACTTCGTCGAACGTTGCTACGCTAACACCTCGTAATCGTCAGTTTTTGAAATCATTGGGACTGACAGTTCTTGTTTGAAATAATGGCGGAAGTTTTATCAGTTACTGACGAGGTGCAAGTTGACGATTCGATTACTCATTTTGAGTATCGTTCGCACACACCATTTTCATCTAATACCTTTAACGTAAATGATGAGATAAGGATTCAAATCAATCATCAGGACAATATCACATTACCGTCGGAAAGTTACCTTTACATCGCTGGAACTTTGACAAAGGAAGATGGTTCTACAGATTCAACTTTAAAACTCGTCAATAACGCCGTGGCTTTCCTATTCGATCAGCTTCGATATGAGTTATCAGGAGTGACAGTTGATAAGATGAAAAATGTTGGGATTACGAGCACACTCCGAGGTCTTTTAACTCACAAACCTTGGGACAAATCATTGGATAATACCGGATGGACTTCAATCAAAGACACCAATGAAAGCGGTCCATTTTCATATTGCATCCCATTGAAATTTTTCCTACCGATTTTTGAACACTACAAAAAAGTTATTTTGAATCAGAAACAGGAGCTTGTTATCTTGTTGGCTAGCAGCAGAAATAATTGCGTCATCGGAACCGGAGATGCATCAACTTACAAAATGGAACTAACAGATCTACAGTGGAGAGTACCGCATTTGAAAATAGATGCTTATCAAAAGTTGAATCTTTTGAAAATTATTGAAAACGATCGTCCTATCGAAATCGCTTATAGAGCGTGGGAAAATTACGAATTTCCTACTCTACCTGAAACTACAAAAATTACCTGGACACTTAAAACTACTAGTGCGCTCGAAACACCTCGCTACGTTATAGTCGCCTTCCAAACGGGTAAAAAGAATAATGTTAAGGCAAACGCCTCACTTTTTGATGGTTGTAACTTGTCAGAGCTGAAGGTCTATTTGAATGATCGTTCTTTCCCATATTTAAATCTCAGAGGAGAGAAATCTACGATGTACGAGTTATACTCCCGATTCCGTGCCAGTTATATGCAGGAATCTGAGTCTTACCCGTTAATGAGCCGATCAGAATTTGAGACAAACCCAATCTACGTAATTGATACCTCTCGACAAGAATTGAGTGTTAAATCGTCTACAATAGATCTACGAATTGAAATGGAATCGAAATCGAGCTTTCCTAAAGATACTACTGCATATTGCATAGTAATCAACGATATGGTTGCAACTTATCAACCGTTAACTGGGATTGTTACTCGAAAGCAATAGAGGAGGGGGTAGAGAAGGAGGAGGAGGAGGGAGAAACGTAATATTTTCCAATGAACGAATGACTTACAAATCAGTTTACCTCAAACTTGTGAAGTGAAAACATGGAACACCATTCTACTCTCTCGATGGATTCAGGATTTTTTGATCAAATCATGAGTCAACAAGAACAAGAGCAACTGAAAGAAGAGTCTCATCTTGTGAATGAAGGTGAGGTGAGTGGTCGTACTGCTACTGGTTTTGAAGATGAAAGTGTTCCGAAATCTGACAATACCGAGTCAACAGAACGTGAAGAAAGAGCAGAAGAAGATGAACCGTTAATCAAGAAGTTCAAACAGAACGATGTCTCCGACGATGGTGAGGACAGTGGTGATGCTGAGGTGGAGAGGATCTTAGCTACACAAGTTGAGAAGATTATGCAAGGTGACGCGTCAACTCAAGAACAGGAGGGTGATGAGGAGAAGGAAGATGGAGAGCTGGGATCTGATGAAGTTGGAACAATGCGGATTGCCGTCGAGGAAGATAAAGAAAATGAATGTGAAATGGTGATGGGAGTTAGAAAAAGTGACCTTCCCATCTATGAGAACATTCACTACCGTCTCACCCAATCTTACGTGGTAAATCAATATGCAAATATTCCTACTTTCGGATATTGTAAAAGTAAAATTTCACTCAATCATTCGGACACAAAGTTTGTAACTATTGGTCTCTTTATCAGACATAACTTTAACCAACCTTCCCTACTTTTATCAAAGCGTGGTGGTAGTTCTAAGAAATATCTGTTTTTATCCATGCAAGATGTAAATGACGTATTTTCAATTCTTAAAGAGCTAATTATGCTTCTTATGAACCGTTCAAGAGATGACATTGAAGATAAGAAAACTAGATGTTTTAAACCAGAATTTGTACTAACGAGTAAGGAAATTGTTATTACTTTAAAGAGAATTTTCTATGTACCTCATTTAGAATTTCGTAACATAAAAAATGGAGAAAAATTTCAGTTTACTCCAGCAGAATTTTTTCATTTTGCCGAATTGTTGAATTTTGCTATTGAAAAATTGTCTGAATTATCCGCTAAAAGGGAATGTATTTTAGATTACATTGAAATTGTAAAGTATGCTGTTAGTAAACCTACTTGTTATGGAAATTTGACGAAAGATCAAATTGGTATTCTCAACTTTGAATGTATGTTAACCTAATTCCTTTTTTATGTTGTTATATTTGTTTTATCACCTTGTTTGATTATTTACCATACGCTCTTGAAACATTGTCTTCACTAGCTGATAAAAAAAAAGTGATTTTGATTATGTTGAAGTATTAAAGTATGGTATTTTTTAAGTCTTCGGTTAGACCTGATGGTTTTACTTCTTATAAAATAATAACACTTAAATATGAATATGTGTTGTTTTGAAAGACATTTGTGTATTTTATTAATCTAATCATTATCTATTAGACACCTTGTTCATTGTTTGTTAAGAATCTATATACTTTTTTTGTAGATTATATTAACTATTAAGCACCTTTTTTTTCCATTAAAACTATATATTTCTCACAAATTGTTTGTTTTAAAAGAATTGTTCAATGTTTGTTAAGAATCTATATACTTTTTTTGTAGATTATATTAACTATTAAGCACCTTTTTTTTCCATTAAAACTATATATTTCTCACAAATTGTTTGTTTTAAAAGAAATTATGTAATAAAAAAAATCTTAAAACCAGTTTCTTTTTCATTCATCATTTTCCCCCTCCTACAATTTGTGGTTTAAAAAGGGTTATAAAATGAAAAGTATTGTGAATTAATATTATATAATTATATTACAAACATCTTGGTCTTTCTCGAGAGAGAGAGAGAGAGAGAGAGAGAGAGAGAGAGAGAGAGAGAGAGAGAGAGAGAGAGAGAGAGAGAGAGAGAGAGAGAGAGAGAGAGAGAGAGAGAGAGAGAGAGAGAGAGATATTATAAATTCAATTATGTGTACTGAGTTTGTTGTTGTTGTTATCGTAAGCTTTTGTTTTCTATAATAAGTTTTAGAAAGTTGTGGATTCGAACACGCCCCGGTAGTGATAACGACTTTTTTCTCACAGGTGATTGACCTCATGGGTTGCTGGGACCTAACAGAAAACGGGGCTGACGCTAGAAATTAGTATAGTACAGTTGAAAGTATCAAGGTGATGTCATTCAAACTCATCATTGGAATTTGAGAAATATCAAAGGGTGGGGTGAGGGGGGAGGTAGAAATAGGTTCACCTCATCATCATTCAATGAAATTTGGGAGTTTGTTGAATGAAAATAATCATCTTTTCTATGATCTTGATATAAGGGTGAGGGGAGGGTAGAAATGACATTCGTTGTTCCCTAATTACCTTGTCAACAAATCATGGAGGTGAGAATATTAATAAACAGCATCTCTATGAACTTGAAACATGGATGGGGAGAGGGTGGTATCCTTTGTTTGCTAAGACTATCACTATGAATTTAATTAGGTAAACACGTGCAGGAGGATGAAATGTCAATGAATCACCTTTGCTATCTACCAATTTAATTAGGTAAACATACGTTGGAGGAGAAAATATGAAGAATAATTAATTTGACCTTCATGGTTGAATGAAAATAATCATATTTTCTATGACCTTGAAATAAGGGTGAGGGGAGGGTAGAAATGACATTCATTGTTTCCTAATTACCTTGTCAACAAATCACAGAGGTGAGAATATTAATAAACAGCATCTCTATGAACTTGAAACATGAACGGAGGGAGGGTGGTATCCGTTGTTTGCTAAGACTATCACTATCAATTTAATTAGGTAAACACGGGCGGGAGGATGAAATGTCAATGCTTCGGTATCTACCAATTTAATTATCTGTTTATAATTAACTACGCTTCATGGTACAGCCTCAGCATCCTACCAATTTAAATGAGGTAAACACGGGCGGGAGGATGAAATATCAATGCTTCGGTATCTACCAATTTAATTAGCTGTTTATAATTAAGTATATTTTTTCTAATTAACTACGCTTCATGGTACAGCCTCAGCATCCTACCAATTTAATGAGGTAAACACGGGCGGGAGGATGAAATATCAATGCTTCGGTATCTACCAATTTAATTATCTGTTTATAATTAACTACGCTTCATGGTACAGCCTCAGCATCCTACCAATTTAATGGGGTAAACACGGGCGGGAGGATGAAATATCAATGCTTTGGTATCTACCAATTTAATTAGCTGTTTATAATTAAAGGTAAACACGGGCGAGTGTTGGTATCTACCAATTTAATTAGCGAAGCATTCGGTATCTTTTAATTTAATTAGAATAATTAATTTGACCTCATTTCACACCTCCTGGTAGGTACCGACTTAATTAGCCTGACCTTGACCTTTGACCCTGACCTTTGACCTTGTTGCCATACGATCCCTTTTTCTCTACTGACCTTCAACAGCTGCGTGATGATGAAAAAGTACAGAACCATCTCGATCAACAGAGCGAACATTGATTTTCAAACATTTTCAATGATTTCCAACGTTTAACATCTGGGTCATGGAGGGTGAAGATTTTTTTGTGAATCATAACAACTAAATCATCTGAAAGAAACCTTTTTCGGGTAACACTTAGAAATGTTAAAATTGAAAGAAAGTTCAACCAATACACATTCGTAAACACTGACTTCCTGTTAGCATCGTAAAATGCTCCATAAAAGGCAGACTGTTATATCTTGGAATTGTTATGGAAGTATATACATCAGGGCCCGTCCTTATAACCACCTCCTGCTTTTCCCCCGTCTGTCATTATAATGTGCCTTCAATGCTACATAGTCACGTCCACAAACAAGAATGGTTGCAGTGATTTTTTTTCTTCTTTCCCCTACGGTACTCTTGGAGTTGCATTTTTTCACAAAGTACAGAAAATGTACACTAAAATGTAAACTCTTCCTAAGCAGGTCTCTTGACGATTTCAAACAGTTTTGTTTCTTTTTGCCGTTCAAAAGACTGGTATGCAGATGAAGTGTACGGTGTAGGAGTAAGGCTTGGTGAGCAAGGAATCTTCTGGATAAAATACTGTGTAGAAGTAGAGGACAACTCGGAACGCCCGGAAAAAAAATGTAGGTACAATGAAGGTTTAGTATGTAACTCTCCACTGTGCCAGTTCTGATTTCTTTCAACCGAGCTCAGAAGTTGAAGAAGATTAAAACAGGTAGAACGAAATTATTGCGAGTATACTTTACCTTCTGCAAGTATTTCATTGAAGTGAAAATAGTTTGTAATTTTATCTACTTATCTATATCAATACTATTATATACAAATCTAATGGTGTCTGTCTTTGTGTGTGTGTATGTGTTACTCAATCACGGAAAAACTACTGGACCCACTGAGCTGAAATCGTACATGGACATTATTGGAGTCCCTGGCTGTGTAACAATCCTCCAGACTTACTCCTTCATCGAGAACTCGGCTTTCCATAACGACGTCGCCCGGGTAAGGAAAAAACGAACTTTTCTCGTCAAATTTGGATGGGATGGGTTCTCGCGTAAAAAATTTTCTATAGCAAATTCAACGACACCAAAGCGATTTTAGTGGTTTGAACCGAGTAGTTTTAATTCGGAAACATAGAACTTCGGAAATTTATATTCAAAACGCCTTAAATATTAACTACAGCAATGTCAAAACGGAAGTTAGAGAAAAAACGTTGTATTTTCCACGAAAAATAAAGAGTTACAATGTTAAATCGATTTCGACGGTTATGACATCATCAGTAGCAAACAATAACAGTTAATAATAATACCCTTTATATATATACAAATTGACTATTGGTTCTACAGAACTTAATAAATTATTATTTAAGAAAGAAATTTCACAAATAGGAAGAAGAAAATGTAGGTTCTGATATTTCGAAAAAATCTTGTTCACAGAATTGAGAAGGAAAAGTAAATTTAACTTTCGTAGGTAGTCCCTGGTAGCTCGAAGCGTAATTAATGAATCCATGGCTGTGATTGTAGTAGACACATATTCAATCGTTTAAATTGAGGCCAGGTGGTCGGTTTGCTCCAAGTACCCATCGATGTGCTCTTTCAGATTGCTGCAGCAGTCGATCATTAGATGCATCTGGCAATTTTCGCAAGACTTTCACCCCGAAGCATTCGTCAAACGTTGCACTATGTGACCTGGCATGTTCTTTCACAGGGAGTGGTCGGGTTTGGTGAATAGACGCTCAATGATTGTTCATTCGCAAGTTGAGAGTGGTTGCTTCACCAACATAGAATGCATTATTTTCTTTACACTTTTTGCAGATTAGTTGGTATACACACATTTTCGATTGACATTCTGCTGAACCTCAACATTTATATACATTGGCTGAAGTGAAGTCCGTTACACTCTAGGATTCGTTTCAGAATGCCTCTAAACGTGTTTCAATGGAGAAATTTTTTATTTAAAATTTTGTGGAGCCTTTGCAATCGCTTCATTTTTAAGAAAATTAGCTAAAAGAAGATATCTGGGTTCATACAGCTAGGGAAATCATCCACAACCCTCGGTGATGGTATAACTCGACTGAATAACCCCCGCTGATCTTCATACATGCAAACCAATCCAATTTCATTTGAGAACACAACGCTCACACGATGAGAACGGCTCCGATCTGGAAATGAGATTATTATATTATGCAACATCTTTAAATTAAAACTTATTGGACTCGGGCCTCCTCCCCAAAAAAAACTCGAAATTGTATCTTCTACCCGGAACCCCGATAGATAACATGTTCCAGAAGCGAGAGCAATTAATAAGATTTCGAAGTGAATAACGTACTTAATCACGTACAAGAAACCGGTTCTTCAACCTTCCAGAACACGTACGCCCCTTTATAATAATACTTAAGCAACAACCTTAATACTGACTCGAGGAGGAGATTTGTTCTCTTTTTAACATTAGATGAGAACGCCAGATAACAGCTTTTCAAGTTACTAGGGTGCAAAACCTTGCCTCAGGAAACCTGTGCACTCACTTGTCTGAAGGCCCTGCACGTAAAAGTAAATCCAGCGGTAAGTGCGTTCGCAAGGCGCTTGTCATGCGAGGAAGTTGTGAGTACGTGATTTTCATAAATTGCTCCATGAGAGATTTATATTATGAATCAGGTTTCTCTTGGATAAAACGGATGTTGTTGGTAATTATGAATGCAGGGCCGCAGAATATGATGCAGTCTATGCATTGTTGTAAATGAATGTAAAATCGAAGAAGGATGCAGTTCTTCAACTCGTATAGAAGGATATTTCGTTTGACAATGGTCATCTTTCCTTTTCTGGAATTCACGCAAATAACATTAGGACATTTTCAATGGATAAGTTGAATCGTGTTGACAAGAGGACCGAGTACCAAGGGTTCTCAGATATATATATGAGTGTGTGTGTGTGTGTCTGTGTGTGTGTGCAGGCAGGGTGCCTCAACCCCCCCCCCCCCCCCACGCAAAATCGTTAATAAACTACATTAATACACTAATACTACTACGAGTAATACACTAATAATAACAAAATTGATCATCGCGCACTAGCTCAAACGCGCGCAATAGACATCAACTTCGTTATTTTAAATGTGAACCCCCATTTTTTTTATTGAAGATTTGAATTCTACGTGAAATTTCATGAAGAAATGACCCATCACTCGTTTTTTTTTTCAAGGGCGCGCAAACGGGCGCAATTCCGCTCTAAAAGTGCAGCAATTGTGAAATACCGAGTTTTTAAGGATATTCAAATGCCACATGATGTAATACATGATTTGGGGTATTTTTCGTGCTGAACCTCGTAATGATGTTCTTTCATTGATATTTGCAACACCAACTTGGGAAAAACGGAAAAAACTACGTATTAGTATGTAGCTCGATAATAGAAAACGATACATTTGAATTAGTAGAACAAACAAACAACATTAACAAGATTGGCAGCAGATTCATTCTAAAAGAAAAATTGAAAGCGGATGGTTCTCTAGAAAGGCGAAAAGCCCGTTTGGTGGCTAAGGGTTTCAATCAACGGTATGGAGTTGATTTCAGAGAAACTTATGCCCCTGTGGTCAAATCTAAGTGATTGTCGTGATTATATTTCTTATTCTCTACCATATAGATTATAGATCTATATATTTATTGAGTTTGTCGTTTAAAAAAGGCTTTGTACGGGCTAAAGCAGGCTCCGAGGCAATGGTACAAAAAGTTGGGCCAATGTCTACGATAATTCTTGGTACCATCAAATTCGGATCCATGTTTTTTTCCATGCAAAGCGGGGAGACGACGTTATCTTTGTTGCATTTTATGTTTGACGATCTATGGATATCATCAAGTAGCATCAAATGGATTATTAAATGAGATACGAAATTCGCCCATTCCTTTCTCTGACCAACGGGATTTAATCTTCCCTCAGCAGTGACTATATAAGCTCCTTTCTAACGTGTGACAGTTCCCGCGAGATCCCAAGGAATGCGCTGCCGTCGCTCCGTTGTTAGCCAACAGGCGTCGGGCGCCTCTTCCCATGTTTTCGAAAGGCTGGTTACGTTTGGGGGTGCAGATGGATGGGTGATCCTAGAACTGGAAAACCTATCTTCTCCCAACGTAGCTTAGGTATATGCAATTAGTACGAGTTCTAACATTCAATACCTACCAACGGAATCTATGATTGCTGATGTGTTGACAAAAGGGTTGCCTGGAGCAAAACATCATGTTTTCACAAGTGAACTTGGAGTTGCCAGTTTGAGGGGACGTGTTGTTTATACAAACTGACACTCCAATATAAATTTATTTAGTTAAATGTGTTATATTCACATGTTTTATGGTACTGTCACACCCTTCTCTATCTATGAGTTTGGATTTAGGCCCCCATTGCACCTCTGGGGCGGCCTAAGTCAATTAAAAACGTATGTTAAGTTATTGTTTGTTACTGATGAAAAAATCGTCGCAATCGATCTAACATTGTAACTTTTTATTTTCGTGGAATTAGACGTTCTTCTTTATTTTCCGTTTTTTATGGAAATGGGTTTCCACAAACTCATCGCGAGTGATTTAGTTGTTACTCCAATATCGATTCCACCGTTGGAGAAAATTGACCAAGCGTTGGAATCCTGATGAATTTGTCCAGTATATAAGGTTAGTTGGGGTCTTGAGGTTCAGGCAGTTATATAGTATTTTACCTTTTAGTTAAACCTTTTTCGCAATGATTTAAACCTTTTTTACTTTCATTTAAACCTTTTTCACTTTCATTTAAACCTTTTTCACTTTCATTTAAACATTTTTTACTTTCATTTAACCCTTTTTCACTTTCATTCAAACCTTTTTTACTTTCATTTAACCCTTTTTCACTTTCATTTAAACATTTTTTACATTGAATTAAACCTTGGAAGAGAATGTTAATTTGTGTAAAAAATAAACTCATGAATGATACGCTGGCTGTCAGAGTTGAAAGCAGGTGCCTACCCCGGTGCCGATCTAGGGAGAAAGAGAGGAAGACACATTCAGTCGCCTCATTTCTCCTAAGAAGAAGGCGATCCGTATTTACCCATGTCTGCGTAACTGGGGTACCTCTTGTGTGTCAAGACGAGCTTAAGGCGTAAGTCTAACACTCAAAGCCTCGAAAAATACACTTTTTCGCCCGTTTTTGGCCCATAGCATCTATGCAAGTAAAGCGATCGAGATGGTTAAACGTTAGGACCAACTAGACCCCAAATGGAGTCTATGTGCGAAAGAACGGGTTTTTTAAGTCAATTCTTAGGCCTTTTATGGCCCGGACGGCGAACGGACATTTCAAATTTGGATTCTACGCACCTTGAAACGTAAAGTGACAAAGTTTGAGGGGGGGGTTTTATAAAAATTTTTTGCTATACGATCACATAGGCTTATTATTGGAAATCATAAACCAAAAGGTTTAAATGAAAGTTAAAAATGTTTAATTTAAAGTAAAAAAGGTTTAAATCATTGCGAAAAAGGTTGAACTAAAAGGTAAAATAATATACCACGGTATTTTAGGCCTAACAAACCATATTTTGAGTAAAGCAGTTGAGAGATCGAACCACAGTTGTCCAGCATGTCTGGCATTTTTTTTCATCCCGATCAGGAAGGACTTCTTTCATTCAATATCCCACATGCTGTCTGGAGGACATATTCATGTATTGTTGTATTTGTGTGAAACGTAGATACTTTTGGATTTTACCTACCCAAGAAAGCATAACCTTTCAGTAAAACTCTTCAACGGGGATGAAGAACCTTCCGGATTCGTCATCCACGATTTAAAGGTCACTGTTTCGATGGCTGAATTCCCTTGAACATATAATAACGTAGTTAAGCCATAAGTTCGGTAGATACATTATACATTTATTACCATCAAGCCTGTAAGACACTCATCTGCCATGGAATCACCGATCGATCCGTTCGAAAAGGTCTATAAAACCTGTGGAAAGGCAGTTGGCCTAATGAGGGACGAGGAGGAAGCCGAACGCTCCAATTCCGGCCTATAAAGTTTACCTAGGGACAGTAAAACTTTTACGGTCCCCTCCATGATTTACGCTGATTGGGAAATAAAAGGACGATCGAAAACATAGGGAGATGAAAAGAGTAATTTATAGAGCCCATTTTCAAAAGCAAAATTTACCTGACATCGTGATGAGTGTTTTAAGCAAAATTATGGAGAAACCTACATATATCACTGTTTCTTATGTTTACTGTTTCACAATGTTTGAAAAGGAAAATTAATGAAAAGCGTTTTATTATATTACTTAACGTATGAGTCTTCATTCAGGAGAACTATGATGAAGAAATTATTACCATTTGATTCATTTAAAATATCTTAGGGAGAAGTAGGATAGTTGCGTACCGAAATTTCAATAGTGCAACTTTAACCTCGCTCAGCTCTGCCTTAATTACATCTAGACTATTTTTTTGTTCTCTCTTTCAAAATTAAGGCATTTTAATGCAGGATACAACTGCAGGATTGATATTCCATATGTTTTAACTTTTCAGTGCTCCAGCTCTGTTTTTCTTAAACGACCTCCTTATACATATTTCCCCAACATACCGGGGTAAATTTGTAAAGGGCTCTGGTTTCACACACTAATCAACACAGGTTGTTAAGGGACAAATGTGCAAAAAGGCCACTGTTGAACAAACAAAGCAGTATATTCAAAAATTTTCTATCACGATTTTTTTCGCTCGAAACAAACTTTTTTCTCCAGCAAGTGCTAACAAAGAGAAGTGAAAGGAAGGGAGAAGACATTCGAAAATCTATTCGTCATTTGGCGCCGTTTTTTGAAAGGATTACGCATTTTCCCCGCTTACACAATTACCCCACTTAACCTTAATTGTGTTTGTAAACGCTTTGACTGCTTGGAGGAACTGAAAATAAAGACGACCGAACGGTGGTTTTGGTATAGGCAACACGGAAATCGACTAGTAATTCAGTAGGAGATTTTATTGGTGGGTAAATTTTATTTCTTCTTTATTCCAGGAGATGAAAGAGGTGCCGCCACACGTATAAACAGGTATAAACGACCCAAACCTTCATTACTACACCGTTAATTTGTTATCTTCCACATTTTTGTCGGTGACTCTTTTTTAAACCGTGTGAGAAAAGGAATCTCCCGAAGTAAAATCGGGAATGCCCCTCTAAAAGACTGATTGATGTGAGAGCACTTTGGGATCTAGGGAAGAACCCTCCAGGTATGAATAGTTGGCGATCTGGAGCTATTTGGAATATCTGGAAAGACCTCGAAAAAAGGGGGTGTTGGACGGTCTTGAGGAGGAGGGGGTGCTTTTCCCACAAAACTCAAGAAGTAAAAATTTCCGAAAAACCTCCGCGCAAGAGTTATCTGCCCCCTTAAAACATGGAAGGGGAGAAAGTTAAACGAGATATGAGGTCAGAAGAGAAACAATGTTGTCTGGAATTGGGAAGAGGATGCCGGAGAGGTCTCGTGTTGTGGTGTGGAGTTAGTCTCGTCTTGTCTTTGTTGTTTTTCTCTGTGCTGTTTGAGTGCCGCAGGTCTTTTATAGGTCACTCGGCAGCTCTGCGAGCCAACACCGCGATTCGGCGTTAATGCGCGAGCTTCGCATCCCAGAAATATTTTCGTCGAGGGAAAGAACTTTATTACCTGTTGAATATTTCGAAGGTCTCTTCCGATATGGTGGGTATATTAATAAGGAAGTGGTCCGAATGAGGCTGAAAGCCTCAATTTTTGATGTCGTTTTCGAGAAGTTTCCGAAATGGACTTTTTGGTATCATTGGATTCGTCTTGTTGAAACCTATCATTCCCTCAGGATCACAAAGCCCTCTATCAAGTTCTAATACGAACTATTCATGGAAAACGTAACCGACAATAACTGCATATAACTGCATTTTATATTACGAAATCGCAATTACCAATAGTAACAAATACCAGTCCAGCAAAGATATCGGAGTCAATTTTTGTGGTTAACAGACTATCGAAAAGGAAGCCATAAGCCGGACTTGGGCTAGTGAAAGATTTTCAAATTACTTAATCGGTAAGAGTTTCCAGCGTTATACAGTCCATAAACCACGCATCGGAATTGAAGGGTCCAAGCCAATCTCTGATCTTTCCGTAAGGTTGCAAAGATTTAGGATGACATTATGGTGGTTTGACTTTAAATACACACCTCAAAAGAATTATGGGATCACTTTTTCTTGTGGACGCCGAAGACCCCAGATCAATTTATTGAACAAAGTTCATATTATACCTCATGATTAGGTACCTAATGAAGATGGGATGCACCCAGAGTTGAACGTAATTAAGTACTCTAGTACTTAATGGAATTAGCGATTCAACAGCTTCAAGTACTTTGAAAGTACTTGCCATGTATAAGTACAATTACTTTACCTGTTTCGACTTTAAGCCGTACAAGTACAAATACAAGTACTTGTCTCCGTCGGGGTCAAGTTTCAATTTCAATTACAATTACTACTTGTACTTGCGCTTGGACAATTACAAGTTCTTGTACTTGTAATTGTAATTCAAGTACATAACAATTTTTTGTTGAAAACCAATAAAATTCAACCTCGGAATGTCTTTCCGTTTCCGAATGAAATCTATCAGAGCCTTACCTTTTCTTCAAATTAAAGTTCAAGTCACGAGAAAGCTCCATAAAATCAAATTTTACCGACATATTTTCAAGATTTGAGAGAGAAAGGGGTGATACTTGCGTTGCTTAAAGTATAAGTACAATTACAAGAACTTGCACTTGCTGATTTAACAAGTACAGTACTCATGTATTTAATTACCAAGATTACTTAAATTTAAACATTACCGCCAGAACCGTCATGGTTCAACTCTTTTGGCGGCAAAGTGAATACAAATTTCTTCATTTTAGCCAATTTTTGAAGAAAATTCAGCTATTGCTCTCGCCTCAAAATTTGTAGAATGTGAATTTTTGAAAACATTTTATGCAGAAATCCGTTTCAGGCTATTCTGAATCATATCCTGAAGTTTAACGCATTTTTTAATGTATGTATGTATGTTTTGTGTCATTCCAAACGATAACTGTCCGTAGAATTGTGCTAGAAACTTCAAACAAATTTTAAAATGTTAAGGACACAAAACGAAAGTTCAAGTTTGTTGGCCAGCATGATCGGATTACATCTTCGGGTTGAAATTTTCAAAAATGTAGTCAAACATTTCAAAATAGCCTGTTTTTTGCGATTTGTTGTGCGAAATAATTTTTTCAGCATACTAACATGTGGTATATTCGGAATCAGCGTAAAATTTCCTATAAGAATATGTATCAAGTTTTCAAAACTTTCAAAGTTGAAAAATCAGTCAAAAATCGAAATAATGCCGTTCGCTAGTTGTAAAAATCGGTAATATTTGCATGAAACATTGTCCAAATTCAGATTGAACTACTCTTATGGAAGTATCCCTGTATAACCAATCCTAGAACCATGCTGTTTAAAACGTAGGTAGTAGGTGCTTGTAAAAAAAAAATGTAATCACAACTGATGAGTTTACTATGTGAAATATTTTTAATAATTTGATTCCATGTTTGTCTATCAAAATCATAAACTAAAATTTCTCTACATGATCAATAGCCACTGAAATGTCGAAGATTTCTTCAAAAATTCGCTCATGGAGTCATGCTGCATGACTGGACTTTTTTTTCACTTCAACATTAAGGACCACAAAACGCATTCACTAAATTTATATTCAATACATGAATGATAAAATGTATAAATCAATGAATCGCAGAGTGAGATAGGACGAAGAAACATAAAAATCTCAGTGTAAATACACTTAACCTCATTTTGTAAATCATATGACCAGCAGTGGAGGTTGTGGGAAAGTTTACTAGAGTTGAGAAGACAACTGCCTTACAGAACACCTGGAGAAGTTATCCACTGCAAAACATGGCGGCGTTCCTCTACTGTGGAAAAGTTTTCCTATCGAAATAAAGTTACAGACCCCCCCCTCAGGCTTGAGGCTTGCACTAATCTGTAGGCTACTTTACATAGCCTACATCAACAACCGTCGTTGTCGCCGGAGCAAATACCGGTCTAATGCGAGAAAGGAATTCGTCAAGTTTTAAATGCTGTAATCACGCAAGCGGCCTCTCTGTTGGGAGGGAATGAAAAAATGCGTGTGTAGGAATTTCATGGGGGGACGACTCTCATTCTCGTTGGAATCAGGAGGAATTACAATGTTCCGGTCACGTCGCCTGGCTTGTCTCTACTACAGCCTTTCAGCTCGGCGTCTTCATAACGCTCTCGTATCTACACTACTACCTCGAGCAAGCTGTAGAAAACCAGTGAAACATTCAACGGATATGAGACCCCTACTTCCAACTTTGGAAGAATTAGAAGAATGTGTACGTATATGCGATAATGAGTCGAATTAGCACATATGACCAATGGTGAATTTCTATATAGTCAATACCTATTAACAAGAATACTGAAAACAACTCCGAAAACAACTGATCCAACTCAACAGCACGTCGAACCCCCCCATCACCAGTGCCATCTGGATCCAATTCTTCTTCATATTCAACCTCCGAAACATCATTTCAAGTGTAATTCTGATCTTGTTGTCAAACTAATCTGTAATTTACCAAAACGATTGATTTGGGATATTTTTTATCTTTGAGATGCGAGCTCGCGAGCATCCAGACCACCTAACTATACACATCAGTCTGATCTATTACGTAGACCTGTTTCATTGTAATGAGGCTGATTATGCCTCATACGGAGGCTGGTGGTGAGGGAGGTATGACGGTGCTCTTGACGTCAAGTAAATTCAGTAGTTCACGAGAACAAAACAAGGATTTTATCTCTAGAAAATAATCAATTGTGAAAATTAATATATTAGGTATCTCACCGCTCAATTTAAAGCAAAAAAGGTTCTGTGTTCGACAACTATCTTTATTTCGATCTATGGCCATTTGGCGGTTGGTTTGATCGGATTGGAGTTCTTGAAAGAGTAGAAATGACCAGTTTTCTTGAAGAGACAAGATAGATGGTCAATGGGCGGATAAGGTGGTGTTTTGGGATGTTTGAAACTGATGAATGGACGGGTTTTTAGAGGTTTTAGGTTTTTTCCCTCTTTAAATTACGTGTTATTCCAGACCAGAAAATAACTTCCCTAAGGATTCAGATACAAAATCCAATTATTCCAAAAGAAAGGATAAGATCGTAAGGCAGTAATATTTGATCACAATAAATAGGCCGAATTTCAGGAAATGTAGAAATTTGAGTACCAATCATTGAACCGAAAGCAAACACATGAATTACCAAGAAAATTAGATTGCGGTCATTCTTCTGCGGACTTTTCTGCTGCCATTCTAATATGAAATTGTTTAATAGGTCGTAGGGACAGCCAGAAGCTGTGGAAAATAGTGATAAAATCGTTAGGTCTTAAAACACCTTTCAAATTCGAAAACGTCTTCAAAATTGCACCTCATACCGTGGATTATGTAGAATAAGTTGTTGAAAACATGATGCTACAAAAATCGTCAACAAGAATGTGAATCATAAAGCTGATTTGGCATACAGGAGTACAGGATGAGCTTCTGCTAATTTTGCTCGATATTATTAGGATTTCTAGTAAGTCAAAACTTCTATACTCGTGTAATTCCTGACCAGTAATTTTTTAAAATTTTATTTCTTATAGTTTCTATCTAAAAGAAATAATTGAGAATACGGAAATAAGTGGATGCAGCGATGTGCGAGATGTAATGTGAATCAGTTAGGGAAAGCCACTGGCATTCATAGTATGAAATTGGGATTATGAATAGAATTGCATTTTCCATCTTTATTCTCAACTTCGCCCACTTCGGTATAATTTCGAGTACCTAGATAACAAAAATTCTAAACTATAGCGGATACTATATTTATATCGCCAACAATAATGATGTTAAGATAAAGTGAGAGGAATGATTCAGGAGTATTTTGCACAAGAAATGAATTGCCCTATAAGACCAATGAGCTAAACAATGAATCAGGCTGTTTACTACACAACAGCAAACGCAGTATCGTCTACCCATTACACTCAGAGACTCCTATATTCAAGGCTTTTTCTTAACTATTCGGAGATAACGAAAACAGATAAGACGCAAAGTACTAGACTTTTATTCAAACGCCATCCTTACTGTAATTTTTTTTGCAACTCTCACGATATCGTTCTATAAACGAGAGCTGTTGACAAAACAAAAATACAAGCTGCAGAGAGCGAATGTTCCCACGACCGAGTTGATAAACTTTCTCTTATCGGATACGCCGCCTCAGCCTTCGAGAAACATTACGTTGACGGATTAGCTTGTTGTGGCGCAATATATTTCTGAGCTTAAGACACACTTGTTGATACTAACCAACTGATTCTTTTATTGGTCATTGGGAATAATAATTAATTAAGTAGGTAAGTATACAATTCAGCCAGATAAAAATCACCAAGAAAGGGTAGAGCGGAAATGGGTTTGTGTTGACTGTCGACTTGTTGTTCGACTCACAACTTCAGTGTAATAAGGTCAGACATGGGATATGGAATGCAACATAACAAATTTTAGAACTGCTGTAGTTGAACCTTAACTGCAGTTGTAGGGTAGTTGTTATTGGTTAATGTATTATTTTCATATTAATCACGTGTTGTGTTTATTGTTGGAAAAACTTTCATGAGTGCAAGTCACACTCTGCATGCTATTTTGTAGCAAGAACCCCATGATATACTGCAAGCTGTCCTGAATATGTGTAAGTAATCTGACAGTAGCTGAGCGCAGGTGTACATATCAGTTGAGAGAAAAGCAAGAATATTACGAGTATTATGTAGGTCCAATCGAGTGCCGATCTACTATGGTCAAACTACAGACGTAAGCGCAGGATAGTCAAACTACAGACGTAAGCGCAGGATAGTTGTCTTATATACAAAACTTAGTTAAATCCACCGTAACTTGATGACATGTAGGTATATATCAGATACTATCAGGAAGTAAAAACCGTACCAATATCAAAACCGCCACACTTGATTCATTGGCGTTCTGTTTACTTTCCTTAGCTATTAGGTGGCAAATAGAGAAAGTGGATTGAGCAGATCTGATATTGATTCTTACGGTCAAATCCAGCTTTAGATGCCCTGAGCGCCTAAATTAGGAAAGTGGCTACGACGGCCGCCATGGATGGTGGGTCCATTATGAGCCATTATGGCACAGACTTCCTCTGGGGAATGTCTCTTCTCGACTAAGAATTTTTCTTCAATTGAAACTCAGGAATAACATAGAACGTTAACGAGAAAGAGCCACTGCTGTAGCAGTATCGCACAATGGTTGAATGTTACATAATAGGTAGTTGTTATTTCTCCGCTTCTACCAACCACCAACGACATGGATCGATAAGGTGGTTTTAGATATATGCGTGACAGCTTGAGGAAAAAATTGGTATTACAAATAAAAGTTCCAGTCACGTATTATGATCATATAAGCGAATTTTCGTAAATTATCATACTACATTTATGTTGAATTGTTTTGAAATTTGAGCACTTAGAGTGCAATGAAATTGTTAACAATTGATTTGATGGCAAAAATCTTATTCTAAATATTAATCTGCTATTCAAAAACAGATTTTTGGATTTTTGCAGTTTATATCTTTTTTTCACATATTAATGAGATTCAAGTACACATCTGTATAAAATGATTTACAGTAAACGAATTTTTTTATTGTTCTAGTTCATAATTGATAAAGTTTATTTCAGCAATATTCTGCTAAAATATGTATTACCTAATGAGTTGAGTAGTTTTTGTCATTTTTAGTGATTTTTTTCAGCCAATTTTTTGAACTTTGGCCAATTTACTGTGCTCACAAAATGCTGCCCTAAAAACTCATCCTTTATTTTAAAAAATATCGGTTTTTGCGAAAAAATAAATTTTTTTCTTAATCCTAAGGAGAGTTGTCGTCTGGAATGAAACATACATTGTATTACATGAAATAGCGCTAAACTCTGGGAATTATTTCAGAATGCCTCAAAACCGATTTTCCATGGGGACAATTTTGAAGAAAAAAAAAAAGATTTTTCACTTTTTGGAACCACTCCGTAGTTTTATTTTCTACGGAAATTCGTTTAAAAATGTTCAGATGTTAGACAACCAGATATAAAGGCTGCAAGTACGCGCTTCAAAGGAATGCTCAGTACCGGAATGTACCCTTGAGTTTTCATCAAATTTAGTCCAAATTCGTGTAGTTTTCGAAAATCATGTCAACTGTTGAATGGCTATTTCACATAATATTCAGAAAAACCTAGCATGCCAATGGTTTGACAAGATTGATGTAATGATCCACATAATTTACTATGATGTTCTCGAATGGATAAGTCCCATTAATTTCTAATACATGTGTGAAGAAACACCGGCAAAAACGCTTTAATCAGAAAATAACAAAATTCTATTAGATTTCATATTATCCAACAAGTATGAGTGTAATTTCGCGAATATTCATTGATATCACCCGATTCGGCACTGGGGAATGGCTGAATAAAGAAGGAGGAGCTAGTTTGGTGGGTTCAATTTATGGTCTATGGTTCCAAAATATTCCTTCAAGCTTTTTCTAATTGATAAATGTATCAATTTTTCACTAACAGGGGCGAAATCAATCAAATTTGTTTCAAACATTTCCCGAAGTCAAAACTTCGGGGATAATGGAAAATAAATATTCATGGGCGCCCCACAGCGAAGGTGCCTGACCCGGATAATGACTAGCGGCGGGTGGTTGTTTCACAGACATGAGACTACAAACTTCGTAGTGCGTGAAAACCGGAATATGAAGCACAACAGAAGTAAAAAGAAAGATAAGTCTAAAGTTCAACTTTTTTCTGTGCTCATCCAACGAAAAGAGGTTTTACTCCATCTATGCTCGTACCCTCTATTTCATGAAAATGTATTTATATGTTGTAGAATAATAATACATAGATAAAACGGAAGATAATATTGTATTCAGATGAACATAAACCCCCCAAGAAGACGCTCCGCTTATAAAAGATGGCAAGCCATAAAATGCATTATATCAGCCGATTTGGTCCAAGCCAATAGTCGGATTCTCTCACACTTTTTTACTGCGTTTGGGAGTGAGACGCTTGTTCAACGGCTTGGCCGATTTTAGCCTATCGCACAACAGTACTGGTAAGTGTGGTGGATGATTCACTCATCCCACCGAGACTAAAAGATATTCTTCATGTTGAATAATAACATATTTTATTTGTAAATTATATGGGGATGTGAACCCTTTAATGTTACTGTGGATTATTGCTTTACAGCCCACTTTAGCTCGGAATTTGTTAGAAGATTACTTAACTCAAATGTCATAGTATGATATAATTTCAAGAGATTGACATTCACAATGAAATAGTGTGTCATATTTCATACTGGTCACATTTTAAAGAGTTGTAGTGCTCAGCAATAGTAGGCAATGGGTCGTGGGTTCTGGTCCTTATAAGGGAAATGGAATGAAAATCAGAGAAGTCAGTTTGAAGGAAAAATTCCACCCCCCCCCCCCCCCCCCCCCCCCCCACCTCATTTGTAGTGTAATTGGCAGAAATCTGTCAAGCCGTTGATGGAGCGTATCACTCCCAAACACAGCCAAAAATAGTGAGAGAATCCGACTATTGGCTTGGCCTAAATTGGATGATATCATGGATTTTGTGGCTTGGCTTATTTAGTACGCAGAGCGTCTTTTTGGAAGACATCACACATTTTCGGTGGTCAAGAAGGAAAAGGTTGGAACGTATGGGCTGCTTAGGGTGGAGTCAGTCATTTAATTCGACTTTAGTTGTCCGAGAGAAGCTCCCTGTCAAATTTAAATTTCCTAGGGCAAACAGGCGGGAATTTGGCTCACATAGCTGATCTGTTCATCACTTAATGCCCAAGAGATGCTGCTCCCTATCATATTTCAGATTCCTAGGTTGAATAGTAGATAATTTAGCTAACTCAGCTGATCAGAATAGATCCCATAAATTCTTTTGCCTCATTGTGTATCAGAGAGTCCCCCACCAGATTTCAACTTCCTAGGGTAAACAGTAGAGAATTTAGCTCACTCAGCTGACCAGGAAAGTGCCCCAGAGTTTATTCGTATCTTGATGACCCAGCGAGTCTCGCTTTCGAATTTCATCTTCCTAGAGTAAACGGGAGAGACTTTAACTCAATAAGCTGATCGGAACTTGGTCGTAGCTGCTCCAAAACCACAAAAAACACTTCCTCAGGTCAAATGGCCTACGTTTTAAATTTCATCAAAATTGGCTGAGGAGAACTGGTAGAAGTGGGTGGGCAATACAAGCCATACCCTTCCTAATAACTATTTATAAAATCAAACAGGTGTGTGTGCGATTTCCACTCTTCACAAAGTAATAAGTTTGCCGTACAAGTGCAATGTGATATTACATTTGGATTCTCCCAGAATGTGCCATTTATTACGCTGTTATTAATTGAGAGTCCCCAGCTTAACTGTTCGGGACAACGATGCGCCTGTCAGATTCTTATCAGATTCCCCTGAAGAACGAAGGAATCGTGAGCCGCCAACCAGCTCGAACGCCCCATTGACGTAAAGTGAGTGTAATTGTCAGTTGAGAAGCCAACGATTTGTTCGTGGCACCTTTAGCCTCTGTCCGAATCGCATTCTTATCGGTACCTGCTGCCAGAAAACTCCTTTCTTTTGAGTCCTTCGTTTCGCTTTACAAACGGCCTTCAAGGATTTTAATTGACAATTTAGTTTATGTTTAATGCAAATCGAGAGGCTTGAGCGGAGGCGAGAATGCATCGAACACAAGCGGATTAAGTTTTATGTCTGGTCATACTCATTTTGGAACCAAAGATGGAGCGATTACCTACCTAACGTAGGTACATTCCAGTAATTCTAACACAAAGACGCAAATAGAATGAATGAATTTCTAATTGAAACGGTTTGATGCAAGAATAGAGACGGGTAGGCATAAACAATATTCAAAAGGTTGGCAGATTTCGTCCGCAAGGAAAAATACAGACAGTTCAAAATACTTATTCAACCCGTGGCAACAGATTTGTTGGATTTTTGCTTTCACACTACACAGAATTATAGGGAAGTTTTGTGTCCGTGAAAAGAGTCAAATTTTAGCACCCCAAAATCAAAATTGTCACTTGTTTCTTGCGTTACGGAGCATTCTGATCAATTTTGGTTACGTGTCTGTCTGTCTGGTAAATCCTTCTCACGCCCAAAACTATACCAAGGGATGCAATTTTTAAGGGATAGTGCGGGTTAGCTCTTAGACCGTCCCCAATAATTTAAAATGCCGTCGGTTAAACTGTAGCCTGTACGCATGCGCAGCGTTAAGCTCAGCAGGTGTTGGGTATATGTTCTTGAATAATGCCCTACAAATTGTATCGCAACTGGTGAAGTAATAAGCATTGCGCATGCGCAAAACTAATATCAATTAACATAGGCAAAACTCCGAGTCTAATGGAGCGATTTTGATGAAATGTTCAGGGGTAGTGCGGGTTAGCTTCAAGACGATCCCCTATAACTTCCATTGCCGTCGCATAAATCAGTCAGTGATCCTGCGCAAACGTTAATTTCTCATACCGTCGATTTCTTAACAACTATTGGTCCGATTTCGTTCGAACTCGAAGGGTTGTTGGGTCCAGGATGATGCCTTTTGTACATTATCGCGTTTGCTTGATTTTGATGAAATTTTCAATTATTGTGTGGGTTAACCTTTAGACGGTTTCCGCACATACAAACAAATTACAGCCCTATTTTGCATCTAGCATGTCATTCACATGTACTAGATACTGTTATATTTTGCATGCAATCGTTTCGACTCGTAGTTTCATCTTCAACTAATTCTATACATATTACAACATGTGAGTAAACTATGCTGCCAACCCAACTTGGCAGACTTTTTTAAATCACATAACAAATAGCCTAAACGATCCTTAACTAATAAATACAGTGGAAATCATTTATAAATTATTTCCACTGTATTTATAAGTTAAGGACTGATAAGTTAATGACATAACGTTATTTGTTATGTTATAAATAACCACATTGTTCCGTCTATAAAGGCGGAATCTTGGACAGACGGTTTAGCCCGCTATATAAAAACGTTAACTTTTTGTCGCTTATAATGACAGCGCTATAACGTCTAAATCGTCATAAAGAGGATGTTTGGGTGTTCTTTACTACGGCCACTCATTTTTAATTTCTGATTTATCCCATTCAAAACTCCCTATTCTTTACTGTCATTATTAGAAAGATCCTAAGTACGATTAACATTAATTAATCATGGTTTTTAAAAATTAGGAGGCAGTAGTCTAGGCAAAAACCTTATTTCTGTCACCTCAAGGCTTGAATTTAAACAATTAATCGCTTATTGTCAAGCAATTAGTCAAGTAGCAACTGTTGGACTCGGTCTTGTTCGATTTCTGGAGAGACAGGGGGATTTCCTATCCTCGATTCCAACAACAGATGTTGATATATTATTCCAACTGACCTATTATTTTTACTGAACGGATTCATTTAGGATATTTGTTTATTCCTATGAAGCGAGTTATTGGACATCCAGACCACCAAACTGTACACATCATTCTGATTCATTTTCAAATTAGAGGAGTGATTTAGGATATTTTTTATGTTTGAGATGCGAGCTTGCGAGCATCCAGACCACCGAATTAGACATGTCACTCTTACAATACATCCAATTGAACACATAGTATGACAAATTTTACTTTTGACAAATAACAAGTACTAGGACAAATTGCTCAGAAAGATGTGTCTAAACGATTTCCACAGTAATTGTTGTTTACCTTATTTTGCGGTTTAGGCTCTCTATTGAGGATTTCCAAAGGAGTGCGGATGCTGGGCTTCCCCAAGTACCAGTCTTCTTGAGGGTTGTAATCTCCCAGGAGTTTGACGAGACGGTGTACATTAAGGTAGTTATCATCGTCTAAATGACAGAACCACCTGTAAAACAAAAAACCAATACATTATTTAGAATTAGAATTAGAATTAGAACGTGTATACACATTGTATGGGTCTAAGACCTGAAACAATTAAGATCGATTTGAATTTGTGATCGAGTTCTCATAGGCACCTTCCAAAGAGTTGACCCAAATCTTCAAGGGCAAAAAAAATATGGGTCAATCGAGTCTCCAGAAACAAGTTTACTATTTCCTGCACCAGTTATCTCGTTTGCATCCTATTTCGGGTCTTCGCTTCCTCAAAATGTCCCGAGGGGTTCAGACCACTTGCCGCAGCGTCTGGTTTGGAAGATGTGGGTTGTTTATTATCCCACGGTACCCAAACCCGATGCACCGTTTTTATGTTGGGCCTTCGAACGGCATGAAAGCCCGCCGTACTCCCAATAAGCCCTTGCGGGAGGAGTATTAGCCCGAGTTAAAAGCGGTCTAATGTACATGTTTTCCATCAAAGGTCCGAGCGGACGGCCAATCATCTTCGGATATCAGAAGGGATAATACCCAGCGTTTATTCTCAATCTTCCCCGCGCAATTATAACCTTGCTATCATAAGGAAGATGTGTCTGAAAACAACCGTCCCGTCGTCTAAAAGATGCTTCGACAGCCAGGGAAATAATTGAAAGGAATACGAAAGTCGCTCAACAAAGAAAACACTCATTCCCCCTAAATCTGGCCCAATGTGCGTCAGGCTTCCACAAAAATTGTCAAACTCATACATTTTCTGTTGGAATTCAAATCCTGCCCCTATATTTTTATAGTCTCATATGTTCATTAACTTAGCCCCGTTGAGAACGTTGAGTACTTTATAAAAATATATTTTTAGTTCTGTATTATTTAAATGTAAGAGGTTATGTACCCAGCACGCTTCCACTGCTGAAGACAGTGAAGACGGGGCAGCCATAAACAAACAGAAGGTATCTTTCTCTACAAAATATCTACCAAATGAGCCCATCCCTTTTCAGCCCTCAGTTCCACAGAAATCGCTCGAGTATATCAGTTGTTCATAATAACGTTAACATAACAATCTCGCTTGTCAAGATAAAGTCACCCGCTCTGTCAGTATTATCAATATCTACCTCCTCTATCCTACAGTAAGCTGAATTTAAATCCAAGAATAGACAAGAAGTAACGAACCGAAGGTTAACCAGGAAATTTTATTCCACTTGCATCGAAAGGATAGTTCTTGTAATAGGAAGTATAGGCGTGGTGGTGAATAAATCGTTCTGTAAAAGGCGGTGGTCCTTGAAGTGAAGCTAAGCTAAAGGGTACATTCCAATAGACTTGAAAGGCAAAAGCACTTGCACAGATCACAACAAACCAAACACCTGAACGTTTTATGTCAAAAGGGAAGATGTGACATCTACAGATTACAGAATCGTCGGGGGCAAACACCTAAAGTTGTAATTCGTAAAATGCAAGAAATTATTGGGGAGTTTTTGTATTTCTCGTATTGGTATTTCTTGTTAACACGAAAACAAGCTGTTAGAGCGAGCACGATAAATGCTAACCTTTTCGCATTGATTTCTCGTAGCGTTTTCCTAAGCCTGAGAGAAAGAGAACTCTTATGGAGACGTTAACGTGACTCTTGAAGTGAATCACAGCTAAAACTCAATTGTCACAGTAGACAATTTCCAAAATATAACATGAATTAAGGAACAACGAACATTCAGCTCTACACCATACAAAAAAGATTCAGCCGTGAAGAATGCGAATCTTAAACGTGTAAAATGAACCTTGAAATGAAATCTTGAGAATGAAGAAGCTGAAATCTTCGATAAAACTTCGAAAGCAAGAACAAAATGCCGCTAATGACCCTTCTGGTTGAGGAGCGGGGGAAAAAACACGAAAGAAAGACTAAAACAAAGGTTAAACCAACAACAAAAGACGGCACGGGAAAAAGTCAGGCGATTTTGTCGGGTGTGTGTGTGTGTGTGTGTCCATACCAACTGCATGATAGTTGCTAAGTTATTCTAAAGAATAATCCAAGAGAAAGGTCAAGTTGTCTCGTAATTACGATTCCGAAAAAGCAGAGCGCGAGTAACGCTGACTCTTCCCGTTCCGAAAAGCGTTTCCACGTAACGAAAACCTCTTCTCGATTCGGAAAGGCCATTTTCTTATACGAGAAAATGATTACGAGAAGCACAAATACTCACTATTATTATTATGAGAATCCGGATGCCTAGCAACTTTAGACGCTCTTGGAAAAATAGTCCTAAGCATTACATCTTGCCAGAACTTGGAACATGTTCCTTGGGAGAACAGGAGAGAATTTAGGTCACTCAGCTGATTAGGAAAGAGCCCATTATTTCAATCGTCTCTTAATGTCCCAGAGAGTCTCCCAATCAAATTTCAATTTCCAAGTTTCTTTCCAGTCTAATAGTGGTTGCAATCATGTTTACAAAATTAACTGAGAAGGATCACCTGTATGTTAACAATTATTCAGAAACCACGCTCATACCCCACATTGTTGGCCACGCACTGCGCAGTGGTTAACATAATACGGATAGGTAAATCGAGAGCTTCCCAACAACTGGCGAACGATTTTTGTACGATGATTAATGCCTAAGATACAGTTCCGTAGCAACAATTTGGTTGTAAGCGATAATCATCAGAAAATAGGAGCGTAACGCACTAAATGTCACGTAACGATAATTTTGTCTCATTTTTGGCCGGGTTATGATGGCAAAAACATGTTCCATGTTAATAAATTATTATTAGGTTCGATTGTATTAGGGCGAAATGGCGTGGATATTGTACAGGCAAAGAGAAATAGTATAGCCTGGTCAACGAAACGGAAATTTGGATACTGTTAAGTGAAATCGTCGTCCCTCACTACTACCCCCCACCCCACCCCTATGCTATTTTCCCCCGGAAAAATATCCATAGTTCAGTATTCACCATTGAACCTTTGCCACCTGATCTCGCTTGATAGCCCGGTCCCGAACAGTTTAGCTAATTATTCTTTTAATTCTGATTGATGGTATACCGTATACATTATACCTATAATTTATGAACTAAATTCCAGTTTAAGCTAAAATAAAATAAATAGTGGCCAACAGTAGTGATTTAAATAGAAGAATAGAAAAGATTAAAACAATCTAATGCAGCAATATTTTTATTCTGACCAAGCATTTTGCTGGTTTGAGTTTGTTAACATTTTGTTGTTTCTCGTTCCTGGTTTCCAGCCCCGTATTTTATTTCACGTACTTATATAATCAAATTATGCGAAATGAAAGAGTTCGTGTTTAGCAGAAAGTGTGCTTTTCGCTGTGAAGTAACAATCCAGGATAAACCTGTATGGGGGGGGGGGGGGGGGGAGTAAGTCTAGCATAATAATATAAATAATGAATGTACGTAATGAATGTACCTACGTGATTTATAATCATGACAAAAAGATCTATTGTAAAGTCTTTGTATATACAATAACAATTACTATAAATTGATACTAAAACCATGAAATGAAATTAAATCCATAACAGTTCCAGTTTCCCCATCATTGACTATTAGATAGACCTTCTACACAGATCACTTGTTTATAGATTCAGCAGAAGCTATAACATATGATCATCCACGTATAACTACAAAGGCGTCCATTTTTGATGGAGTAAAATAAAGCAATTCTTTCTACAGGTAAAACAATTTATTATAACTCGGTTGAAGAAAACAAAATGGGGAACTTTCATGTGTTGGAATTTCTCACTTTTGACCTCAGATTCGGATTCAGCGCACTTGAAAACCCCATGGTTCCAATTTTTAGTTCAAAAGACCGTTTAGTTTGGCTAATAAACGGGTAAGAAGATCACGCGTGACGTAGTAGTGCAAGGGAGCTGAGGGTTCCCCCCAGGCGGGCGGGGGCCGTGACGTCATCGTGCAAATGAATGTCAAGAGCCGTATTACTAGTCAAATACCCATCATATAGCACCTTTTCGGAAAGCTCTCGTCAAGATCTTTCTTTTGAGCAAATAAAAAATAACCATGAAAATTCCCCATTGAAATTAATCAGTTGATCAATCGTCAGAGATTTTTACTAAGCTCAAGTGTGTTCTCATTCACGACCATGTTGACGTTATTTTTTCTTGCCCAAGGTCAGCCAAGGAAGAGCGATCGGGTGATCGATCCAGATAGTTTCACACGGTTCAATAAAATGAAAGTTAGCAAAAGTGGTGCTAGGAGTTCAGAGCCGTCTAGTGCCCAACATTTTGACGCCTCGTTTTTGCTTAAATAGAATCGATCTACCGTTACATATTTGGCGTCAACGATTTAGGAGGCATGCCTCTCCCAGGATACCTATGCAACAAACAAACAAAAGTTTGAGCCTTCAGGGTGAGGTTTGAGGGGGCCAATGTAGCGCGGAAGTTCTACTCTGTTACTTATCTCGGCGCGTCTCGTCATTGCAGTGGCGACCAGATGGTTTTTTGAAGGCTTGACGCGAGACTTGCGGCTTGTCGTAAAACTAGTAAGTATCCCAAATATCAGGTTTCCAGCTCAACAATTACATAAAATATTGAGTTTTAGGGGCATTTCAACGATTTCTGACGACTGTGCGGTACGACCGGCTTACTGCAGACGTACGGATTTCGGTTTATTATTCTCGATAATGAACGTTCGTATGAGACAAAGAGAACAGTTATTTAAAATCCCCCAAAAATTTGCTGCTTTTACGTTTCTAGATGTGTAGAATGCAAGAAATTATTTGTAATAATCCATTTGTAATAATTGGTCTTGGGATCGATCATTAGGTACCTTGATATTTTCTGACCTCAAGTCTTGATATTGCTTAATGATATTTTTATAAGGCAGTTTCTATAACAATAAATAAATATTCGAAGCAAAATTGTTTTGTTTTGTATGGAGGTAGCGAATAAATTATGAAACTATTACTACTTCGCGTAAGCATTGCTTTCTTGGAAGTGTCGGTGAGTTTGAACCGAGGCAGAAATGCGACGTTGGGTGAGTTTCCATACGTAGTAAGAATTCAGATTTATGAAGAAATTGACGAGGGTGCACATAATCACACGCACGATCATGATCATGTTCACGTTGATGCCGTTGCAACCGGAGTTCTGATCGCAAACACGCGCATCCTCTCAACCTGCGATTCCGTCGGAGTATTCGCAGGTCCACTCATCAAACTTTACGACTTGGAAAGAGTCAGCATTACAGCTGGATCCGTGTCAGAAGACGGAGAAGGCGGTCAAAGTAAACATCCTACCTTCAGCAGCGCTCATCCTTTCTGCTTCTCCTTGCTTGTCTCGAAAACCGTATTATTCAATTACGGGATTTACATCATTCCTGAACCTTACGAACACCCGCACGTCAGACCAATTGAGAACCTGATAGATACGCAACGGCATATGGAAAGAGCGTTGCACAAAATGTGGGAGGGGCGGACCTCCGGGAAATGCGTCACGGCGAGCTGGGGGAACCCAATGAAGCAATTCGAAGGGAAGGGTATGCCGGATCATTTTCAAAGGTATTCGCCGGTACTGCAGACCACTTCGGTGGACATCGTTGATTTTCCATCATGCTATAAAGCGTGGTGTACCGAGTTCAAGGATTGTATGATATCCATATGGGAAAACGGTTTCGTGTGCGCGAAAGCCAAAGCAGGAGGACCTTGTGAAGATGATGAAGGCGCACCTCTCGTATGTTCTGGTCAACTGTTTGGCATCCACGCCAACCCTCAAGAGTGTAAAGACGCTGGATTGCCCAGACATTTTCTAAGGATCGATCTGGAGTTTGGTTACGTTTACGGCGTAGAAGGCAAATCAGTGACTCGTGAGACCAATTCATACGTAGTGATGACAGCATTTTTTTTAACCTTCTGGAAGTATTACGGCTTTGGGAGATAAGCTTATGCTTTATCACGAAGAACAACAATTTCTTGCAGCACAATTTATATCGTTTCAACCATTGTTTTCTCCATTCAAAAGAATATTGTTTCTACTCTCAGCCAACGAATTGACAGTATTTATGGATTTAATAGTTTTATATATAAAATACACTGAAACGTCCGCTCGCCGATAGATCCGCAACACCAGGAGACATTTCCATGTTTTGCGCAACACCCATCATCATCTTCCCTGGTAGTGCTGATTTATCGGCGAACTGACGTGGTTTTTTTTTTTTTTTTTCATTTTTTTTATTTATTTTTTTTTTTTTTTTTTTCATTTTTTATTTTTTTTAATTAGAACATCACAAAATTTTCACACAAAAAACGGAACTAAAGTAGCGGCGGATCTAATTTCTTTGTTATCTAACCTATGAAGCTGAAATTTGAAATGGAGAACCCTTTTGGGCAACTAGACACGAATCAAAAAGTCTAGAGCCTCCCCCTCCCTCCTGCCCAGATCAGCTGAGTGAGATCCGAAGCCATGTTCTTTGCTATTCACCCTATGAAGCTGAAACTTCAAATGGAGGCCTCTAGGATCATATAAAAACTAATCATGAGGTCTAGAGCTCCCCAAGATCAGCAGAGTGAGATCCGGAGCTGTTCTTTGCAGTTCAACCTATGAAGCATACATTTGAAATGGAGCATGTTCCACGTTCTTCAATGTTAACCCGAGGCTTGAGGTGGAAAAAGAGGTTTGGGGTCCCCCAGCGGGGTCAAGGGGTAGAGCATCTTGTAAGGCACGTATCATGTACAGAGTTTGTGTACGTTGTCGTTACGTTCTTTCGCGTCCTTTCGTTTTATCTAGGAAGATTATTTTTAAAAAACAAAAATATATAAATAATAATAAAATAAATTAATTTAAAAAAAAGAAGCAAAAACCTAAATTATTTATATTACTATTGAAGTATTTCATCAATAACGTAAAGTAATGTGATGCACTATGTAAAATTTGCCGATGGTGCTGAGGTGGTTAATCAGAGTAGGGATTGACGCAATAACGATTTTAACGTCCTCTACTTTGAAGTTTTGTATTTATGAATAATACAACTGGAGACCAGTTTCGACCAATAATGTCATCATCAGTCCTATAAAAATAAACAAAATTTTCGTCTTAATGTCTAAATAGTGGAAATATATATATAAAAGTAGATATTACGTCATGTGAAAATGACAAAATAATTTGAGAATCATTAACTAAATAAATTTGTCATTGTACTAAATCTATTAAGGGGAGGGGGGGACATATCCCTCCACTCTCATTCAGTACAGTTTGAGCAGTTGAAGCCGACACTTCAACGTTCTGCTGAGTACCACTGTTGGTTAACACATTTTTCACAGTAACCCTCATTCATACCTATATAATTCCTGTGCCCTCGATGTATGCCCCCCCCCCCCCCCCCCGGCCCCTTCATAGATTTAGAACAGTGTCAAATTTAAATAAATAATTATTTATTTAATCGATGATTCTTAAATTATTTCGTCATTTTCACATGGTGTAATATCTATTTTTACAAATATACATTTCCACTATTTCCATTATTTAGACATTAAGACCAAAATGTTCTTTATTTGTATAGGACTGATGATGACATCATTGGTCGAAACCGGTCTCCAGTTGTATTATTCATAAATACAAAAATTATGGCAGAGGACGTCATAATCTTCATTACGTCAATCCCTATTATAATGTGATGCATTTTTTTCAGATATTACCAAGAGATCTAAAGTAAACAAAGTTTTCAGCTTTTCCGTAACTCTTTGTGTGATGCAAATTGTAATAATTTACCACCATGGGGCGAACTAATTACATTTATTTACAATTTCCGACTAGATCATCTTGGAACTAAGTTTGGCAACTCGCTCGTAAAATTAATAGCGTAAAAGTGAATACAACAGCGCTTGCGGCAAGTCGGTTGATGGTAGAAGAGTCTTTTACATTAAACACATAGTTGAAAGCCAAATCGATCCTGACAAAATGGCGAGGAAGCCCCTCGTCGACACAGCCTAAAGGGTTATTGTGGATGGCGTACAGATGACCTCCGCAGATCAGAGGAGCACCCTTGTCGTTCAAGCATGGACCTCCTTTAGCCGCCTCGGCGCAAACGTAACCATATTCCCATATCATGATGAGACAATCGTTGAAATACCGGCAAGTCTTCTCATAGCAATAATCGTAATCCACAATTTTCATTTCAGTTGTTTGCAGAATGTCAGAGGTGGTTTCAAAATTGATTTGAGTGCTTTTGGGGTCGTACGTCTTCGGGAAGCCCCACCCAGCGGTGTAACACTCTTCATGGGACGCACCACTGTACAAGTTTCGGAGAGCGAGTTCCATGTCTCTGGAGCTTTTGAAATTGGCTGCCACGGGTCTCATGGGTAGATTTTTAGCCTTCGCGAGTGTTTCAAACTTTTTGACTTCGTAGAAACCATAGTTATGCAAGACATATCCGGACATTAAAAAATAACAATACGGGTGGACGCTACTGTTATTAGGCGAAACAGTGATCCCCTCTTGCATGCTGTCAACCACACCACCCGTAATATTTACTAGAGATGTATTGTAATATTTAACGGTTCTGGCGTATGTGAAAAACCCCACAGAGTCACAAGTGGTAAGTACTCTCGTCAATGTTATCAGTACTCCAGTAGCCACAAATCCTACATGGTAGGAGTGGTCGTCTGTGCCGCCACTATGGTCATGTTTTTTGTCTTCGTCGCTTAATCCGGTAGCTATTTCACAAATAAAAATTCGTACGATGTGAGGAAACTCTCCAACGCGAGCGTCCCTTCCATGATTCACTGCTACTACCGCAATGAGGACACGTAACCCAACGTATACGGACAGCATCACACCGAAAGATTCCAAACCAATTTTACCTCCGTAACTGGATCGTAGGTTAAGCATATTTAACTGTTCACTGCGTAGGATAACGTGGCTAAGACAACTTAAGACTTTTGATCAAGTTCAGTTATTCTCCAGCATAGGTGACAAACAAATCGATGAAAGGTATAGTCCAGAGTCACAAATTTGAATAAAATGTTACACCAAACATGTTCAGAACTAATGAAAGTTCCAAAGCTATTGGTATGGAAACCAAAATATAACCAATATCGTAAAAAACACAACTAGAGTGTTTCGTGTTAAATTTGCCAAAATTACCTTACTTTTTGATTTTGTTGGTTTTCTGAATCTCTTGTAGGTAGAGTATATTGCACAGTGAAAGCATAACTTCATTTAGTCCCAGTTGCTCACATGAAGAACTTGGGAACAACAAGAGCTTTCGTATGTCTGCAGTCATTTCTTCTATGAGCTGTAGTAAATCGTCAAGTTTAACTTGTAGTTATGCCTACTTGCCGTGTCTAATACAGATATTTCTTGGTGACCAGTAAATATTTGCAACCGAAAAATTGAACGATGAATCCAGTACGATTCTCAATATCCATAATTTTCTTGAGAGTATCAATTTTATGTTTGAACCATGGCAGAGATGCGAGGCTGGGTGAGTTCCCTTATATAGTGAGAATCCATGTGTCCGAAGATGCTTCTGAGATTCAAAGCGGAACAGATGCTGCGATTGTTGCAACAGGAGTTCTAATAACACCAACGAGGATTGTCACAACTTGCGACTCGGTAGGAACTTTTACAGGCCAGAACGTCATTCTGTACAATATTTCGAGAGTCTCCATCATGGCGGGATCTGTTTTAAGCGGCGGTGAAGGCGGAGAAACGAAAAAGCCTAATTTCATCAGCGCTCATCCGTATTGCTACTCCATAATGGCTACGAAAGTCATACTGTTCAATTACGGGATATACACTATTGCTGCACCCTTCAATCCATCGCTGCAAGTTACGCCGATGGATCGAAAAATCGCGAACAGAAAGGAATTGGAATTAGCGTTACGTCGTATGTGGGACGGGGTGGTGGACGTGGAATGTGTGACCGCGGGTTGGGGAAATCCAAGAAAACAGTTCGAAGGAGAAGGAATGCCAGATACATTCGAAAGATTTTCCAGAGTCCTTCAGACTACTTCCATGAAAATCGTAGATTTTCCATCATGTTACAAATCTACGTGCTCCCATTTCGGCGACTGTCTATTAACTATTTGGGAATACGGTTATGTATGTGCCCAAGCCCCTGAAGGAGGCCCATGCCATGAAGACAACGGTGCGCCTCTGGTGTGTTCTGGTCAGCTGTTTGCCATCTACACATACCCACAGAATTGTGAGGACGAAGGCCTGCCCAGACATTTCTTAAGAATTGACCTGGCATTTTCATACGTTTACGACCTAAAAGACAGTACTGACGCTCATAAAGCCAATGAATTCACTGTGGTAGCGACATTATTGTTAACTTGGGCATATTATTCGTACCAAACTACCTACTTAAGTTGGCCTGTTTAACCTTTGATTAAGAAAATGATTTACGGGTCTTGAGTAAAAGAGTAATAACGGAAATCTTGTTTAGCTGTAGTATTTACCATTAAGGACTAATCGAATTACGAATTTGATTACCTCATTCAGATAATGAATTGACAGCATTCCACAATCCTTATAAAACATGATTCTGTTAGTTGGTTTTAGATAGATGGAATTCAGTTGTCTGCATTTAGGTATTCAGTTTAAGTAAAAACTTAAATTAATCAAGAATGTAAGGCGATGTGTCAATCGACAATAAGGTTCGATGACCCTACATTCTAACAGGGTGACCCTGAATTGCTCCAGACACCAGACAGGAAACGTCCCTTCAGAAACCTTGTACCCTTCCGGTCAAGTTAGTGCAATTTTTGGCGCACTTTGGTGAGTCACCACGAGGCTATACGCAGGGTACAGACTGCCAGCAAATACGTCGCCTATTGCTACCAGTGTCGTTTAGAAAAAACTTGGTATATCAATGAAATGTACGTCCTTATAATATACGCATTAGGTACTCAACATGATAGCATATAGGTATTTAGTTTGCTGTTCAGACAATTCTATAAATAAATCCCTTCCACAAGACTCAAAATCAACCAAGAATGTGAGGCGATGAGTCAATCGACAGTGCGGTTGGACGCCTCTACACTCTGACAGGATGACGCTAGATAATAATAATAATAAGCCTTTATTCTGCTGGGTACAAGACTAGTACATGATGCAGACATGAATTACATTGTTATTGGACAATACAAAATGTGTATGACGGCTATTGATAAAAAATAAAAACTACAAATTAAGGGAGAAAGACATAAGTGGTAAATTAATTTTTAAAAAGTGAAGAATGATCGAAAGGGTGGGGGGAGGGGAGGGGGTTTGCATGTATGTCCAGGATTTCACTCCTTGGTAATAAAATAATCGATGACTGCCGACTGGAAACGCCCTAGGGTGGGCAACGAGCGTAAAGAAGTTGGAAGGGCGTTCCAGATCCTAGCCCCATACACCTGCAAGGACTTGCTGAAAAAAAATCCTTCGTGAGATGGAACCAGAATACCCACAGACCGCACAGAGGTGGACCTATGAAATAAAGAACGCAGGTAAGGAGGAGGGGAACCTTTCAGGAATAGAAACAGAAATTTAAGTATTCTCAAATTCAAGTATTCGTCAAGAGGCAAACAAAGTATAGTATATCCGTGAACTGAATGGCGAGGCTTTATGTCATGAACATAGCGGACACAGGCATTATATGCAACTTTTATTTTATTAAATAAGGCAGCAGAAAGAGAACAAGATATGAATGTAGAACAGTACAATAAGTGAGGGAGAACCAGAGATGTGGCAAGCCTTTTCTTGAGGGGATGGGGGGTGAAACGAGACAGGCGTCTAAGACTATGCAAAGCACCATATATTCGACCGCACACATGAGTTATGTGGTGTTCCCAGGATAAAGTCTTGTCAACGTAAACACCAAGATTTCTAACACGGGACAGGTAAGGTACAGGTACACCATCAACAAGAACTGGTGGAATGGGATCTGTCGGTACATTGTGTTTATACAATATGATGGCCTGAGTTTTCTTAGGATTGACCAAAATTCCATTTCTAAAGGCCCACCCAGCAACCGCCAGCAAATCAGTGTTGAGCTGATGCACTGACTCAACCAGGTAGTCGCCAAGTTTACTAGGCAAATAAACCTGAAAATCGTCAGCAAACATATGATATCGACAAAAGCGCAAAACATTTGGCAAATCATTCACAAAAAGGGAAAACAACAGTGGCCCTAAAACTGTACCCTGAGGGATTCCTGCTAGGACTGGGAGAGATTTTGAGGAGCTACCACCATGTGATACGTACTGCGTCCTACCCGTTAGGTAGGAAGACACTAGGGCGCAGGCAGAGGTTGAGAATCCAAAGAGGGCATTCAGCTTCTTGATGAGCAACGTATGCGAAACAGAGCCGAAGGCATTTTTGAAATCTAGCAACACCATAAAAGTACACATCCTTTGTTCCACACTTGACCGCACATCCTCAAAAACCTTCATTAGAGCTGTCTCACAGCTGAAGCCCCGTCGAAATCCCGACTGGAAAGGCGACAACAAGCTGTTTCTCAGGAGATGTTCGTTGATCTGTAGCTGAACTATAATCTCAAAAGCCTTACTAAGAACCGGTAAAATTGAAATCGGTCGAAAATCGGAAGGAACAGAGGGATTAGAAACCTTGGCTAGGGGTTTGACAATAGCAGACTTCCAAGCAGAAGGATATGAAGAAGTGGTCAAAATATGATTAAATAAGTATGTGATGTGATCGAGGAGTAAAGGTAAAATTAAAATAAGAAACTTCCTTGGAATTGAGTCAGTCCCAGTAGCATCAGATGAAATGGATCTAATTGCTATGTCAACCTCAGGAATATCGACATTACGGAAAGCGAACTCAGGAACACTGGTGCTTGAGTGAGTAAGTTCTGAATGCGTTTCAGGGACAGGAAGAGAGGAAACATCAACGAAATGAGCGTTGAGCTCATCTACACAAACGGGGAGAGATCCAAGATTGCTCCAGACACGAGGCAGAAACGTCCCTGAGTGTGTTGCCTTACATTCATAAACCCGAGTAAGGTTGTTTCTTTACATAAGTACCATATTTCTGGTTAAGTTTAGTGTGATTTTGGCGCACTTTGGCCCGTTACAATAGGGATACGTGCCAGGTAGAGACTCCCGGATGATCGATTTGGTTAATACCATTCCAGTCTTGTTTTCGGTTGCTGGCTTTCAGACTATCGCGTTGTAAAACTGGTTATTCGCTGAAATGAAAGTCTTTGTAATGTAAGCATTGCTCATCACATGTGCATGTTGTAATTCAGTTAGTTGTCAACTAATTCTCTAAATGAATCCCAACCCCCCCTTAAAAACTCGAAATTAATCAAGAATGTAAGGCAATGAGTCAATGGGCAATGCGATTTGGTGCCCCCACGTTCGGGCAGGATAAGGCTGAATTGCTCCAGACAAGAGGCAGGAAATGTCCCTGAGTGAGTTGAGTAATACTATTCCATCCATAGACCCGGTGAAGGTTGCTTCTTCATGTACCTACCATATTTCCGGCTTAGTGCGATTTTGGCGCACATTGGTCCGACACAATAGGGATATGTGTGAGGTACAGACTCCCTGATGATCGATTTTGTTAATACCATTCCGGAGTTTTCGGTTGCTGGCTCTCAGACTATCACGTTGTAGAAGTAAAAATGGTTATTCGCTGAAATGTACGTCCTTCTAATGTACGAATTACTCAACATGTTAGCGAATTTTTGAAGAAAATTAAGCTATTGTTCTTGCCTCAAAATTTGTAGAATGTGAATTTTTGAAAAAATTTTATGCAGAAATCCGTTTCAGGCTATTCTGAATCATATTCTGAAGTTTAACGCATTTTTTTAATGTATGTATGTATGTATACATGTATATATGTATGTATATATGTATGTATGTATGTGTCATTCCAGACGATAACTGTCCTTAGAACTGTGCTAGAAACTTCAAACAAATTTTAAAATGTTAAGGACACAAAACGAAAGTTCAAGTTCGTTGGCCAGCATGATCGGATTACATCTTCGGGTTGAAATTTTCAAAAATGTAGTCAAAAATTTCAAAATAGCCTGTTTTTTGCGATTTGTTGTGCGAAATAATTTTTTCAGCATACTAACATGTGGTATATTCGAAATCAGCGTAAAATTTCCTATAAGAATATGTATCAAGTTTTCAAAAATTTCAAAGTTGAAAAATCAATCAAAAATCGAAATAATGCCGTTCGCTAGTTGTAAAAATCGGTAATATTTGCATGAAACATTGTCCAAATTCAGATTGAACTACTCTTATGGAAGTATCCCCGTATAACCAATCCTAGAACCATGCTGTTTAAAACGTAGTGTTAATAATCACAACTGATGAGTTTACTCTGTGCATGTGTTAATAATTTGATTCCATGTTTGTCTATCAAAATCATAAACTAAAATTTCTCAACACAATCAATAGCGACTGAAATGTCGAAGATTTCTTCAAAAATTCGCTCATGGGGTCATGCTGCATGACTGGCCTTTTTCATATTGTAATTCAGTCTGTAGTCAACTAATTCTCTGAATGAATATCCCCCCCCCCCCCCCTCCTCTTAAGACTCCAAATTAATCAAGAATTTAAGGCGAAGAGTCAATCGACAATGCGGTTTGACGCCTCTACATTCTGACAGGATGGCGCTAGATTACTCCAGACACGGGGCAGAAACGTTTCTGATTGTGTAGAGTAATAATCCTATATACTTATACCTGTGGAAGGTTCCTTCTCCATATACCACATTCCTGGTTTAATGCGATTTTGGCGCACATTGGTCCGACACAATAGGGATATGTGTCAGGTACGGGCTCCCAGACGATCGATTTGGTTAATAGGTACCATTCCGGTTAAGTTTTCGGTTGCTGGCTCTCAGACTATCACGTTGTAGAGCAGGGGTGCTCAAACGGTCGATCGCGATCGACCAGTCGATCGCGAGTGCTTTTTGAGTAGATCTCAAGAAGAAAAAATTTTTTAATAAGTAGGTAACTAAACTACAGAAATTTATTACGTAATAACACTGCTTGCGGCAAAAGGCGGCTTTATCAAAGGAACGCGCGGTACTTGTCAAAGAAAAGTGGCTGACTGATTTGGTATTTTTGACTGACATCACAATGCACTTAAACACCATTAACTTGGAGCTTGAAGGTAAAGGAAAAACTATTATTGAGATGATTAGCTCAGTAAACGCATTCAAAAGTAAATTGCAACTTATGATAGATCAACTGAAAAGAAAGGATCTGAAACATTTTCCGTCTTTGAAAGCAAAGATTCCTCAGTTGAATTATGATACGTATCAGGCTGAATTATCAAATATTTTGGAACAATTCGAAATGCGTTTTTATGATTGCAGTAAATTGACAAATATAGCATAATTTATGAGTTATCCTTTTTCATGTAAAAACATTGAGGAATTAGCTACTGAAGTAGCAAGTCAGTTTAATATGAACTCATGTTCTGTTGAAAATGAGTTGGTACAGATTATATCAGATATACATCTCAAAGCTACAGCATCTGATACAAATTTCTGGTGTTTTATATCTGAAGATAAATATCCGAATCTAAGGCAAATCGCCCATCAACTGACGGCAATGTTTGGGTCAACTTACTAGTGCGAGTCTGCATTTTCTGAAATGAAGATAATTAAGTCAAAATATCGCAATCGACTAACTGACGATCATATGTCATCATGCTTGCGATTGGCACTCAGTGGTTACGCACCATCTTATGAAAAGTATGCTGATGACATGCAGTGCCACGCTTCAACATCCAAAGTCACTCCTTAGTTGAGTTTAACACCATATGTAACTCTTTTGTTTTGTAACAACGAATAAACTCGCAATTTTGAATAACTAGGAGTTTTTTCATTGATATTGTAAAGAAGAACTCAAGTAAACCTAACCCAAACCTTGACTAAAATAATGTAAATTGTGCGGAAAGCTAATATCTATATATGCTACGGTACACCCTACCTAAGTAGGTAGGGTGTATCGTGTATGTACGACAACCCTGCATCACACATACTTGCAGCCTCTCAGAGTCGATCGTAAGTAGTCTAAAAATATTGAGGTAGATCGCCAGCAGTTCAAGTTTGAGCACCCCTGTTGTAGAGGTAAAAATGGTTATTCGCTGAAATGTACAATGTACGTCCTTGTAATGTTTTCATGTTGTTGTTATTCAGTTTTTGTCAACTAATTCTCTAAATAAATCCCCCCTTTACAAGACTCGAAATTACTCAAGAACGTAAGGCGATGAGTCAAACGACAATGAGATTTGATGCCACTACATTCGGACAGGATGAGGCTGAATTGCTCCAGACACGAGGCAGGAAATGTCCACGGGTGTGTAGAGTAATAATCTTCCATTCGTATAGCCGCGGAAGGCTGCTTCTTCAGAGACCGAGATCCTCCGCCAGATCGTCAAATCCATCCTAATGGGAGGGACAAGAAGCAAAGCTCCCCCGCTGCGGCGTGAGATGATCGTTCTAATCTCGGAGCGGACACGACGGGGCAGGCAGAGGGATGGAGCCGGTCAGCAGAGCACGGGAGACCCCTTTTCGAAATTCTCGGCTTGTCTCTCTCGAAAGGAAGATTGGAAGAAGCCTTCTACCGGTAATTAAGAACGTGACTCCGCGTGGGGAGCCCCCGCTACCATTACATGATAATGATATTACAATTACGGAAATCTCATCCTCAAAAAACTATCGGAAGGCAGCTGGACAATCAGCTTCCATCTTCTCATCTTCCTCGGGAGATTGGTTTGATCCCTTAGGTTCGAAGAACTTCTGAATTTTTTCGTAGAGTAGAAGACCAGAAAACGGCCTCACATTCCTACCCCCCTACGGCCTCACGAGAATCACTATTGAAGCATTGATGTATGAACTGGTTGCCGTGAAACGGAGTGACTTTGGTCCACTTATTGAGGTTTGTTAGCTCCCACGCCCTTCGGGTTCCCTGCATTTCTAAAGGCCGTATCACACTAGCATTTTTTTCTCATTTTTTCGGCATTTTTAATGCCTAAACGTGAAGAAGATGAAGTGCTTTTTTCCAAGGTCAGCTTTTTCTACCATTGCGCAACCTGGCGGAGCATTTTTAAACTCACTTGGGAGAATTGGAACATGTTCTAATTTTAACCTCCACGCAAGAAAAATGCTAAACATAACCCTTGGGGAGGTAGGTATCGGTTCAATGAAAAACCCCTAGGAGCCGTAACCTGGCAGATTTAATAAAAATGCATTCCGCCAGAATGCGCTGTTTTTGCACTTATTCCTCCTCAACATTCACAGCTGACATTGGAAAAAAGCACTTTGCCATCTTCACGTTTAGGCATTAAAAATGCGGGAAAAATTCGGGAAAAATGCTAGTGTGATACGGAGTGACTATGGTCCACTTATTGAGGTTTGTTAGTTCTCATGCCTTTCGGGTTTACTGCATTTCTATGGATTTTTTCTGGAAAAACATCTATCAGCGATATTTTTTTAGTTGTGGGCCTAGTTTTTTTTTAGATTATCAGACGAAGAGCTACCTAGTCATTTCCAAAGTTGGACTAATCTCACCCCGTAAAACTGTGTTTCACTCAATGTCTTTTCCGATTATTTTTCTCACTTAGAACGCTCTTGGATCATTGTCACCACGATATACGGGGTGACTATTCCAACATTGAAAAACGCTGCAAATTATTATACAAAGTTTAATCTACGCAGATCACTGGTTCTACTGAGTTTACTGGTTGCGATTCACTCACGTGTAGATGTATTTTTTATTGTCAATGTTTTAGCTATTAGGGAAACCAAATGCATGAAGGTACAGCGACCGGGGTGGTTTTAATAAATTTTTAGAAGGATTCATTATAATTTTTCATTATATATATATATGAAACTAAAAAAAAAAAAAAAAATACTATTACATTGAAAGTTTTTTCTTGATCGATTACAAAGGTTCATTATTGAAAATAATAAACCAAAATTAATAGGTCGACGTCGGATGATCTAAAAAACATTCACCGACCATAAAAATCCAACTTCTCAGCGAGAAAAATAACAGCTGGCTGTTTCCACCCCATTTGAACCCATCAGAACAATTACAAAATAAAAAACGTTAATGGATCGTAGCCGGATAGTGAAACTAACCCAATATACGGAACTTGTGGTGTGGCTTTCTCGAGTCAGTAACATGAATGTGAAGATCATAAAAATGTTTCAATAATTCTAACTTCAAGGAAAGCAGCTTAATTAGGCATTGAAAAAATAATACTAAATAGTGATGTTATGTTTGAGCATGCGCGAAAGCTACTATTGAACAGCTACAGACTGAACAATCACAGTCTACAATTCGATCCTGAAATTTTCAGGATGAAAGTAGTGGAAGTCATGCTTGGCATTAGGATTTGAGACTCTCTCATGCGCAGCAATTACTAATGATACAATCGTGATTAAACTCATATGGGATATTCAAATCGTCATCGACCAACTGACCTCCGAATTTGAGCGAGATCGCGGACGAGTAGGCCATGAGAAGATGGCGTTTGAATAACAACGTTGGCGCATTGAAAACTATCAATTTTTCAGAGATGAATATTGATAGAGGGCCGTACTCACCGTATTTAAAAAAATATCCCCTCCCTGGGAGTTTGCCAATGCCAAAATCTATATATAGTTATTTTTCTGAAAATTCTTAAGGTGCTTTCCAGAGTAGTGTAGCAAAATCCATCAATGTTAATACACACAAATCTATCGCTATTCAATCGTTTCATCTCAATAAACACAATGGGAATAAACTGAAAGTGATAGATCTTGGGGTTTCGGCTCCCCGGCACAGCGATATTTTAAAAGCTCCATTCAAACGTCCCGTGTTTTCCCTTAGTCACTCCCGGCGAGAGAACAATGGTTGACATGCTAGATGCAAACTAGGGATGGCACCGATGAACCAAGCACACTCGTTTAAGGGCTTGAAGTTTTCAATGACATATTTATCACCAGGTCGCCTATTCATCTGTCACGTACCTTCCATTTCAAGCCCCGCGAGAAGTCTTCTCGAGTTATCTATTTGATTTTTTATTCGTCCTTTCGGTTTTGTTTTCAGACGGAGGAGGCACTGAGAAGCTGGATGGAAAACGAGCTGTGTAGGGGAGAGTGGGGTAAAACCGCCAAGTCGGGGAATACCGCCAAGTCGGGGAATACCGCCACCCCATACAGTTATTTAACCACCTGAGTGACAAATCTTGTAGCCAAATATCGCCATCTTCGGATCAGCAGTAATGTTGGAAAAGTTGGTTTGAGGTCATTACTTTGTTTTCATCGAAGATAAGCGAGTTCACAGTTTTTGAAGCTTGGCGTTCTAGTTTAACTGTTGTGGAATTTTCGTGGTAACAGTTTTTCATACGTTTATGTAAATTGTTGAGCATGACGACGTAGAAAAATCATTTAGCTATAATTTCCACCCATTACTTCATGTGTTTTTACTGTTTTCCATAAACATGGTAGTTAACAATTTCTTTTACTCAAAGTCCTCAATTTTCAAAACAATGTAACATAACATTGTGCGATAATTCATAGGAACAATAAGACCCCAATCCGAATTGCGGTTTCAGTTGAATATGCACGAAACTAGCTATCGAGCTAACTCTACTTACTAGACTGGCTTTCTCAAGATGTAATCGTAATCTACCACTTCCCGAGAGGCGCCGTTACAAAATTCAGGATACACTGGTATTAAGTCACATTTATCATGCATTCAACAATACGAAAATTTACGAAAATTCGTTCATACGATCATGCTGCATGACTAGAACCTTTTTTGTAACTTGTTTCTGTCATTTGAGGAATAAAGTTATTATCATCATCGTCATCCTATAATACTTCCCAAGTTTTAATACCTGCGTGCTGTTTACATAACAGGAATTGAGAAGAAAACATACTTGGGAATTCGGGATGGTAAAGGTGGTAGGAGGTGACGTAGAAAACCAAATATCAGCGTCATTGTAAAGTCAATAAAATGATGAATTTATTGTTATTCGTCGTTTGCCGATCTGTAGACTTTTTTTTCGAGAAAAAACGAATGACATTATTTGTTTGTGTTCTTGCTGTTGAATAAATCGCCCACTTGCACCAGATGTACGCGTCCTTTTGTATCTGAATGGAATTCCGTCAGTGTGGGCGGTAATTATGTTAAACAACGCCTTTCTCTCTCTCTCACCACCTAAACCCGTCGCGACCAGTTGAAGGCAGCAGTCCCGTATGCTCTGTATGTAATAATGTAATCATACATTTACACAACAGTCGTATCATTGCGTATTATAGAGTCATTCAGTAAGAGGCTTCAAGGTACTATCCATTTATCCGAGTGGATGTGAGGAGAATATTATGATGAAGTTGGGGTCACTAGGTAAATGGGTGAAGATCGGTGAGTATGGCCCCAGTTCTTGCTTGCTATATCTAGCAATATACTTGCAATCTGAAATATTCTCTAATCGGGGCGTACTTTACCTACTCGTGGTTATCATAATTTTATAATGTTGCTTACATGAACTCCACCGCACCTCGTCGTGGATAGAACACGAACTAAATAAGTCGCGACGAAATTGTGGAAACCCATTTCAAAACGGTTGTTAGTGAAAAAACGTTGTCTTTTTCTACGAAAAATAAAGAGTTACAATGTTAAATCGATTTCGACGGTTAGGCCCTTTCTAATGTGTACGAACCTTTGTGGCAAGGCAAGTGTACACATTCTTCAATTTCATGAACCAGACCTAGTTCCCCAGTTCAAGTACGAAAAATGTCCAGTCATGCAGCATGATCGTATGAGCGAATTCTCGTAAATTACCGTATTGTATGAATACTGTTAAATTGTTTTGAAATTTGAGCTTTTTGCGAGCAAGGAAATTGTTAACTAATAATTTTATGGCAAAAAAGTCTTCAAAATAAATAATCTCCTATTCAAATAGAGGATTTGAATTTTTAGCATTTTTGCAGTTTTTAAGCGAGCTTTAATGAAAAATTTTCAGCATGATTTTGTAAATGAATTTTTTAAGGTTCTATTTTATATATAATAAACTCTATTTGAGCAATACTCTACCAAGAAATATAAATTTAACGATTTTTAGCCGTTTTTAGTGATTTTGTTAGAACATTTTGTGAAATTTGACCAATTTAATGTGCTCAAAAAGTTCTGGCCAACGAACGCATCCTTTTGTTTGGAAAGCTTGATTTTTTGGCGCAAAAACGGAATTTTTATCTCAATCCTAAGGATAGTTATCGTCTGGAATGACACACACACACACACACACACACACACACACACACACACACACACACACACACACACACACACACACACACACACACACACACACACACACACACACACACACACACACACACACACACACACACACACACACACACACACACACACACACACACACACACACACACACACACACACACACACACACACACACACACACACACACACACACACACACATACATATATATATATATATATATATATATATATGAAAAAATGTTAAACTCTAGGATTTGTTTCAGAATACCTCAAAACGGATTTCAACGAAAAAATTTTTCAAAATTTTTTATTCAAAATTTTTTTGAGCCATTGCAATAGCTTATTTTTTTCGAAAATTCGCTAACCGGTTCTGACTGTTAGAACAGTCTTTTCATTGTGTTAGTTGCTGTTTGTTTGGAGGACTTTAATATGATTAAAAACTATCCCAAGAACTTGCATGATAGTTTACTAAAATTCTCATTCGAATCGGGCTAGCCGTTCGTAGTCGTGCTTGCCACCATACGCACATTATCAAACTTATTTACTGTTAGTATTTGTCCGAGCGATGTATTATTTTTCGAGATGGAAACTACTGGAGTGAAACGCTGCCAGATTAAATTTAATTCAGACATCTCTGTTCATAATTAATCATATTTCACATTTCTGCCAGAAAACATATTAATGATTCAATGTATTTCTCGAGAGGAAAATCCTTGAAAAGGATTTTTGTCAATAATTTATTAGAAATAAACATTATATATTTACATTCTTCTCCGTCGATAGTTGGGAATTGGTTCGGATGGTTCAAACAAGTCGGACCTGCTTTCTCCGAAGCGTCCAGTCTGTCCGCATCTGGTGACTTTACAACTTGGAGTTCTGGACTTCGTCTTAACGAGTTGGCATTTGGAGCCTCCATTTCTCCATGATATACAGCTGAGAACGAACCCCCATTATCTCTCTGCTGCTCGTGAGCTTCCAAATCGCCATCCCACTTCCTTCTGATATCAATCTGCTAGTCCTAATTGCTCAGTAGGAGCTGACTGGCCATAAAAGGTCAAATGGATACTTAGAATGGCGATTTTGGAAAGGATGGGTGTAACCGAGAGGTAAAACTCACACAGATAAATTTGTCTCCTAAAAAAACATTTTGCGGCTCATACCCAGGTCAAAACTAAGTTCCTTCTAAATGCTTTTATAAGCTGACTGAGTTAAATTTACTAAAAACTAAACCACTAACTAGCCAGCTCAGTATGAAAGGGACTACCAGGTACAAACCTTTTTTACATTATTGAGTGGGAATAATCTGATTCATTATTTATCGAAATGAAGTTAAAAAACTTTAATATATACGAAATTGCTCAACTTAACAATTTATGAAAAGCCCATGAAAATCCGCATGTTTTGACTCGTTAATCAGTAGTGAAATACTGGAATTTGCATCCAGATAATGACGCCACTTACGTTTCCCATCACTGGACGATTTGTTCTGCCGAGGTTTCAATAAACGAATTAGTCACTTCCGCACTAGTCATTAGTATTAGTTCATTAGTAGATATCCTTTCACTCACATATTTCCTTTACGAAATATCTGAATTAATTTATTATAGTGAATCAGTTCTCAGCCGCCTGCATATGAGTCAAGCGCTGCCATATAACTACCCTTTCCTGGCGGTTAGTTTTAGAAATTTGAATTTTCGGGTTTCCCCCAGGCGGGCGGGAGCTATGATGTCTTCGTGCAAATGATTAAAATTTCAAGAGCCGTTTTACTAGTCATATAGCCCCTTTTTGGAAAGCTCTCGCTTAGATCTTTATATTGAGCAAATAAAAAATAACCATGAAAATCCTCCATTAATTCCACTCGGTATGAAAGAAATTAGTGGTCTTTCGACTCAAAGCAGTGAAAATAATCCTTCCTTAGCAATATATAGCATTTCCAGACCAAATTAAACTTTTTCCAAACCTAATTTGGTGAGGAAAAAGTTTAATTTGGTTTGGAAAAAGTTTAATTTGGTTTGGAAAAAGTTTAATTTGGTTAGGAAAAAGTTTAATTTGGTTTGGAAAAAGTTTAATTTGGTCTGGAAAAGGTTGTATTTGGTCTAGAAATGCTATATTTGTTTACTCCTAGTTTCGATTCTGTAGCTGTCTGCGAAGTCAGCTCTTCCGGATCAATTTTAATCAGATCCGTTGACATTTCCTAGGAATACGCGGGTAAGGCCCTAGATGGTCCCTTATGGAAATCATTGCTAACAAAATTGATGTCCTAAAGATTTCGATAGTTTCTTCCAGACAAAAATCATAGTTTAGGGGGGTTTATAGTAGTGAGGGGTTACGGAAAAACAACCTTATTTCGCCTTTTTCATTCGTCTTTTTTTTACCTCTACGACTGGTTTAACTGCCTTCCATTGGGCCACCAGCACGATCAATGATCGAGTATTTTTGAGGAAATTAATATTCAAACTGGAAGGGGCAATGAATATCTCCAGCTTTCTTACAAGGATCTTGGGTATCACCACACCATCTACAAATAGTTGATCCGTTCTGAAGAAATAAAAGGTTCCACGTCAACTTATATTAGTCGAAAACATGCAAATCCATTTTAATCTCTGCCTGGCGTCGGTCGCGATATGTCTGATTTGCAATGTGAACTCGACCAACCGTTCAAGTTAACAACCGGTTCCGAAAATCATAATCTTTATTGACAAAGATCGCGACACCATCGCTACTCAGGGATTTCAGTCTGATCTAATGTATTTCTCGACTCACTAATGGAATCAGGGGTTTTGAAAATTCACTTTGTCCCCCATGTAGAATCCAGAATACACAGGGTATCAATGATTCTTTGTCCCCCTTAATAGAGAGTTCCTAGTAGATACGTAAAACACAATACGTTGTGTGGTATCGGTTATCCGACGCCGCAACTCTGACGCAATGAGTTAAGTTGACGCATCCTTCCGTACAGATACGTTAAAGGATCGCAATCCGGAAAAAATGTAATCGTCTAAAATAACCTCCTTCCATGGACTCAAATAATAACCTCCTAGGGATAATTTTCCCCTTCCATGAATTTAGCGTTACAACTAGAACCGTTAAGGACTTGTATTGACTTTAAGGTGCGGTAAGTGTTTCTCGCTACCGCACGCAGTATTGAGACCGACGGATCTACTAGGAACTCCCTAATACTTGAGATCAAATCTTGACCACTGCGACTAAAAACTTGTCTACTGAGATTTGAGACCAACAACTTGACAACCGAACATTCGTCCCCCGTTATCCGCTAGCGATACGGACTCAAAATTTCCCCATATAACGAAACCGAATCTATTCACCTTTTATAATAGGGGGGATGCGGGAATGAAAAATTCTCAAAACTCGTTAAAGGCGGAAAAATATGTAAATATTCAGAGTAATTTTAATTAACAGTAAAGCTGTGAACGACAGTGGAACGTACCATTGTTAATTCTGGTGAGCTGGTATGAAGAGATCCGTTTTTGAGACCAAAACGATCCTTACATATTTCGAACTACCCCTTACTTGCTTTGAAATCATTTTTAGAATCACCGAGTGTTTCTTAAGTGGAGGTGGAAGGTTAATTTTGAGAGAAATCCTCAAAAATTTTCAAAGCTTTGATCCTTATGAAAGCTGAACTCAATTAGACATGTCTCCTTTGGCCTTTTTCGATTTTTCGTACACTAAAAAATTTGCTGAAAAATCGATAATATCTGACATAAAAGCGAAAAAATCCCTAATATTTTTTTAAACTGCAGAATATTTTTTAGAACGATTTTTTGTTTTAAATAAAATTTGTAGTCAACAATTTATATGCACTCAAAGTGCTCAAATTTCAAAGCATTGTAACATACCTAATGCAATACGATAATTTATGAAAATTCGCTCATACAATCATGCTACATGACAGCAACTTTTTGTTTAACACTTAATCATATACGAAATGGAATTAATATACGAACGGAAAATTTGCATGGTTATTTTCTATTTGCTCACTAAAAAGATCTTGATGAGAGCTTTCCAAAAAGTTGCTATATGATGGGTATCTGACCTCTAATACTGCTCTTGAAATTCATTTGCACGATGACGTCACGGCCCCCCCCACCGCCCAGGGGGAACCCCATTGCAGTACTACGTCACGCGTGATCTTCCTACCCGTTTATTAGCCAAACTAAACGGTCTTTTAAGCTTAAAATTGGAACTAAGGGGTTTTCAAGTGCGCTGAATTCGAATCTGAGGTCAAAAGTGTGAAATTCCAACACATGAAAGTTTCCCATTGTGTAATTACCTATCTAATGACTCAGCTTTATGGGCAGAATCATCTAAAAGAGCTGATTTGTGATCGTCCAGGAGTTCTCACGTAGATCTGAAATAATCACCAGCTGTGAGACTGACGGATGCTCTCCAATCTTTCAAGAATTAAGAAGGTGGGCGCTGGTGGACTCCCAGACCCACGAAACCCGGCCCGTAGTTAGCAGCGCTGTCGGTGTCATTAAACTTTAAAAACCGAACTAATTTAACCGGCCGGATTTCTGATTTGACGCGCAATCGGCTCGGATCGGAATATTCTCACGATCCCGTCCATTAGGCAACCGCCCCTTTTCTGGGATCGTCTTCCAGGAGTTTTCGAGTGGCTCTTAAGGGCTCCCGAGATGGACCGCCGAAACCGAGATCAATTAGACCAAAAGGCTCGGAAAGTTTTTAAGACCGTAATGAGACAAGTTGGAAGATGATTTGTCCCAGTGAAGAAGGTTTTGTGAGGGACTTTTTTTATGTTTTGGATGCGGGAAGGATGAAAGACTGCACTTGAATAAGCAGGTTGATTGGCTGGGCCCCTATGTCCCGATGAGAAAGGGAACCTCCATCAAACCGCTTGCTTGTCACCGGTCTCTTTTCCATTGTCTTCCGTACGAATCAACACGTACCTCAACAAAGCCGGAGGTGAACGTAGGTTCGGTTCATCCTCCAATTACGATGCCTGAGTACAATCACCCATGACTTCTCTGCTAACGATTCCTTGTTTTCTGATTCTTTGGAGCTTGCTTCCCTTAGATGAAGCATCTGTACAATATTGGTTTGTTATTTCCAATGTAGACCTGGAGCCAAGTCCGAAAATAGGAGTAATTTCAGGAGAAGTTTTGAGATTAGATTTCGAAAATTTAGTCCGATCTGAGTGAGAAAATCTTTGTCTGCCATCCCTAAATGATCGTTACCCACATATTAATTGTATACTTTTAAATGAAAGTCGATTCCATTCTAAGAAATTCGATGCCATCCTCACTCTCCTACATTAAGTAGTTTTCTTTCTATGATTTTTGAAAGGTTGCACTGGTGACGTCACCCTGGTTGGCAGGGGGGTCCCGCCCAGGCGGGAGGGGTGCTTTGACGTCACCAGTGCCCGAAACTCAGAAAAATCATGGGAAGAAAACTACTCATCGTAGGAGAATGCGGTTGATGCCAAACACCTTAGTATAGAATCTTCCTCCATTTAAAAACTTCTGCCAAGTTGAGAGTGGCTGATGGCACATTGTCAGTATTGATTTGACTTCCTCGTTCTCTGACAATTTCATATCATCTTCTTGATTTCCAAATATCATCGATAAATTGTTGAATCGAACTCGAACGACTAGAGAGTGAAAAGATGGAAAAATGAAACATGATGGAATTTACGTGGATTGGGGAAAATAAGCTTGCATTTCATACTGCATGAGCAGTAGCTATTAATGATACATTCATGTTGAAATTGATAAAAGACGATCATATTGTCATCCCCTAACTGAAGATCGAACGTCTAGGACGTGAGAAAATGATGCTTCGTAGAATTTACTTTAGTGCATGCAGAGAGTGAGGTATTGCGTCAAGAACGATGAAACTAATAGGGTACCGTTTAGCCCGCATAATTTCTGAAAATTTCATCCAAATCAGATGAAAACTGTGAAAAATGAGCTTGTTACAATGATTTGCGAACATCCAAAGTTGTCCAGAATGGTCTAAAACGTAAAATTAATGCGAGAGTAAATTTTGATTATGGAGACCGAAAATTGTTTTTCCCCTGTGAAAACAATGCTACCGCATCCTTTAGGTAGACAAATAACCAGGACAAATGTTCCAATATCCTCGAGCAGTAATCCAAAACTAACCCACAAACCAGTATAACAATCGCTTTGAAGTTACATGGGATTCCGAGGGAGCCTCAAGACATCATCATCGGCTCAGCCAAAACAACATGACTCAAGATTACGTGTCCCATCGCCTCAATCATCAACTGTGCCTGTTCAACAGCCAACTCAGGAAGAATATTCAATCAATATTTCAATTTTGCTTCCACGCGACAAGTCGAAAATATTTTAGTCTTCCAAATGAACACGTGCAATTGCGTTTCAGAGCTTGCTGATCAATTTTGGTTCCATGTCTGTCTGTGGTAAATCCTTGTCACCACCAAAACTGTAATTAATCCATTTTTCAAGGATTTTGCAAGTTAATTCCATGACGGTCCCCTATAGCAATCATTGCCATCGGATCAATAATAGTCTGCGCGCATGCGCTAACGTAGCTCGTACCTGGCGACACTGAATATGTTGGTTCGCCAAGCATCTTATCAATTACTCTCTATCAAGCAATCAAAAAAGAATAATATCCCGAGAACAATGGCGGATGGGTGAAGATACGGTTCTCTGGACGAGCAGAAAAATCGTATTCCTAATTAAAAGACCGCAGGACAAAGGGAAAAGTTCCACAGCTTTCGCGAGTGATTGGCGCATTAACGAAGTCTACGAGATGGGGAAGATAAAGCTGAAGACTCATTAGAGCCTCTCGGCCCAGGAAATGCAGCTATCAGTCTGACCGCATCTCCGAAGGAATCTGTTCTTTGAGTAGGAGCTCGAAAAATCGAAGAAGGTCAAATCCCCCGAATCGATAAACAGCCGATTCATGTGCGATCGGTGAGAACTTGTCCGATGGTCATCAAAGAGCCGAAGGTTGATCCGAGTGATTTTATGCGATTTTTACGACGCGGCCCCCAATTTTTGAGAGGAGGAAAAGGCTTCAAAAGTAAACGGTTGGAAGAATCGTTGGTAGACTTTTTAAAAGAATGCACAATTCAAATATACCGACCGTTCCAATCAGATCGATTCCAGGATTAGAAGACACATTCACATAAAACATAAAGCTGTAAAACAGGATAGAGTTTGAACAGTTGGGGCTCTTCAGTTTAATACCGACCACAAGACATAAAATTGGTTCTCTGCTCCACAAATAGTGATTATTAACTAAATAAAACTCTTCACTTTGTAGCAGTAATATCTGACAAGTGAGATTCTATCCTAACAAGTAGAAAAGTCTCAGATTTTAGCGAATTTTCGTATAAAAAATGAAGCTATTGCAATGGCTCCAAAAATGTTGAAATCAAAATTTTCGACAATTTTCAACAATTCTTTCTGAGACATTCTGATACGAATCCTAGAGTGTAACGCTTTTTCATATGTAGGTGTATATGGCGTGTGTGTGTGTGTGTGCGCGCGCGCTCGCACGAGTGCACGCGCGCCGCACGCGTCCAGGTTGTCAGTGGCAGCGTGTAAATGGATCAGACCTGGCGGGCTAAGAAAAATAAGTACGACAGAAACGACCTGCAGCAAGCGATTTCTGAGCTAAAAGGACTGGTGATCAACAACATCTGGGTAATGGCGACGACTGTGTCATGGCACGGGGTGTGGTGCGGGAAAATTTACACGAGGTTACTCGAGTTGGCATCTCGGCGGGAGTACTCCGTCGTATCACCACCCACGTCCTGATGGGTTCTTACTTGAACTGTGTGACAGTTCCCGTGAGATTCAAGAAAATGCGCGTCCGTCGCTCCCTCGCCGGGCGTCATACTCAAGTTCTTGAAATGCTGCGTTTGGCGATAGATGAGGATCCGAGAACCAGAAAATCATCTTCTCCGAACATAGCACATAAGCTATTAGTACGAGTCGTATCTCTTATGGTACTTTCACACCCCCCTCTCTCTCTATGAGTGCGGGTTTAGGCCCCATTGCACCTCTGGGGGCGATCTGTTCGTTACAACTGGTGCTAATTTTATAGGAGCATTTCCTTTCATCCCTCTCTTCCTCCTCATCCTTCTGCAACTTCCCTCATCAATAGAGCCGGCGTCGGGTAAGCCTGAGTGTCCTCCCCACTTTTTTGTTAATTTATTTGTTTGCTGTTCAGTTCAATGGTGTGCCCCCTCCGCCTTTGAGGAGAGTTTTATTAAGAAAAAAAAATGTGTGTGTACAAGGTTTCACTATGATGGGTACTTACACATTTCAAGGTCAGGAGAAGAATAGATTGGATATAGATATAATATTGTTAAATTGGGGAAAATTTACAGTCTGTAAACTAAAGGGATACCTAATCGATAAATGAAAGATTAATTAATTAATCATGCAAGAATAAATACGCTTTCAGAGAGGTAAGTCATCATCGATCCATTATAGATCTACAGGTCTACACTTGTTAGAATAAATAGGATCTTCATGTTATTTCTGTTTAGAAATACATGAAACCAGTCCGTCATTTCCTTTGTCAGGACAATTCATTTTTCTTGACTACCTCAGGTCAACGACAGGCCGAGGTGATCCTTCAAAGCGGAGAAGGTTGTTACAAGAGTAACCTCATAGAAACGCAACGTGGTGACAGCTGAGTCAGTTTGGTAGGAAATAGCCAATAGCGACCAAGTACCGCCTTCCTGCCATTACAACGATAATAAACTCCCCTCGCTCTTCTTGCAGACGGTTCAATGTTTCTTTCTTAGAAACTTTCGTTCATGATCTTACAACAACAATCACTGCCGTTAGCATATGACAGTGACTGTTGTGGTAATCACAATAATTATCATCAAGGTTCAATAATAAAACACATTGCAAATAACAACTACTAAAAATGAAATCACTTGATCACTTATGCAGCATATTGACCAAGAGGACATTTCAACAGCTAATGCGTAGGTCGTGGATTCTGGTCCTTATATAAATGAAAAGTAAATCAGGGAAGTCCGTTTGAGGAAGGTTCCGCCACCACCTTTTTTATGATTCCACTAAAAAGCTTGTTCAAACGAACAAATAAGATTCATTTACAGGGGGGGGGGGGGGGGGGGGGGAAATATTAGGGTTACGTAACTTTTCTTCGAAACTTCGGGTTGTTGGGTATGTACAAAACCTCAACTGAGATGGAAGCATCAAAACAAACAAAGTTGTGGGAGCTCGCAAGGAGCGAACCGCTAGTGCAGTGAAAGAAGAGCGAGAGTCACGATTGCCCTCGATCCCCCGGTCGTGCCCTCCAACAGCGGCAGGTCACTTGCAAGCCCCCGGCAGGCTGTTGTGCACAGTTGCAAAGCTCAGGCTTCAAGTACAAAGAAGAAAAAAACGCTGCAAATTATTACACAAAGGTTTTTTATTAGATAGGCCTTCTACACAGAACACTGGTCCGTAAGTATTAAACGCAGTTTATAGCACATTTATTACCAAGACTCGGGTCTTCGTGCCTCGCAAATGGGTTCACTGCATATCAGCACCCCATATCAGGACCTCATAATTTAACGCATTTTAGTAAAGTTGAGGATCCAAACGATGTATGACTAAGTCATCTTTCCATCACGTAGAAGGGTTGCATACACCGCATATTGTTTTGAAACTATGTTTGTTCTTTATACATTAATTACAATAAATTAATGAATTTCAGTAGGTTGATTAGAGAAAAAAATCAGTCTTAGAGGACCCTCAGCTGACAAATTGTCTTCCTTATTTAATAACACTGTTTTCAAGCCACTCCAAAGGCGCTTCATTTCAAATTTCATCATTATAAGTCGACTGAGAAAGACATTAGCCTCTCAGGCCTCTCAGCTGATCAGTGCGCCTCCGTGACTTGTAGTTGTTTTCGAGGTGTCCCAAAGGAGCTCGATCTTAAATTTCAGCACCTTCAGCGGATGAGAAAAGGAATTAGCATTAGGGTTCCCACAGCTGATCAGAGTCCCTCCACCATTTGTAATTTATTGTATTGTAGATGGTTTACGACTGAAGACGCGTATAATCCTAAACGCAGAACTCAATCTTGTCTATAACCATCAAACGAAGTTTATAATACAAACCAATATCTAAATAAATGTAACAGCATAGCTGTAGACGCCTTCCGAGCAAACTTTAAAACAAATTTCTTAAAGTTTGGTCCAATACCTTTTGAGAAAAGCTTCGGACGGAACACAGTGGGGCCAAATGGTCAAAAATGGGGAAAAAATCATTATCTTTGAAATGAATTAGTGTTTTGACTTGGGAATGGATTCATTCGGACGGATTTAGTATTTTTTCGATTTTTTGATTCTACGCATCTTAAAACGTAAACCAACAAATTTTGAGAGGAGGTTAAAAATTTTTGTTGTTGATCGATTACAAAGGTTCATTATTGAAAATAATAAACCAAAACGTCTGGTATGGTGAGTGTGGCACATTGCTTCCTCGTTTCCGTATCATGAATGTATAAATCATTGAAAAGTGTTAAATTATCTTGAACAATTCCGAAACGGAAAAAAGTAGTAAATAAAGATGCAGCGTGAATGATCAAAATCGGCCAATTAAGAAACAAAATAATTATGCTTGAAGAAACTTACGTTTGCGCGAGCGCAGAATGAAGTAACGGTTTAAGAACAATGAAATTTATACGGGACTATCTATAGTATAACCGGCACATTCCTCTCAAGAAATGTGCAGAGTCTCTAGTGGGGCCACTAGTACAGCTTTTCAATTTGTCCCTGAGGACTGGGTGTTTTCCTCGCGGTTGGAAGACTTCGTACATAACGCCTGTTCATAAAAGTGGAGACAAGAGCCTTATTAATCATTACCGGCCAGTTTGCTCCCTTTCTACTGTTCCTAAACTCCTAGAGAAGTTGGTCGTTAGGCAGCTTCAGGTTGTGTTCAAACCTTTTATAGTTACGGAGCAACATGGCTTTGTGAGTGGTCGATCGACCGTGACAAACCTTATCCTGTTCCAGGAGTATGTTATGGAGGGATTTCGGGATGGCTGCCAAACTGATCTCATCTTGACTGATTTTTCTAAGGCTTTTGATAAGGTCTCGCATAATCACCTTATTGCCCTGATGGGCTCCTTGGGCGTCTTCGGGCCTCTGCTTCAGTGGTTTTCGTCCTACCTTAGCGAGAGATGGCTGAGAGTGCGTGTCAAGGGTACTCTATCCTCTCCATTTTTGGCTTCATCAGGAGTTCCTCAAGGCAGTCACCTTGGTCCTTGGTGTTTCCTGCTTGTGATAAATAGTGTGGTTGCTCATTTGGGACCTGGAGTACAATGTCTGTTGTTTGCCGACGACCTGAAGATTTTTTGCCGAGTTGGGTCCGCGGCCGATCGGGACATCTTGCAGAGAGCCATCATCAATCTTGAGTCTTGGTGTGAGAGTAACTGCCTCTTGTTAAACCCGTCAAAGTGCTCAGTCGTCTCCTTTCATCGGTCGGTGTTGCCCCTTCGGTTCGAATACTTTCTCAGCAGTGGTCCATTAGCGAGGAACGATGATTCTTTGGACCTCGGGGTGAGATGCGATTGCCAACTTAATTTCTCAAAGCATATAAGTACAGTTGCAAGTTATGCGATGCGTTCACTTGGATTTCCTAAAAGGCACACCCGCGAGTTCGACAGCGTGGGAGCCATAGTCATGCTCTACAAGGCTCTTGTTCTACCCAGGCTGGAGTATGCGTCATCAGTTTGGTCCCCCCTTTACGCTGTTCATAGGTATCAGCTGGAGAGAGTGCAGAACAAGTTTCTGCGTTATGTGGCCTTTAAGCTCGGGATTCCTTCGGATGACGTCAACTACCCTTCGCTGCTGAAGATATGTAAGCTCCAGTCACTCCCCTCTGCTTGCAGATTTCATCAAAATCGGATGAAAACTGCGGAAATTAAGATCGTTACTAGGATTAGTCATTGGCACATGCGCAGCATCTGGTAATGATACAATCATGTTGAAATTGATTTAGGAAGATCAAATCGTGTTCCCCTAACTACCATCCAAATTTGAGCTAGATCTAACGACGAGGGTTTGAAATAAGATGCTTGGTGGAATATATGATTGCGCATGCGCAGAGTAAAGTATTGATTTGGGAACAATGAAACTGATACGGGATCATTTACAGCTTGACCCGGACATTACTTGGAAATTTCATCGAATTCAGATGAAAACTGTGGAAATTAAGCTGGTCACAAGTATTTCACATTCGCGTAGGCGCAGCATTTACTAATGATACAATCATGTTGAAATTCATACCGGATGATCGATGATCAAATAGTCTTTTCCCAATTATCCACCGAATTTGAGCGAGACCAGACAACTAGGGCGTGAACAAATGGAACATAATGGAATTTACGTTTGCGCATGCGCAGAGTGAAGTATTGAAATGACATAAATATTTCTCTCAGAACATGCGTAGACGAAAAATTCCATTAAGCATTATTTGTTCACTCCCTAGTCGTCTGAAAACCACCAATTCCCTCAACCATTAACCATTAATTCAAAACATTTCAATGATATACATTCATGTAACGGATACGAGGAAACTATGTGCCACACCCAACTTGGCAGACATTTATTCTTTTTTTTTCTTTTGTTTCTATTTTTGTACTTATCTTGAAACTTTAACAACTAATTTTGAAGGAGTGTTAAAAAAATTGCTTTTACATCTCGGTAGATTACCAACCAATTATGATAGAGCACTCAGAAGATAAATACCTACCAAAAATAATTATAGTACAAATATTTACCATTGTTGGGTGGACTACTGTATCTTTTCAACAAAAAACCTCATAATGGGGCGCTTGAAAACTCGCAGTTGTCTCTTCTGGTTTCCTATTGTACATGGATGTTCATTGTTGTCCTATCATGACGTCGTGACTTCGGTCATCCATGGAGTTTACTCTTAAATTACATTGAAATCGCTTGTTGAAGAATGTTTCAAATTAACGGCAGCATTGTTGTTTGATACGTAGGCGGTTCTTTCAGAAGACGCTTACTAATGGTGTTGACAGTCACAGGTCCCTGGAAAAAGGGACCAAGCAGTGGACTGAGGGTCTTTGTTTATTGTACCCTGTCTGGCGACGGGGAAGGAGCACCTCCTTTTTAATTGTCTCTCGTCGGTCAGGACATTTCCATAACAGTGGCACGCTCTTCACATCTCAGAGGGCAGGGCACCGTGAAATGTCATCAGTTTCGGTTGCTATCGCGATGACTTTCAGAGTCGCCTGCCCATTAAGGTCGTGCCCTCAGGGGCTCTTTTAATTAGAGCTCTGGTCACTGTAAGCCCCTCCAAGCCTTCTGCAGGGTAGCCACAAGACACAGTGGGGACGAATGTACAAAAACATCGCATTCGGAGCTAGGGAAATTAACAGCATAGGCATCAAAATAGGTTCTTAAGGTGTCGAGGGCGTAGAATCCAAATTTGAACTTAATTTGTATTAATTTCGTCCTTTCAGACGATAACTCCTTAGGATTGAGATTGGTCAAATTTCAAAAAACGTGCTGAAAAAATCACTAAAAATAGCCAAAAATAGCTATAAAAAAAAAAAAAGTGTTAAATTTTCATCTTTTAGCATGATATTGACTAAATGAAGTTTATTGACAATAAACTAGTGCATTCAAAAATTGATGAACAAAATTATGCAGAAAAATGTACTCACTTTAATTAACATTTGTACAAAAATCAATAAAAACTGCAAAATAAAGCAAAAAATCCAAAATCACTTTGGAATCGTAGAAAATGATTCAGATCGAGTTTTTTCCATGAAATTGGTAATTAATCATTTCTTTTCGCACTCAAGTCATCAATTTTTAAGACAAGGTAACAATAAAGTACGATAATTTACGAAAATTTGCTCATGTGTATATAATAAACCTTAAAAGTAGTAATATTTTTTTTAAATCAAACATAAAAATCGCACCAAAGACGAGAAATCCGGAAACAATTCACTTCAATGAAACAATTCTTGTCTACAATGAGAAGGAGTAATAATACTGAAAACCATATTTGCTCTTCCAAAAAATATATTTATAAACACCTAACGTCAAGCTGTGATTTCTTGACGCGTAGTTTCCTGTTTATCAAGGAGTATCCAACGGCTGATGATTTACAGGATTAAAAAACATATCATTCGTTATCAATTATATAGAAGTAATGATCGAATTTGAAATAAAATTCACTTCATAACACTGATACAGGTAGGTTCAACATGATCGCTGATGTTTCCCTAAAGTCCGAGCATGTGACAGGGTGTAACTAACGGTTCAGATTCGACCTAACACAATGAACTCGTCGCTCCACGCTTTTCTCTATTGATTCTATTTAACATGACCGTGCATAATGGCTAACCACAAGGCCAGATACCTCGTTCGTGTTCCAATTACATTTTTTCCCCGGCCTCCCATGTTTGTTTTTATCGCCCATTCTTTGGGCGACGCCCGCACAATGAATGTGAGATCGTCATCCCCTCATGAAAAAGTTTCCTCGCCACGTCTCCAAAAAAACGTAGCAGGCGGTGACTATTTTTCCTCTCAGTTCCATCGTGTTTCATGCAAAATAGAAGGCATTCCTAGAGCTGCCAATCACTCATCTTCAATTGGTTATAGGCATGCCCGTAATTATGAGGCTTTTAATTATCAATTCGAATCGTCCATCTATAGCTTTTTCAAATTGAATTCGTTCTTTAAAAAAAAAGGAATTCGTCCTTTTTCAAAATGGATTCGTCCCTTTTCAAAATGAATTCATCCTTTTACCAACGTGTTTCATGCAAAATAGACGGCATTCCTAGAGTTGCCAATCACTCATCTTCAATTGGTTACATGGTAAAATTCATTTTGAAAAAGGACGAATTCAATTTGAAAAAGCTATATACCTAACATCTGTCGATTGGTTCTATGTTTCAATTTGCTTATCTCGTAAATGGTTGGGAGAAAATTATGATACGATATGAGGCTGAAAGAAGGCGGTAAACAATAATGCAATGATGGGTTGGCAGATCCATGGTATCAGTGAGTATAGATAAATAGATAGATAGATAGAAAAACCGTGGGATCAGCACTAAAATGCGGATCTTTTGGCGGTTTTAATGAAACTTACAAGGATTACTTGATAACTGTGCAAAGATTATTGAACATACACTCTAAACACTCCAACCCACAGACCAGACGATTGAAGTGCTCTGGGAACACGAAAATATCGATAAATTTCAATTATAGCCATTTTCGTAATTTTTCACAGAATGAATGATGTCATACATAAGTTTAATACATGCTCGGAAAGCTGCGCAACAGGTGTTTTTAAATAATAATTTCGATTGATTTTTACCAAAACTACTACCGAATATGAGGGGAAATTTAATTTGAAATGAAATTCCACCAGTATAACAAAGTGGTATTGATAACATTGGATAGAATCTATTTCAGCTAACCTTCCTATCGGTGTTTATGACATGTTGATTTACTACATTTCAAAGTCTGGTGGAAGTCTTACACCCTACTACTACCTGACTAAAAATTGCAATCTGCATAGTTTTGCACAGCAGAAATTGAGATCAACGCGTAAGCTGAATACATGCCAGAAAAGCTGACAGATGATACGCACCAGTTGTTTTTAAACAAGACAAACGTCTTGTACATAAAGGCTAGAGATAACCACAGACATAGAAGACAGGATCTATCCAGTAATGCCATATGCCAGCTTACCTACTTTTCGTTGTTTATGAAATGTCCGACTGTTGTTTGATTCTAATATCTGGTAGAAGTCCTACATAAACCTCTCTACAAGTCCTTTGGACCACCTGTTAGAAGCTGCTGATTTACGTTCGCACCACTCACGGTCTGTCCATTAAGGCTGGAGTTAACCACAGACATTGAAGAGGGATCGATTGGATAGGATCGATCCAGTAAATCCCATATCCCAGCTTAACTACTTACTCATCGTTCTTTATGAAACGTCGAATTGCTGTTTGATCCTAATATCTGGTAGAAGCCCAACCTGAACCTCTCTACAAGTCTTTTGGACCACCTATTAGAAGCTGCTGATTTACGTTCGCACCACTCACGGTCTGTACGAACTTTCATGTCCATTAAGCCTAGAGATAACCACAGACATCGAAGAGGGAGTATTGAGCACTTGACAAGAAACAGGTTCCCTTATACGGAGGTTCTCATATCACGCGAGGCTCTACAATAAAATACGCTTTGATAAATAATGCAGAAAAGGGACTTCTAATTAGAGACGGACAAAAGCCAATGGGAAAACAGCCGACGGATAATGAGAACGGAGCCGATCGTTTTCGGAATTCCGACTCGATGGTATTTTGATTGGAAACCAGTCCAGTTTTTCACCACCTCCGGGTCCGCTTGAAGACAGAAGACGAAAAAAAGATGGTGACTTTGAGTAAGGACGAGTAAGAAAGGTTCAGCGGGAATCTGTAGAATTTGGCAGCAATTTTAACGAAGTTGAGCAGCAATGGCGCAAGATCGGCTAATCAAAGACGATCATCTTTCACGCCAATTAGTTCTTTACAGGAAGACATTCGTGACGTAAAGTCTGCAGCTACAATAAGAACTGTGTACAAAACTACCTGTTGGTGGAAGTCGATTTTCTTACCCTACAAGCAAGGCTTGATTTATAGTGCATTCGTCTAAGGATTTGGATTTATCACTTGTCCTTCCTTGTCCGTATACCTACCTATCTTTATGATCTATTTGTTACTAAAATCACATCCCCAAAGTTACTGCTATCTCTGAATGAATGAAATACGCAGAATGTGTTGTCATTAATAGAGATTAATACGGATTAATTTCAACCTCTTGCAGATTTAAGGGCGTTCATGACTCGGATTCGATAAGAAAATCATTTTTCAGTTTTTTGTCCTATTACATTCCAAATTTATTGCTGAATCGATTCATATAAATACGTTGGGGGTCCATCTTATGAAAAGTGTGGAAAATTTACCACTTCGCATAGAAAACCCAATGCGCTATAACTAGTTGCATGAAGAATGAACCAAACAACATGAAATAATAAACAAAGGGAACGTGAATGAAAATGAAACGCGGTCTCAATAACGAGAAAGATAACCAACAAAATAAGTTATAACCACGAAGAAGACATTGGAAATGAAAAAGTAACACGGAGTTATGAAAAAAAAACAAGGAATAATCGCTAGATTACACTTAAGCACTAATATCACCCACAGAACTTCAAATGTGTTTTTCTCGGAACAACAGTTTTAGTATAAATGCCTTTTTTTCTCTAAACTACTAATCAGACCAAAGGTTTTTTTTTTTTTTTTTTTTTTTAAATTAGTTTCACGCAATATCAAAGTCATGAGTAACCAAAGATTCTAACTTGAAAAATTACTTTTTTCTAAGGCTTACCAACAATTCATTAGCGAAATTTTATGGAAAATTAAGCTATTGCAATGGATCGGAAAATTTTAAAATAAAAATTTTTGAAAAATTTCTTCATTGAAATCCGTTTTGAGTCATTCTGACACGAATTCTAGAGTTTAACACTTTTTCATATATTATATACAAATGTAGGTGTCATTCCAGACGATAACCGTCCTTAGGATTGAGATTCAAATTCCGTTCTTGCGCCAAAAAATCAAGCATTCCAAACGAAAGGGCCAACACTTGTTGAGCACATTGAATTGGTCAAATTTCAAAGAATCGCTAAAAATAGCTATAAACGGCTAAAATTTATATTTTTTAGCATAACTTTAGCCAAAAATAGTTTAACAACAACAAACTCGTGAAATTTACGCACAAAATTATGCTGAAAATTGTACTAAAATTTCATTAATATTTGCTGAAACATCTATAAAAACTCCTAAAAAGAACTTATAACATTTCTGAATCTTCTTTGAATTGCAGAATATTATTTTGAACAAGTTTTGCTGCCGTCAAATTAGTAGTTAACTATTTCTATGCACTCAAAATGCTCGAATTTCAAAACAGTAAACCAAATTTCAAAACAATGTAAGTACCTACTCTAAAACAATATGATTTAACATATAATGCGATTATTTACGAAAATTTGCTTATACGATCATACCTTCTGCCATGCCTGAGAAAATGGGTCATTTGTAAAATTAAAATAAACACAAACTCATGAACGCCCTTAACTCAGCCTTTTACAAATTCAATTCATCTTTTTACAAATGCAATCAAACTCTTAACAACAATTTTACTCAACTCAACCCTTATTATTATCCTCTTGCTTACTAAGCATTTCTCTTGCTCTTGGCTTTGTCATGAATTATTCGTGTTCCACTGGATTAAGCATTGGCGAGTAATCATAGTTGACAAATCCATACATATACAAAGCTATACAGCTACACAACTTTTTTCCCCCTAACGAGGACAGTTTAACGGTTGGGTAGAGTTAACTTGATTGAGAGTTTAATAGCACTTGTGGAAAGTTGAATTGAATTTGTAAAAAGTTGAATTGAATTTGTAAAAGGTTGAATTAAATCGGTGAAGTAACAGCGGACTTGAAAACACCTGCGTCGTGGGACCAGAAACAGAAATGAATGAATCAATTTCCCAATACTATACGATTTAAACGGTTTTAGGTTCTCAACTTCTTTATTACACAACAAGAACGTGAAATATTAACGTTTTATGTATATGAATAGATACCAATTTAATAAACGATTCGTTTCATCGAAAATTACTCTCGGGTTATCGTTTAAAACCCGATTATTCTTCTGAAAAATAAGCTCTAAGAAGACGATTTTCAAGCCTGCCAAACGAATTAACAGACGAATGAGCAATTTGAAAGCTACCACATTACAACCTCAACCATAGCTCACCGCAACAAATGAGGCGGACAGCGATACGAGACAAGAGATAAATATCTTGTTGTGCCGGAGGTCGGTCGGCGGGATATTTGAATTATTCCTTCCATTTGCAAATGACGCGTTTCTTTCGAAGATGAACTATGCGAATGTGGATAATTTGAAATGCATCGCGTCCGTGAACTATGCAATTACGGATAATATACATTATAATATACAATTACGGATGATATACAATATATATACAAGATCTATGTAAACGTATCTATGCAAATTACATTAAAACAGTTACATATCCACGAACAACGTGGATATTATAATCTATTATTGGTCAAAATCTTTGTTTCGATGATAATTTTCAAAAGTTCCAGCCATGCAGCATGATTTTAAGAGCGAATTTTTGTAAATCATCGTACTATATTGTTAAAACAATTGATTGAGTGGCAAAAAATAGTTAACAACGTTCTAAAACTCGTACTAAGTAATATTCTGCCAAAAAAATTATTGGATTTTTAGTTTGTTACCAATTTAATGTATTTTTTGGCAAAAATTGATTAAATTTAAATAGGTACATTTTCAGAATAAATTTGTGTATCAATTTTTAATGTTCCATTTCATTGTTGATAAACTTCTTTTCACAGGAATTCGAGTAAAAAATATAAATTTAACGATTTTCAGCGTTTTTAGCCACTTGCATTGATTTTTAGCACGTTTTTTGAAATTTTACCAATTCAATTGGCTCAATGTGCTGGCGAACGAATTCATCCTTTCATCTGGAAAGCTTGATTTTTTTACTCAAGAACGGGATTTTTATATCAATCCTAAGGAGAGCTATCGTCTGGAACGACACACACACACACATCTCTACAACCACCAGCTTCTACTTCAATTCATCTGCAGAATATTGATTATTTCGCAGATGGCAAGGTGTCCCTACAATATTATTCCCCCCAAGGGAATGACCCTTTGAAGTGATTAAATATAAAACTGTTCTATTACAAGTTATCCTACTTATAAATCATACGCCACTTGACTTTTTTCTTTGATTCCAGTCCCAGATGGTGTAGAGTGGTGGAATGGACCACCCGTATTAGATAAGATGAGAGGTATTCACACGAGTGTCATCAATGATATGTATATTTATGTGCGTATCAACGTTTCTACTTTTGTTTGTTTCGTTTAATTTCTTTCCCCGCTTTTCAAGAAGCGAATTCAAAACTGTGGGGACGGCGGACCCACTCATGAAAAAAACACGGATTTTTCTATTTGGTGAGAAGCCGAGGGCTAATGAGGTAGAAGCGGCTAACGAACGCATTTCGGGCGTCCGAAGCTGAAAATTCCCTCTAATGATCAAAAATGCTCAGCAGGGGAAGATCGGTAATTGGTTCCCCGTTGACCCCTAAGCCCCACCACCGACAACCAACAGTGACAAACGCACCCAATTTGAAGGAACCGGTTCATGAGCAGGAGCAAGTAACATAATTAAAGCTCTATCTGAACTGTGTGTTTTGTTTAATGTTACGAGTGATTGCTCCTTCCTCCAAGATGTCGAGCGGTTTCTTTTTCACGTTGTTAAGAAGATAACGAGGCAACTAATTTTTCAGGGTACAAGATTCATCCATTAGATTTAGAATGCTCGGTTTAAATTAGAGGCGGGAAAACAAATGCACGGATCGGCTGGAAGTTCGTGTCGCTGTTAGTTTTGATTGAGGTGCCTAGTTGGTGATATTCATCTCCGGTAACCCCAATTAAAAATGTATGCTTACACAAGAATATCAGACCAGGTAAATTTGTTGTATACCTAATAGGATACAGTTGAGTATTACTTAGTTGAAAAGCAAAGTTATCTTTTTATTACACTACTTTACAAAAATTTACGAGTGGTCTTGAACCCGTCCGAAACTTGTCGGTTTCTTACGTTATTTGATGTGCTAAAATCCCAGTTTTTTGTCACTTTTTCTATACATTCCATGAGCTAAGAATATATAAATTAGGCCTGGAAAAGTTCTTTTGTATATGAATTTTGTAGAAGGCATTCCTCCGCATCGAATTTGACCAACTGCACGTTCTTAGGCCAGGGATGGAGCTAGTAATTTGTGTTCATCGGGCCATTGGGATTCGAAGGTAGATGTTGAAGTTTCGTAAGTTACATTGTACTGGTCAAAAAATATCAATACAACTTCAAACAGCATACAATGTATTTTCGTGAAAATAATAAATTATGAGGCTTAGACGTCAACAACAAACTCTAAGCAAATTCGTACAACCCTATAATGAGATATTATCTTCTTGCTACCTTAGATATCCCCTAACTATGTACTTTATCACTATTCATGTTTTCCATACTCTCAGAACCAACTGAACCAGTAGAGCAAAGCACAACACTACCATTTACATAACAATCTTCTTAATCCAAATTTCAGCATTTCACAACTGCTGACCATTGGTGTACCAAAATGCCGGTGATCTCACAATATTTAAAAGATACGTAAACATTGTCAGATGTCCGGTAGATGAATATGTAAACATTAACCGCTAAGGAGTATCTAGAAGGAGCATTCAATCACATTCATCAGCCTCATAATAAAGGACTGTCCGTCAGGAATCATTTTATTCAAAATCTCACACATAAAGAGACGCATCATGATGGAAGTAGTATTTTGTTGAAAGAACTTCAGCTAATAGCTCCAAGTGTCACGGGGAAATGGTAAAAATCACGTAGGAAGCGCCACTGAAACAGTGAAGAGCTATTCATGCAGAGAACGAACATTTTGTTTGACTTTATGATCAGAGCGGAAACGTCAACGAACTGGGTGCAAGTAAATATTGATGCAAACAACTTGCGAGACCTCCGTTGGAGGTTGTGACGGGAACGTTAAACAACCATCAAGCTCACGTGTGGCAGAGGAGCTTGCAGCTCGAGAATGATTCTTCTAAAAACTAATTTTCCTTCCCGCCTAACAAAAAAGGACACCCCCTCAACTATTATCCCAGGCAACAATGGGCCCGGATGCCCTCAGCCGACCTTGGAGCGTCAAGTCTTCCGAGCTGCAAATGCGGGGTGGTTACCACAGCTCCGACAAGCAGGTTATACTGAGATTGTGCATATTCAGCAGAAATTCTTAGTGCCGTATAAATATACAATACCTATTAGCAGATAAAAGTACATGCATTATCTTGATCCTCACTTTTCAAATCCAACGAATGATCCAGAATGGAAATCCAACCACTTCCTACCAACAATTTGTTTGTCTGCCGACACCCACAAGGGATCCACAATTTCTCATTCGTAAATAATGGGGTTCCGAACATTAGAAGCTCGAGGTAGCACGTAAACAAGGTCCTAACTGGGTTGCCCTTCATTCGTTGCCTGTAAGGGGAGTATTGACGGACACAAGTTGCTTTTGTGTTTTTGCAGGTTTTTGCTGTTAGTGTGTTTCTTTATTATTATAATTCATTTACTAATAATATAATTCTAATTGTTGACTAGTATTGCTGAGGTTAATGGTGCAGGGAACGAATTGGAGAGAGAAAAGGGATGACTCAATGCATTGACAAGAGGAAAGTCATGTCAACCACCATGTTCCTTAGGTCCTTCGCCCCCTAGCTCTCCTAGCGGCGGTCCTTATTAGTTCGGAGCCCCATTGGATTTGCTACCAAAAACAGTGCATTAGCTGAAAATATGTTCTTTGATCCTTATAGCCTCAAAGTCAACCTCTACAGCATTTATATTAAGAAACGTAAATGTTTATGAAGTATTGATTCATAGCAATCAACATAGTTTCAGTAGGTACCAGCCTGATGCCTTTTCTTTCACTAAAATCAGTAAGCTGACAGGTTTCTCGATAATTCCAATGAGGAGAGTGAGAGAAACGTGTAGCTATAATTGGAGTTATTCGTTTAAACGAAGATGAACGACCCAGGTGGTATTTTTTTATGTTATATCCAAGACCTGAACCATAATCCGAACAAATGAGAGGCGGAGTCTGTATTAATCACAGATTGAGCTCTAGGGGCAGATGAGCCCCTCCGTGCAAGATTTTAATGGTTCCGGGCCCTCACAAGACACCCCTCGGTAGTTTTTCGGCCGGCACAAAAGATGGAGGAGGGTTTTTTTTCTTGGCACGACGCCCGTTGACCATATGCTCCGCAGGGGTAAGGAGAGACGATTGAGTTGAGCCCGGGCGCGTTGAAGAGCTCATCAGGAAACTGGAGGGCACTTCAAATCACGAGGGTCAAGTCCGGCCAATCATCTTCGTCGACCTATATCGGCTATAAGCTCTGTATCAATATCGGGTCAGATAAACTGGTATCAATGAGTAGTTAGATAATCTCTTTACATATTATAAAAGAGAAAATTAGTTGGTTTGCTTGACTGCTATAAATTTCCAAACGGTTGCACCCATTTCCATGCGGGTGGGCGCAAATTTACGAGCAAGCTTCAGAATAAAACTTAAGCAATCCATAACAACGTCGCCCGGGTAAACAACTTTTTGATTAAGGAAAAATTGAACATGCGACAAACTTTTCACGTTGGATGTGGATGTGGTGGGTTCACGCATAAAGGAGAACTTTCGATAACAAATTCAACGATACCAAAACGATTTTGGTAGGTTGAGCCAAGAAGTTTTTATTCGTGAAGATAGATCATAAAAAATTGATATTCAAAACGCCTTATTAACTGCAGCAATGTTGGTCGGGAAGAGTTTACCTCTATAAGCGTGGTACAGTAAAACTACAACTTGAGAAACCACTCTATCAGCAGAGTGAGCTCTGCACTAACTTTGTTCTAATCAGATTGGAGTTTTGACTGAAAATCAAGGGAGTTATGACAGTTTCAGTGACACAAGGTCAAAAACGCGAAAAAAATCTTAAAAATGGAAATAAATAGTCCTTAGTGTGAATTAAAAAATATGTGTTATATGACGAGAAAATTCACAAATTTGTAGTAGAATCGAACTCTAGCCGAATTCTTAGCACGACAATAAATAAGAATTCAATATTCAGGCGGGACGACCAATGACTTTTGTCTTTGTCTGATAAAGCCCTTGTTCTGTCTCCCCAAGGAACAAGGAAAACAGCACAAAAAGCAAACATACAAAGAAAAGAGTAATATTTGAGAACAGTTATTGATCAGGGCGGAATGCGAGAGGGAATTCACCCTTCCCTTTCCCTTAAAACCAGGGAAACTTCCCCTACAACATACCGTCAAAGCTGCCAAATTGAATTGAAAAAGCGATGAGTGTTCCTTGAGTACACTGTGAAACTCGGGTAATCTGAGTGTGCACCTAACTGCTGAGTGAACCACGCTACATTTGAACCGGTGAGTGGAGGGTGACCCTCCATTTAGGTGAGTGTGAGTGTACACACACACACACACACAGGCTTTTTCTACGGATTCCGCCCTTAACCTATTGGATGGCTTCACTCACAATGTAATTAAAACACCAGTAGTTGATGAAGTTACAATGGTTTTTGTGATTTTTTTAGCGTCCTGAACAAAAAATATTTGGTGCTTGCGTTCGTGTAATCAAAAACTTTCTTCCTCAAAATAGAGGCTAGTTGCATATACATTAACATTAATGTATATAAAATGCAGATGAGCAGTAACTAAACGAAACTGATAAGTTCGTTGCTTTTGCTCACCAAAGCAACGCGAAGGTAGGCCAAGGAACAAACTGGCTAATACGACACAGTATCTATAACACAGTTGTAAACTGGGGAAAAGACAATAAACAACCCTCTCAGTCTTAAAGGATATACATACAGTTGTCGATATCTGCAGGGTTCTAGTAAAAGTAGTGGAAGGTTGTGGTCTCATTGTGGTTGAGAATTTCGGTTGCTCCGAAGCCGATTTCAACCCACATCCATCGATAGTGGTAATTTGGTAAATGATGTGGGTTTTTAGGTAGCTACCAGCTATGAGAGATTCTGAGCAAGGCAGTAAACACTAAAATAATATCGGTTGGAAATACACTCACTTTTTGTCACTGTCTAGGAAAGCATCCAACTCCACCGACATTTTGCAGCACAATGCCTTTCTGTTGTGCGTAGAGGAGCAGTTAGTATTAACCATGTGACCGTCTGGAAAAAATATAGAAACAGATAAGATTAAATAAGAAATTAAGAATAGATGACTTATTTTTATAATACCTACAAGTCATTAGTAAAAGTCAAGTTACGAAATATTAAAAGACAGACATAGCCAATATGACATGAGGAAAATCTACAATTATTGACTATCTTCAGAGATTGAACCTTAGAATACTTATTGAATAAAATTAACGATTGCTTTTCCTCAGTGCACTCTTATACCACGCATCTGATCGTATTGGAACTATTGAAACATTGGTGAGAAGATGAGAAATAGAGAATCCTAAAAAGGATATCAATAAGCTAAAACCCTGACAGGCTTCAGAAACCCCAACATAACCGATTGAATAAAACCGTAAACAAGGCAGAAGCAGAGGTATTGATGCAGTTTATTGGTGCAGCAGGACTTATATTAGAATATTGGTAAAACTATTATTCAGCGCACGCGCACGTTCATTTTGCCGCCATGTTATCTTCTGGTTGGTCAGACAGTTACGTGTCACTGTCCAATCAGTTTTAGTTTAATATTATAGCTCAAATATTGTGAAATAGTAACTCACCCTTGAAAACACAGGGCGAATGTATTTTACATAATCAACCTGAATTCTAGATACATGGCTTTTTTTGTTTAATTTCCCACGATCAATATTTACTTCTTGTTGTGTTTTCTTCATATATCCAATGTTTGATTAAATTATTTTACTCTCGTAAACTATGCGTCTGTTTTATTTTCAATTTTTGCAAATTTGTTAATTTTTGAATTTTTAGATTATGTGTTGTGAATTTTGACATTACCGAAGTTGGAATTAAAGTTGTGAGATTATTTATTATTTTACTATTGGTAAAACTATTTTTGGCGCATGCGCACATTCATGTTGCCCCTCTTGGAACCGGCTGTGATGTCTTCTTGTTGTTCATGCACTGTTCGTTTATGACTTGACCACGCTATAGGGTTTATGAAATCAGGAAAGCACGTAAATTTTTTGGAGAAACAGATATAATGAGGGTTAGTTACCCCCCCCCCCTCTCTGAAATTTTCTATGATGATCTTTTTATGATTTTTTCTACAATTTTTGGGCCTATCGAAGTGAAAAATGAAGAGCGTTTTTGCGGTTTCTGATTCACTATGTTTTGAGCAAATAAGAATCAGGAAAAAAATCCAAAAGTTTTTGGACTATCCAAGGGGGTAAGTATGGGGTCGGTACCTACTTCGAAAAAAATTTACATTATTTGCCGAGTGATACCTCATTTTAAAGGTTTTTTAGTGCTGAACACTACCTATCTTTAGAACGATTTGCGCTTCTTCGTGGTTCATAAGCTCCGATCCGAGAAAGGAATAAGTTGTCGCAATTTCGGTTTCACCATCGTGTTCAGCACTAAAAAGAAAAACAATTTTGGAAGTACCCAATCCCCCCCGGGGAGTCCAAAAACTTGGATTTTTTTCCTGATTGTTATTTGCTCATACTCTAGTATCAGTCACCCCAAAAGCTCTCCATATTTCACTTCGATGTCTCAACAAATGTTGGGGGGGTCACTTTTGGGACACCCTGTGTATCCGTACATAACAACTGGCGGCCTGGAATAAGATGAATTTCAATGGAAAAGCCCTCGTGCTGTGACGTACGCCGAAAAGGGAGACCCGGCAGACGACCGAGAGTTGGGATGGACAGATGCGTCGGGACGTCGCTCAGCGCACGACCATATGGAGATGTGCCGAGCAGGTGTCTGCAGGTTTTCAAAGGTTCCAGGTACTCGGATTCTACCCACCAAGCGAAACGGCGAATCAGGGGGAAACCTCGGTGGACAATGGCCGATATGACTGAGAAAAAGGACCCAGTGAGCGTCATGTTGATGACTCCACGGCAGGCAAACACAGGAGTCTGCGAATGGATTAAACTTGAACATTTACAGTCATCTCCTTGCTTATCCTGTCTCATTTAAAAAAACATGGAGATTTATAAACTTGCTAACCAAGATGGTTATTAAACGTCCTGTCAATGTAGTAACATGCATACGTGGATTTTGTACATTCGTGTTATTGTTCTGAACAGTAAATGTTTGGCAATTGCGTTCGTGTCGCTTCGAGGAAAAAAAAATCGTACACTAAAAGAATCGGACAAAGGTCAGAAATCCTTTTAATATTGTTAGCAAGGAGAAATCAAGGAGAAACTTCACTAACTTGATGTTGGGTACACAACATGTCCCGCTGTGCGCGCCTCTCTCGAACTGAATTGTAACTACGTACCTCGAACACATACGTCAGAATGGTATAGTTTGGTGGTCTGGATGCTCACAATCTCGCATCTCAGAAAATACTTAACACCAAGTATTAGTTAATCTCTCATCTTTTTCTGATTTAAGTAGTCAATCCCTTAGTAAGAATTCAGATTAGTTAGACGAAGAGTCTAAAATGACGTTTCAAAGTATGATTTAAAACATTTATAATTATGACGTTTAAAAATATATTTCAGAGATTGATTCGAATGCAAAAAAATTATACCTCAACGTCCCAGGGTCGGGATCGAACTAAGGTACCCCAACTTAGCAGTATGATACGCTATGCAATACACCATAGAAGTCTTCAGCAAATAATGAATAATCACAGAACTTAGCTACCCATAAAGGAGCTATTTCAAATTCAGGTAGGCAGGGGCGCGCACAGCAGGACATGTTGTGTACATGATGTCTGGTAGAAACTTCGGTATACGACTAAGAAAAATGAGGAATGACTAAGAAAAGTGCTTCTGGAGTGCGCAGGCAAACACATGAGTGCATGCGACTGCAAAGTATTGTTGGAGAGTTAAAACACCAAGGAAGCTTACTGCTTCATAAAATACATCTATCGAAAAATAAAGACGTATTCTATAGAACATTCCCACGGTGGGTAACCCGCCCAAATGACTAGACAAATTTAGGTATGTAGTCAGCTTATTTAGAATTACCTAGCCAGTGCAGGTAACTCAGAATGATAAATTATACTCAGTGGGCCTGATGATATGAATACATTCCATCACAGGAAGTTTGAACACAATGAAGAAATCACTCAGAGAATACACAGTACCTACCAATGAAATGTATGAATCCTTGATAAAACTGGAAGTAGGTACTAATGTAAACAGCTCTAGAGGGATTATGTAGAACATAACTACCTAACTCTTCGCATGACAAATGAAGGTACTTACATGTCCAGATAGTCAAGATTTTCCAAGTAGATACTTTTTTAAAGAAGCGTTGAAGGAACAACCTACCCACTTACTTCTACTAGGTATGACAACTTTGTAATATCAGTAACAAAGTCAGATTTATCCAAAAGTTTGAGAATATAACATTGTTTGATACTATATTTTACTTAACAGAATATAGTATTTTTCCAAAAATGTAGTACCATACTTTAATATATAATTATAGTATGTCTGGCAACCTTAGCAGCAACATACATAGCTGGTTGTTGTACATTCGTATGTTAACGTAAATACTTGGACACACTGACAGTGAATATTTTTGGCACTTGCGTCCATGTTCGCGAAAAAAACTTTCGTACCCTAAGAGAATCGGTTCAGCTCATAGGATAGTAATTTTTTTTACTATCGTTAAGATTCGTGGAGTAAAATTTCTCCCCCCAGCAACAGATACTTTGCAAACATTTTATGAGGATGTACCGCCGAAATTGAGTTCCATAACCCTGGCAGGGTGTTTTTCGTTATACGACCACATAAGGTCTTTTCTGTTATACAACCGCAAAACAATTTTCTACAGAAACATAAACGCTTAATATATGTTCTATTGTTCTAAAAACCGTTTCCCAATCATTTCTACGTCCACTGTGGTAAATTAGAATGCTGTGCACAGTTTGATGGTCTGGATGTTCGCACCATAAAATCCATTACCTACATCAAGCAGTCAATCCCTTAGTAAAAACTCAGACTAGCTGGAAATGTAGGTCAGAATGGTGTGTATGGTTTGGTGGTCTGGATGCTCGCATCTCAAAAATAAATAACATCAAGTAGTCAATCCCTTAGTAAAAATACAGACTAGTAGGACATACAGGTCAGAATGAATGAATGGTAGTGAATTAACTGAAAAGGTCCTTTTTTTTTAACAAGTCTTCATTTTATAGATTACCCTTCATTACATTTCAACACTTCATTATATTTCACTCATGTTTAATAACATTTTCGGCATTTTGTCTACAATAAGTTTGAAAGGGAATACCCAGTTGAAATAGGTGAAATCCATTCACCCTCCTCAAGTTCAAGAACCTTGGATGTATCCACCACCTAAGTGATTGAGGTTTAACCCAACCCCTATCTAAGGTATGATGACTTTATCAGTTCAATTACATAGTCAACATATAGTCCCCTACATACATACATATATATATATATATATATATATATATATATATATATATATATATATATATAATAATTATTGGGAAAGATAGATTAAGGTTATGTTGGTCCATTAATATACATAGTTAGACACTTATATAATATATAGGTACATATGAACATTTTATTAGTTACTTTTTATTCCTGCCTGTAATTACCTAATGCATGTCTTACTTCCTCTGGTGCCATTTCTTTATAGCCCCGAGGATGGTATACAAATATACCGAAACGATGGCCTAGAAATATCGTGGTACATTTTCTTACAAATCTTATTTTTTTATGGATAATTTCATCAATTTCAGAAAAACAACTATCGTTCTGCTTCAATAGAAAATTGTTTTGCGGTTGTAACAGAAAAGACCGTATGCGGTCGCATATCGAAAAAGACCCCCATAGCGATCGGGCCGACGATGTTAGTCTTTTCTCGACTTAAAGTTTTAGAGAAAGTTTAGCGAATTGAATACAGCCTAAAATGTGCTCCATCTAGCGAAATGGAGAATCAAGGGGAAACCTCCGGTATATGACTAAGAAAAAGGAGGACCAATTGAGCGACAGGTGCTTCTGGTATGACGTCATGTTCCTGATACGATTAGTGGGCGCCGTGGGAAACCATTGTTCCACTCCGCCGATGACTTCCTTCGAGGACGATTTGCATCCACAGGTGGATGATGACCACCAACCGTGAAATTTACTTCTTCCTCTCACTTTAAAACCTTTAAATGAAGTTTCCCATGAGACTGTTTAAAGGCCCGCGAGTTCTGATCTAATTAGACCAAAGGCAATGAACTAGGGACGGAAAAGCCGTATGCCAAGATGGGTGGGCAGTATGCTTCCACACACACTGTGGAAAGAACCTATAGCTTACAAAGAGCAAAATTATAACTATGTGAGTCCGCTGATCAAGTTCCTCACGAAGTTTGAAACATATTGCTGTGTGAAACAATAATACTTATTATGCTTTGTATGAATCAGTCATCATGCAATATGCTGTAATTATTTGGGGAGGATCCTTTTGGTACCTAATAGACAAGATATATTAATAATGTTGTAACTTCATTACCTATGTAGTTAATATTATCTTAAACCCCATCAATTATGTTTACCATCTAGATTTTGATCTATTGTTAAGACCAATCCTTGTTAAAGTTCAGAGAGTTAATATATCATCATAAAGTTCAATTCTCTTATGATTTAACAAATTAATCACTTACCATGTTTTGTATGTATCAGTCATTATGCAATATGCTGTAATTATTTGGGGAGGATCCTTTTGGTAGGTACCTAATAGACAAGATATATTAATACGTTTCAAAATGAAACCCTTAAAATTATATTTGGAAAACATCATCGCGACGGATTTAAAAAAACAATTCATTTTATTTTTGGATTCTAAGAATCTTGAAACGTAAACCAACACATTTTGAAGGGGTGTTAGAAAAACGTTTTTTCTTGGTAGATTACAAAGATTTATTATTGAAAATAATAAACCTAAATTGTTGAGAAAATGAATAGTTCAATATTTGGAGGACATTATGGGGACACACCTATATGATATATAAGAATCTACGATGGGAACCGAACGAAAAATCTAGGGAGGATATTGAGCTGGTTATTTATTTTGGTAAAGAACGTGACGCCCGTGGTCGGAGGTTTTAATGGAACTGTCCGTCGGTGTCATTGATAAAGTGCCGGAGCCATTTAATTACTCCTAAGGTTCTGTTTTGACTGGAGAACCTTCGCACCGCGGGACGCAGGCGCAGTACATCAAGCCGCGATTAATTCACCTTTTGTTGCTGTTGTTGGCCGAGGTAGTAAATACCAGAAAATCTTTCGGTAGTGTGGTCTGTTTCTAACTACAACTTCTTTTCTCACGGGCGTTTAAAAAAGTTTAATCGCACGGAACCAAACGAACGGAAGCATTTCGAATCATTAATTCTCGACAACGTGTGAGGGCATTATATGGCTGCTCAACGCTCAGGCCGTTCAAGTCAAGATATAAACTGACTCACAGCTAAGCTTCGTTCAATTTTCAAACTTCGTTTAAACTAAATACTGCGTTTTGTATGTCTACAAGCCCTTATCACTTTGATTTAGGAAACTGGAGTTTATAAGTCAAATGAAGACAAAATATAGCAGAAACCCATGGAACTGTAAGCATGGCTATAGTTCCATTTTATGTGATTTCGCAGTAAACACTCTTCATATTGCACCTTTTTGGAAAGTTCTCGTCAAGAACTTTTAGCTGATGGAATAAACTAAATGAATGAAATTGCTCAGAAAACTGGAGGTGAAGTCAAACATGAAGACAAAATACAGCAGAAACCCATGCAACTATATAAGGATGGTTATAGTCCCGTTTTCTGTTATTTCGCTGTAATACCCTTCATAGTGCACCTTTTTGGAAAGCTTCCGTCGATAACTTTCAGCTGATGGTATAAACTAATTAGGTGAAACTGACCAGGAACACAGAAAGAACAGACAAATTTTTAAAAAATTGTAATACTTTAGACTGTATTATTCACTCCGTTACCCCACTTTCCTATCCGCTGTATTAAAATTACCCTTAAACCTGACTCATGAACTAATTTTCATGAAATTTCCAGGGATTGTGAAGATTGACTTCTAGACGGTCTCATAACTTTCATTACCGAGAGACCAACAGTAGCCTGTGCGCATACGTGACGTTTCTTATAACGATTTTCTTATTTCTCATCATTTATTGGTCTGATTCCGTTCAAACTCAGTTGGTTGTTTATGTATACTTCCTGGATGTTGTCCTATCTATCTTATCGACATTGGTTGAGTAATCCCTATTGTGCATTTCCAAAACTAATATTGGTTGACAATCCGAGACTAATGGACTGATTCTGACGACATTTTCTAGGATTGTGTGCGGGTTAACTTCTAGACAATATCCTATCGGTTCCATCGCCTTAACACGTAATATAGTTTAGATGGTGAATACCGTTAGATTCATGATATGAACATGAATAATTCATGCTAGAATACAAATAGCATGATAATCAATAATATATAATTATTCATACTAGAAAACTTTGTATTCTAGATCGTCTATTTTCGACTTCTGGCACTTTTTGACCACTCTGGCCTCTCTGTCCGACTTTTAACTCAACCACTCATGTACCTATAATACATCACTGTGCTTATTATCAAACTATGTTAAATTTTGCAGTAATCCGATAAAATTTGTTTGATAAAAGTGAATTTTTTAAATTTAAATTAATATAATTTTGTATGCATTATGATGACAATAAACTATTATTATTACGATGCAAATATAGGTAACCCATTGCCTGGCAATGTGGACTCCGAAAGCTCCGTCTCACTCCCAAGTTGATGGCGGTATTGGCGGTTGTCTTTGGTCTCGCAGGGCTGGAGAGCAATTTAGGACGTGACGTTAAATGGTCTCGAGCCGCTCTCGGGATTGTGTGGGAATGAGGAACGTGATTAACCTTATCTGAGAAAGTCATAATTACGACGTTGAAGTAGCACCTGAGCTCTCGCTGTAAGGTCCTGGCGGTATTGCAGATTCTTAACAATCTTCTTTTGGGATTTTCTCATGAACGATTTTGAGATTTTCTCAGCAGAGAGAAACGTTTTACTTTCTCAACAACCCAAATGGTCTGAGGTTCTTCCCAAAATCTTGAAGAACTCCACTAATTTGGTCATGGTCCAATATGAAAACATGACATTGTAAACGTGTCATGCCTTCGGCTGTCAGTTCGTACTGCTTGTTAGCAGCAGCTGAGTTTTTCATGGCTAGCTAGTCATAGCGACGATGCTTCAATAGATTAATAAAATTGAAACTAATGTTTATGTATTGTATAGTATATCATAGACACCACCTTTACCATTATTCAGTGACTAGTATTGATCAAGATACTACGGACGTGTGCAAATTATTAACCACTCTCAACAGAAAACTTCATTTGCACGTGTACTGTACACACAAAAATAGCAGATGCCAGAAATCAGAAGGTGTCTCACATAAGGGGGTGCGGGTAGGGTACCCACAGAAACAGCTCATCTACCTTTCCCAAACATCAACTAGAGTGGGTTGGCGTTGTTTCATGACTCATTCCCACACCAGAAATCTGACCTGTCATAGGTATGGAAGGTGTCACACATAAGGATGGGAGGGTGGGGTACATACAGAAACAGCTCATCTACCTTTCACAAACATCCACTGGAGTGGGTTGTCATTGTTTCATCACTAGCGCAATGCCAGATATCTGACCTGTCATAGGTATGTTTCTCACAAATAAGGATAGGAGGGTGGGGTACGCAGAAACAGCTCATCTACCCTTCCTAAACATCAACTAGAGTGGGTTGGCGTTGTTTCATGACTCATTCCCACACCAGAAATCTGACCTGTCATAGGTATGGAAGGTGTCACACATAAGGATGGGAGGGTGGGGTACATACAGAAACAGCTCATCTACCTTTCACAAACATCCACTAGAGTGGGTTGGCGTTGTTTTTTCACTATTTCAATGCCAGAAATCTGACCTGTCATGGTATGTAAGGTTTCTCACAAATAAGGATGGGAGGGTGGGGTACACAGAAACAGCACATCTACCTTCCGCAAACATCCACTAGAGTGGGTTGGCGTTGTTTATCACTCATTCCATGCCAAAAATCTGACCTGTAATAGGTATGTAAGGTGCCACACATGAGGATGGGGTACACACAGGAACAGCTCATCTACCTTGCCTAAACATCCACAACGTAGAACTCCCATACTGGGTCAAAACCTACTAATTTCAAGAAATAGAAGAAGAAAAATCAGCTTGGGTCTAATAATTTGCGGAGGTCTGTATGTTAATTCATTCATTCCTGAGCCTTTAAAAAAATTAAATTAAATATGATGAAGTAACGCACGTAAATTTAACACATGCCTATAGGTACTCTTACGATCCAAATGCATGAGGTTTACAGGGGAACTTGGAGCCTTATCTATAGATAGCTGCTCAGTGTTTCATCAGGTTTCATCAAAATCGGTCGAAAATGCGGGAGGGTTATGTGAGAGGCTTCAATTCACGGACAAGCATGTTTTCCCTGTTTTTTAATATCAGGACATCCGTAAAAAAAAAAAACTGTAAATGTTGACTTTGTGAAGTTTAAATTTGAAATAGAACAATAGGACTAACAAGAAACAGCTAATAATGCTGACAAGGTGACATGCTGCTCTGAATAGCTGAAAAAGTTCTAAGCCAAGTTACATCCCTGAACAACGTACGATGCTGAAATTAAAAATGGAGCCTCTTAAAGGAATGCTGTGCCACATAAAATGACAAAGTGCCATGATTCCCTGATCAGCAGAGGGAACACTGAGGCCAATTTTTTTCCTGTTCAACGTACAATGCTGGAAAATGAAAACGAAGCTCTAAAAACGGATTCTTTGGGGAGAACGCTGAGCCATTCTGCCGAAGGAGCTCTGAAGTCATTTGATATTTAACGTAAGATGCTGCATTCTGACAAGAATAGTAATCCAAATTATTGCTGCATTACATACAATAATTAGGTGTCAAAAGGCTTTGACCAGATGAATGGGTTATAGATGCTAAAATTCAAAATGGAGCCTTATCAAAAAAGAAAATAGCATAATAATACTATTTTCTTATCAACAAACCAAAATTACTGAACCCCTCATTTCGCCTCTAAATACCTTCATGAAACTTCCACTGACTTGGAATCAATATATCTCTGATCAACACAATGATGTTATTGAGATCGTAGGTTAGATCGAGACGGATTTTAATCACACACGAGGATAGAATGAGGTTATGATATGGATTTCATAGAAACTTCTCATTGCCGCCCAGAATCACGAACTCGGCAATATCGACTGATTCTAGTTAGTATTCAAATTAAGGGAAGGTAAAAAACGGCCTGAGGGCTAGGCTGGGTTCTCCCACTTTCAGTCCATGGCGAAAATGAGCCGGAGGTCAACTGGCGAACGGTGATTGATTTGACACAATTAGTCAGGCTCTTGTTCCAACCAATTACATCAATCAGGCGCAACAGAGCCCGAACGCTGGAAGTGATTCGGAAATGATGGACGAGGGCGGCACGTCACGCGAGCCCCAAGCTTGTAGATCTTGAGATATGGAGCCGATTTGTCTAGTGCAAACAGCAACGAACTGGAGCAAACAGAAAATCCGGAGAAAAATATGGTTGAAGTTGATCTCAAGCACCAACCCATTTCCTAGAAGAGGACCGACACTAAAAATTCAATTTACTCTCGTACAGATTAAATCTGGTTTGGTGAAGTTGATGAAATCCATCACAATAATTATACGTATAATTTATACCTATTGTACACCAACAGTCAATACAGAAAAAATTCTAATTCAAGGCGTAAGCAGCATAAACAACCAGATTTCATCTATCACCGTTAAAAATTTGGCCAGTTTGGGTAGGTACACAGTGATTATATTTGAACAAGAAAGGGACTATACTATGAGCTCATCATGCTTGAAGTTTACTTTAATAACTATTGGACATTAAGGCAATAGATAATAATTCAACCTCAGGACGTTAGGTATGTGTTTAACCCGGAAATAGGGTTCAAAATACCTGCAAGAAGATTTACGTCTTACCCTCATTGAAAAGTTTTATTGATAATCTCCTTTAACCCAAAATTCTGGTGATTTCTGTTCATGTTGCCGCATAAAACCTCTAAAATATGGATGAATCCTCCTATGTAAGTACCTAAATTATAATCTCCTGTCGGATATATCTCTCGTCAGATTATCAATATTATTTTACACGATTCATGTGAGTAAACAACGACTACGTTTGAACGAGATTCCGAAAAAATGTCAAAGATTGAGGTAGATTACAGGCTCTTACTGATAGTATTTCGTACGAAATTACAATGTTAAATAGAATACAATAATAACAATAATGAAAAAGAAGAAAAATTTACTTGTCCGTTTTTGAAATTCTGGATCATCTGAGTCCGTGAAGAACCATGTCTGTAACAAAATTAATACACGGTATTAAAATACAAGATGTGATAACACACTGAGTAATTTGATATAATAGAAGGAACAAAACATCATAACATGAATGAACATCATTAAAAACATGTATGGTGATAGGTGAGGAGATGATTATTTTACCATAGCATCAGTAATTAGTAATAATTTTCTCAGTAAATCTAGGAAGGGCATGCCCCCTGAGCCACCTGATGCCGAATTTATGTATGTGAAGGTAGGTCAAAATAAGCTGAAACGAAGCGTCAAAATGCATGATTTCGGACTTGATCATTTATTTTTATTTCCTTTTAGCAAATTTTCGTAGAAAATGACTGCCTCGGAAATTTTAAAATCATTTTTGAAAATTTCTTTAATTGAAATCCGTTTTAAGGCATTCTGAAACGATTCCTGAAGTTTGCACTATTTCATGCATATATACAGGGTGTCTCAACTTAAGTAGGCATTACTTCAGGGATCAATTCTACAAGTAATTTGCAACAAAAAGTGTCTCATAAAGTTTATTTTTTAGAGGGTTCTTTTTCGAGTTTTTGACGATCTAAGATTTTTTTCGTGTTTTCGACCTTATCTCTTAAAAATGGCTGTGACCCCTTCATTCTTTGAGTATTCTCAAACCTGAGGATACCGTTGGAAAGAACGTTAAATTTCCTATCTTTTTAATGCCAAATCATAATTATTCAAGAGAGTTAAGAGACCAAAAAAAGAGGTCAAAGTACAAACTTTGTAAAATTCTAAAAATTTGGGTTTTTTCAATCTGATTTCTCCCTCCATAAAAAAAATGAACAGTCGTTTGCAAGTACAGTAAAAACTTCAAAATCTTATCAGCTTTCTAACAGTATAGCCAAACAATTGATAAAAGTAACATCAAGGAGAAAAAACGGCTTTTGAATGCAAAAAAACGTGGTATTTTTAACAAAAATCGATGGATTTCAGGAAAAAACGATCTCCCACAACTTTATGATTTAAATGTCGAATTCTACGTAATTTTTCACGCTGAATCGAATGGTGACACTTGCAGACCTCTACGACTAACGAATAAGGGCGAAAGTGCCCTTTGACCCTCGAAACTCAGAGAAGGGCACTTTCGCCCTTATTCGTTAGTCGTAGAGGTCTGCAAGTGTCACCATTCGATTCAGCGTAAAAAACTACGTAGAATTCGACATTTAAATCATAAAGTTGTAGGAGATCGTTTTTTCCTGAAATCCATCGATTTTCGTTAAAAATACCACGTTTTTTCGCATTCAAAAGCCGTTTTTTCTCCTTGTTGTTACTTTTATCAATTTTTTGGCTATACCGTTAGAAAGCTGATAAGATTTTGAAGTTTTTACTGTACTTGCAAACGACTGTTCATTTTTTTTATAGAGGGAGGAATCAGATTGAAAAAACCCAAATTTTTAGAATTTTACAAAGTTTGTACTTTGACCTTTTTTTCGGTATCTTAACTCTCTTGAATAATTATGATTTGGCATCAAAAAGATAGGAAATTTAACGTTCTTTCCAACGGTATCCTCAGGTTTGAGAATACTCAAAGAATGATGGGGTCACAGCCATTTTTAGGAGATAAGGTCGAAAACACGAAAAAAATCTTAGATCGTCAATAACTCAAAAACGAAGCCTCTAAAAAATAACACTTTAAGAGACACTTTTTGTTGCAAATTACTTGTAGAATTGATCCCTGAAGTAATGCCTACTTAAGTCGAGACACCCTGTATATATATATATACGGAATATATATATATATCTATATCTATATATATATATATATATATATATATATATATTCAAGACGATATTTCTCCTTAGGATTGAGATAAAAATTCCGTTCTTGCGTCAAAAAATCCAGCTTTCCGAACGAAAGGACGAGTTTGTTGGCCAACACATTTTGACAGAATAAATTAGTCAAATTTTAAAAAATATACTTTAAAAAATCACTAAAAATTGCCAAAAACAGCCTCACTTTACCAACATACCCAAATTTCGTACAACTTTTGACGCTACGGGCCTCATCACAAATGGTGAAATCAGGGCATCAATTTTCACACTAGTTCTAGGATCTAGGACTTGAGCTAAAAATCCAAAACCTCTTTCTGAATAGCAGAATATTATTTAAAATACTTGTTTTGCCATAATATTAATAGTTAACTATTTCCTAGCACTCAAAAAGCTCAAATTTCAAAACAATTCAACATTATACAATATGATAATTTACGAAAATTCGCTCATTGGATCATGCCGCATGGCTGGAACTTTGAATGCCAATTTTCGTCTCCTTGGCTCAACCGACCAAAATCGTTTTGGTATCGTTGAATATGTTATCGAAAATTCTATACGCTCGAACCAACTCAAAATTCGAAGCATGTCCGGTTTTTCTTTAATTACTAAGTTGTTTACCCGGGCTACATCGTTAGCACAGCGGTCAGGAACTAGACAAAAGTTCGGCTGCGATGCCGACGAAAACCCATGGTGAAAAACGATACTTAGAAGTACCAGAAAACCAAAAATTCAAACCCCAAAATCAAAGCGGTGCATCTCCAAAAACGGCGCATGAATTGAGAATGTATCGGTTACAACATTTTTTGACGTTCGATTATGACCCAAGCACAACGAAAGGGTGGTTAAAAAAAACAAAAAGTTCTAGGGTTTCTTGTCCCCATTGTTTTTTTTTTGCTTCCTCGGTATGTCAGGATGATACTCCTAAATTTTTAGCAAAATAATATTAATCCTAATCACTTTACCTGGGTCGATTTTGGCCAGTTATCGACCGCTATCGTAAACCAACCTCTAAATTGGTGCCGAGGTGATGATTTGACGGACGGATTTCAATTTTTTTAGGTCCATTTATGGGTTTTTGCATGCGCTGAACACGATGAACTTATTTGTTTTACGCTCCGTCCACTAGTTATCCGGTAAACTGGCAGAGGGCGCTGCTTGAAGATAAGTAAAAATCGAAAATTTCACCGAAAATGCTGTCGCCTGGTTAAGAATTGTACTAGAAACATGCTATTATGGTCGGATAATATGCTTTGGCATGTCCTGAACATGATTCCGTTTTTTAATATACATTCCGCCAATGATTGCTTCGTTTAACGGCCATAAATCTCAAATTAATTATAGGGTAATAGACAAATTCACCCTAGTTTCACCGGAAATTATGTCACGTTGATAATTTAAGGTTCTGAAATACCTTGTGCCGATAAAATTTGGTATTTTCCAGGATACTCGGTACAAAGCCGTTGGTAATTTGGCAAGGACTTGAACCGGCATTGTACTTATTCGCTTAACGACCCGATACCATTGCACAAGCTTTTACAGGTGACCGATACCGCTGACAATAGGTAACCCTACGCTCAAACGTCCAATAACAGTTCAGACAATTCAGAACTACAAATTTGACCCCGGAAAACCGATGGAACTAAGGAATTTTACAGAAAAATTGGAAAATTTTAGCTATTTTCTCCATTTTGCCGCTATATTTGGCAAATAAGTACAATGCCGGTTCAAGTCCTTGCCAAATTACCAACGGCTTTGTACCGAGTATCCTGGAAAATACCAAATTTTATCGGCACAAGGTATTTCAGAACCTTAAATTATCAACGCGACATAATTTCCGGTGAAATTAGGGTGAATTTGTCTATTACCCTATAATTAATTTGAGGGTTATGGCCGTTAAACGAAGCAATCATTGGCGGAAAAGTATAGAAAAAAACGGAATCATGTTCAGAACATGCCAAAGCATATTTTCCGACCATAATAGCATGTTTCTAGTACAATTCTTAACCAGGGGACAGCATTTTCGGTGAAATTTTCGATTTTTACTTATCTTCAAGCAGCGCCCTCTGCCAGTTTACCGGATAACTAGTGGACGGAGCGTAAAATAAATAGGTTCATCGTGTTCAGCGCATGCGAAAACCCATAAATTGACCCAAAAAAATTGAAATCCGTCCTTCAAATCATTACCTCGGCACCAATTTAGAGGTTGGTTTACGATAGCGGTTGATAACTGGCCAAAATCGACCCAGGTAAAGTGGTTAGGATTAATATTTTTGCTAAAAATTTAGGAGTATCATCCTGACATACCGAGGAAGCAAAAAAAACAATGGGGACAAGAAATCCCAGAACTTTTTGTTTTTTTGAACCACATATCGTTGTGATTGGGTCATAATCGAACGTCAAAAAATGTTCTAACCGATACATTCTCAATTCATGCGCCGTTTTCGGAGATGCACCGCTTTGATTTTGGGGTTTGAATTTTTGGTTTTCTGGTACTTCAAAGTATCGTTTTTCACCATGGGTTTTCGTCGGCATCGCAGCCGAACTTTTGTCTAGTTCCTGACCGCTGTGTTAGGGAAACAGCCGATTTCCGATGAAGGAGTAAGTCCAGAGGATTGTAAACATGCCTAAAACCATCCCTGCATACACATAAAATGTATATATATTTATTTAGATAGATATTACGGGAAGCCCATATAATGTATATGTGTAATACATTGTGTTGTATGAACCTTAGAAAACCATTTTAAGCAATAATTCTCTCAAGTCGAATCTCTGGGGGCAGCTCGCCTGGAACGTTTTCTGAACGGTGAGAGGGGAGATTGCAGGAGAGGAGCAGGTGGCTGAGGTTTCTACCACTTTATAACTGGATGCGCTCTCACACGTGGTTGTTGCACGTGTGTAACAGGTGGTTATATTTCTCTAGCATCTCAAGCCCCCGGCGGTATATAAGGCCGTTTTTCAGTGTTTCAAATCCCCACAGCCAAGATCACAGAGGATGGTAAGGTTTCGGAATACGGAGCTACCTTCTGGAATATACCTGAAATTTGTTAAATCATTCAATGTATACAGGGTGTACACGAAACAGGTCTGCCATACTGCAGGAGTCGATTCAACAACTATTTTGCGACAGCTTTTGTCCCGTAACAATTACTCGCTTAAAAAACGAGTTTTGCTTCCGAGTCTACCTGAAGGAAACGGAAGCATTGTTTTCACTTTCCGAAGAAAAAATTTTTTTCTCTCCAAAATCGAAATTTCCACTCGCATTACACGTTTCAGATCATTCTGAACAACTTTGGTTCCGCGTCTGTCTGTCTGTGTGTGTGTCTGTCTGTCGTGTGTCCGCAAATCCTTGTAACAAGCTTATTTTATACAGTTTTCATCCGATTTGGATGAAACTTTTAGGGGATGTACGGGCTAGGGGGTAGGCGGTCCCATATCAGTTTCATCATTCATGACTCAATACCTCACTCTCACGTAAACGTAAATTCTACCAAGCATAATTTTTTCACGCCCAAGTCGTCCGATCTCGCTCAAATTTGGATGATAGTAGGGGGATGACAATATGATAAGTTTATATCAACTTCAGCATGATTGTATCATTAATAGCTACTGCGCATGCGCCAATATGAAATCTTTGTAACAAGCCTATTTTTCTCGGTTTTCATCCGATCTGGATGAAATTCTCATGGAATGTGCGGGAGCCCCCCCTGCCCCCCTCCAAATTTTTATCCAGTGTAAGCCCAGGTCTTCTGGGAGAGGCTGCTGCCCCCTGGCGCTCCCATACGGCCCCTGTTACAAAGGGATGTCATTAAGGAGGTCTATGAACTTTTAATTGGTGTGGAAATAATACGGTTAGCAATCAGTAATCAGTTCAAATCTCCATATTTCATGGTTTTCGCAAAAAAATGACTGTGTGAGACGAAAGAAGGAAAAAAAATCCAAACCTTCTTCATTAATGAAATTAGCAAATGTTGCACACATTCCCACGGGTCTGCACGCCACCGTCTGACGCGCCCCACATGGCCCACCCGATCGAAGACAGATCGCGTCCAGAAAGGCTGAGGAACATCTGCCCCAAACCACAAAGAAACGCCCTGACATGAGGTTCTTAATCACAACTCAAGTCTTCCGATATTGAGCGATATAGGCCGCAAAGGTCTGATGAAACAAGCCCCACTCGTGCAGCATGTTGTTTTGAGCAAAGTTCAAAGGCTAATCGGACCCGATTTCCTCATGAATGAAGATTTTCCGTATTCCATCTTCATCAAACACAAAATTAAAGTTGCAATTCTAGATGAACTAATGTTCATTAATTGCAGTTACACTCTGAAGTAGGGCCTATTAACCCTTCGAGGTCACTCTGGGGTCAAAATTGACCCCACCGAATATATTTTGTATGAATTTTGGGCTTTACAATTTTTTGTAGCCAAAAGGGATATTTTGTAAATTTGGTTGGTAGCATTGGCTAAGCGAGGAAGTGATAACATCTGGCAGTATACATTGTGACCTCTAGCTAGAGGGTTGTGAATCTCATGTGGGACACTTTTGACCCCAGTGTGTCTTCTGCGTTCCTAATTTTGTTCTGTTGGGGTAGCCATTGACCCCAGTGTGTATTTTGGATTTCCTCACAAGGTAAGCCAGATAATATCATAATTCACTTCATTTTCTCATAGAAAATAAGTATTTTTATAATCTTGTAGTCAGTATTTATTTCTTGTTCTAGACCACTCCTACTAGGTGACTCAGGTGAAGATTCTCAACTGGGTAAATGTGTCTAGTTGATGGGCTATCATGGGTCAGGGTTCATTTTGGTTAAAAAAATGGGTTGGGTTTTGCATTTTATGCATCTATAGGTAAGTAAATCCATAAATATATTTTTCTTGTAACTCTCCTGTTGTAGGAATGCTTGGATACCCTGAAGACCTCCCTACAGGGGTCTGTAGGATACCCCTACAGCTTCCTCGAGACCTGCTGAACAAGTTGTACGTGGGTGATGCTACATTTGCCCAAGATCTAATGAGAAGAAGACGAGTCGGTCTCGTGTGTGAAGTGCATAGTCATACCGAAAACGTGTGAAAAATGCAATTACTTATAACAAATAATAATACTACCTACCTAATAATTCCGTCGTGTTTTTAAAAACAACATTTAAATATACATTCATATTTCGTTTTTTATGTGTGCCTATTGCTTAGATATAATTCTGCAATTACCTTTAATTATTTCGACATAAAAAATTAAAAACTGAGATGATAAAAAATTGAACGCGGAATAAAAACAGTGTATCAGTAAGTTTAGGTTAGAAAAAAGGAAGAGATGTGAATAATGGGTCATGTTCAAGGTATCGTGAAAACATTACTATTTAACTTACAACGTTACAGTTTTTTCTGACTATTCGACAGATAGTCAGCTTTGATAATTTGCTTTTAATTATTGTGCATCTTCAGAACCGAATTTTTAATGTTCATATGCCCAAAATTTTGATTTTTGAAAATTTTACTAAGAATGGTTTCAAGAAATCACGAATAAAATATTCAATTCTAACTTAATGTATTCTATTTCTTGTTTCTATGCGTAGGTAGGTTAATTTTTGATTTTTTTAAATAGTTAGTTATTGGGAAACTATTTATTGAGTATAATATATAAATTAAAATACACTTGGGGTCAATTTTGACCCCAGAGTGTCTACCGTGTCACACAAAAAAAGGTGTGACCTAAGAGGGTTAATTTACCATCAAGACTATAAGTAGAGTCAGGCCAACAACTAAACGTTCTAGTATAAAGCAATAAGTTATATATTTATATAAGTAAAGTTTTACATTGATTGGAGATAAATTACCTTAGATCAGTGGTCTGCGTTTTATTTTATTTTTATTTAACAAGAAACTTTATTGTGGTTGGCCACTATTGAGTGTGCTTATAAATGCGGTATACGTATAAATTAGAATATGGCACGCGTAGCATTAGTACCCCCTCTGGAGGGCTAATGCACAATAAATAGGTAATTTTCCCACAATGATTTAGAGTAGACAATAAATAAATTAGTATAAGCAAAGTTCAAACAGTTCAACAGTAAGTTTAACAAAGTAGATCGGTGGTAACTGAATTAACCAGTTTTGAAAATAAGAAGTTGAACATTTAGGTTGTAGGTCAGGGTTGTGCAGTAATGAGGAGATCGCTATACCATTTTTGTTTCAGCCTGCGCTGGTTTCTTGGTGTACGAGGAGGTTCCAACATTCTGCGAACGATTGGGTTACGATGATTGTTCTGCGTAAAAGGCCTATTATCTAATACAGAAATGATGAACCTTTATGTAATAATTCGCAGCATTCTTTATACTACGAACTTGCATAACACCAAGCGGATATTTTAAAATAAGCTTCACTTTCGATTTATTTTCGCCGAGAATGCTCGGCCATCAATCACCGATTGCGGCCGTTTACTTTTACTGCGACCTATTGCAATGCCCGCGAGGTCGGCCCCGAGTTTGGAGTTGATTCAAGAGAAAGGATTTATAAAAGATACAACGGGGTCGAGGAGGTGGCGGGGAACAGGAGCATATTGGCGTGGAGCTCTTGAAGGATGCTGTGCTCCTGGTTCGAGGGATCGCGGAGAGCTGTCCCTCGGGACTTCCCGGGACTCTTGGCTGGTCCCGCGGCTGCGTTGACCGCCTCCAGCCGGGCGATGACATTCCAACTGTTGGGCCAGAGCACCGAGTTTGGTCCAAAGGCACAGAATAATAGAATACTGTCCAGCGGGATGTTTCTCATAAGTGCGATAGCACGGGATGTTTAAAATATCGAATATCAAATTTCGACAGTTCCAATATTTTCTTTTAATCACAGAATGTGTTTTTGTGTTTTAGTCTTGGCATCTCCAACCGAAAACGAAACGTTTTTTGTTAACAAAAATGTAATTCGTTTTTGTGTAACGAAAACGTGTGGCGTTTTTGTGTAACGAAAATGTGTTGCAACAATTTACTGATGATTTCCGCTTACAAACGAGTCATTGCTAGGGAAATGGTGCTTCGTCATTTTCCATCCCACAAAATTCGTTGTCTATTCGTTCGGAAGCTCTCGATTTATCCAACCATATAATGTTAACTACTGTGAAGTGAGGGGCCATCAAGCTGAGTTAAGAGCATGGTTACATGAATAATTGTTTACACACAGGTGATCATCATTCTGAATAATTGATATTGTGAACTCGATTGCAACCGCTTGTTAATTTTTGATAATTCATGTTGTATGAATAAATGAAAGCTTATGACGAGAAGGTTTATTATATGGCGCCTTCGGACCCCGAACCCATACGGTAAATATATATATATATATATATATATATATATATATATATATATATATATATATATATATATATTAATTCTATGCAATTCTTAGGCCGACCCCCAATAATTTTTTATGTAACATCCCCCATATAAAATGTCCGGGGACGGGAAGCGCGAGGTCGTGGGTTCGAATCCCAGCCAGGCTTGAAATTTTCTTTTTTTTCCCGTGAGACGAAGGTTGTGGGTTCAAATCCATAATATATATATTTATTTATTTATTTATACGTCATTCCAGACGATAACTCTCCTTAGGAGATTCCGTTCTTGCACCAAAAATCAAACTTTCCAAACGAAAGGATGAGTTCGTTGGCCAACACTTTTTGAGCACATTAAATTGGTAAAATTTCATAAAATGTGCTCAAAAATCACAAAAATGACTAAAAATTGCCAAAAAACGTTAAATTTCGATTTTTATCAGAATTTTAGTCAAAAAATGTTTACCAACGACGAACTAGAACATTAAAAATTTTATTCACAAAATTATGGTGAAAAATGTACTCAAACTTCATTAATATTTGCTGAAAAATCGATTTAAAAAACTGAAAAATTGCTAAACGTCCAAAATCTGTTTTGAATCGTAGAATATGATTTAGAACGAGGTTGTTAACCACAAATTTTGTGGTTAGCAATATCTTTGCATTCAAAGTGCTCAAATTTCAAAACAAAGGAACATAATAGGTATAGTACAATAATCTACGAAAATTCGCTCATACGACCATGCTGCATGACTGGAACTTTTTCAATGACATCAAATTATTATTCATTTACTTATTTATTTATTTATTTTATTTTATTTTTTTTATTTTTTTTTATTTATTTTTATTTTTTTTTTTTTTTTCAAATTTTTCCTATACCGCTACTCTTATATTGCTTCCGAGACTGCAAGGCAGCGGAAGCTTTGTTTTCACTTTCGAAATGAAAAAAAAATTTTTTGCTCCAAAATCAAAATTTCCACTCGCATTTTGCGTTTCAGAGCCTCCTGAACAAATTTGGTTCCGTGTCTGTCTGTCTGTCTATCTGTCCGTCCACATTTCCTTGTAACAGCCATAACTTCCACAATTTTGATCCGATTTTAACCAAATTTTCAGGGATCGTGCGGGTTAAGCTCTAGATGGTCCCCTATCAACTTCATCATGATCGAATCAACAGTAGCTTCTGCGCAGGCGCTAACGTGAATTCCTTGTGACGGTCATAACTCGGTCAATGTTGAACGGATTTCGGTCAGATTTTCAGGGATGATGTGGGTAAGGTCCCTTGAGGTCCCATAAGACAATCATCATAATTGCATTAGCGGTACGCTCTGCGCATGCGTGAACGAAATATTCTTGTTACGGTCCTTGCAACAGCCGTAATTTCCACAATTTTGATGCGATTTTCTTCAAATTTTTAGGGATCGTGCGGGTATAGCTCTACATGGCCCCCTATTAGTTCCGTCATGATCGAATCAACGGTAGCCTCTGCGCAGGCGCAAACAAAATTTTCTTGTTTCGGTCATAACTCAGGATATTGTGAACGGATTTCGGTCAGATTTTCAGGGATGATGCGGGCAAGGTTTCTGGAATTTAATGTTTTCTGGAAATTAATGGTGACGTACTGTGAAGGTCACGAGGAAGCTCATGTGCCATTTCCTTGGCAGTGTATTTTTTCTTGTAATTGGGCTCGCACATTTTTTTCAAACAAATAAATAAATACGAATTTAGGTAATGAAATTTCAAATCGTACCTACCTAATTAATTTATTATTCAACCAAGCTTTCCCTCAATATAACCATAGTTATTTTAAAACTATTCCCGACCAGCATTGCTGAAGTCAATATCACTGCGTTTTGATCAAGTAGGTATCTATTTTTTAAGATCTATCTTTACGAATAAAAACTGAGCGGCTCAACCTTCCGAAATCGTTTTAGTATCGTTGAATTTGTAATCGAAAGTAGCGTGAACCCACCCCATCCACATTTGAAGAAAAAAGTTCGACGCATGTCCGGTTTTTCCGCAATTACAAAATCGTTTACTGGGCGACGCCGACGTCGTTAGGGAAAGTAGAGTTCGACGATAAGGAGCGCCCTTTCTCAGCCCTCCATAGTACTTCAGGAGTACCCCAGGGCTCGAATTTGGGACCTTTCCTTTTTCTTCTCCTTATTAATTCTGTCACAGAGGTTTTCTCCGGAGTTTCCTTCCTTCTGTTTGCTGATGACCTTAAAGTGTTCAATACCATCCGATCGAAAGATGATTGTCAAGTCCTCCAGGACAACATAAATGGTTTGACTGAGTGGTGCAGAACCAATAACCTTTACCTGAACATCTCTAAATGTTATATAATGTCTTTTCACCGCTCACTTCACTTCATTAGTCATCCATATTGCATCAGTGGCCAGCAGCTAAATCGCTTTGAGCAAGCAAAGGACCTTGGAGTCATATTTGACACAACACTTTCGTTTTCCACACGTATTGACTCTGTGGTCTGTCGAGCAATGAGCGCTCTAGGTTATCTTCAGAGGAACACCGCTAAGTTTTACAGCATACCAGCACTTGTATCACTGTACTCAATCATCGTAAGGCCAATAATGGAGTATTGCTCAATCGTATGGTCACCATATTATCAAACTTATAAGGATCGGCTAGATCGAGTTCAGCGGAGGTTTGTGAGATACCTGGGTTATAAACTACGCATACCACAAGAAGAATATAGCTCAAGGACCCTAGCTGATCGCTGCGGACTCACCAGCTTTGAAGACCGTCGCACTGTATTTGACATGTTGTTCCTTTTCAACTTGTTGAATAACCGAATTGACTGTCCCGAACTCATCTCCGAAATCAACCTACATATTCCAGCTTTTTAGTCCCGTTACCAACCCATTTTTCATATCCGATTCTCCACTACTAATTACCTGTATGAACAGCCTCTCAATAGAATCCCTCGTCAGACCAACCATATACTCCAACGAAATCCAGCCTTAGACTTTTTCCATGATCAGCCATCTCGAACCTTCCGCTCAAAAATATTACGCACCATCCACCGTCCACCCTGAAAACTTCTGTCCACATAGCCTCAGCTAATCAGCTACACTCATCTCAGCTACAAGAAGTGTTTGTTTGTGATTTTGACCTTATAATTACACATATACCTATACTGTTATTTTCTTTCTTCTGTAACACCGATTCTGGTTCCTCATCAAGAGACGAATTTATTTTGTTAGTAATATTGCAATTGGGCATCGCCCGTTTTGTAAATAAATAAATAAAAAAACTCGGCGCTTTGCGCCTCGGCGGGGGGCTCCGCCCCCCTGCACCCCCCGGTTTATTTCTTTTTCCATACTCTGTATGAAATCATAGGAACACAGAATGTGTTCCTATTTCCTTACCAACGGCTTGGTTGCACGTGGCATAACACGTGGCATAACACGTGGCATAACACGTGGCATAACACGTGGCGTAACGGTTTTAACGTAACGGTTTTTTCTGTCGGTTTTTTTTCGGTAGGTCATCGCAAAAACACATTCTGTGTTAAAAGGAGTGGGTTTGCGGAAAACCTTTTGATCGTCCCGGGAATGCAAGGATTGAGTTCGAAAAAGTTACGTTCCAATCGGAGAAACGGTACACCCACGCATAAAAGATAAGAAACATACATTCATTGTTGTATACAGGGTGAACTGCACGTAGATGCAAAAATTTTTTGCCTTAAATCAAAGGTTTTCTGAAAACATGACCCTCTGTGAACCTACGAGCTTAAGGTTGGTTTCTACGCATTTTTACAATGCAGACTCTCCATCTCTGTCATAACCGAGCTTTTCACTTTATTCAACTAAAAATTGAGAGTCCAAGTGTAAAACTCGGTTATATCGGAGTTGGAGAGATCTGCAAGTGTTGCCAGTTGATTCAGCGTGAAAAATGCATAGAAACCAACCCCAACTCGTCGATTCATAGATAATCATGTTTCGAGAAAACCCTCAACTTCATTGAGAGAGAAAAAATACACATTTTTTGTCATTAAAATTCTCCCCTAAACAGCAAAGTAAGAGTAAAATTGACTATATAGTTGGAAAGAGTATTGAATGAAGCAGTTTTCATTAGAGTTGCCAGTTTCCTGGATTGTTTTGGAAATTATAAAGATTTTCAGAAATTTCATTTTTTCGAATTTGCCTATGTTTGAGCTGTCGTTTGATGCTGTCGTTCGTGATCTCAAGCTTAAAATTCCTGAATCAAAGTACACCATGCTAATATAAAATTTAACGCTAATTCCGAAAATGTGTAAACATTTAAAATTAAAAGAATTAAAGTGGAGAAATTCGAGTTTAAAAGGGGAAAAAACATGGTTTTCCTTGAAGAAAAAAAAAAAAAAAACTCGGCGCTTTGCGCCTCGGCGGGGGGGCTCCGCCCCCCTGCGCCCCCCGGTTTATTTCTTTTTCCATACTCTGTATGAAATCATAGGAACACAGAATGTGTTTTTGCGATGATTCTATTTCCTTACCAACGGCTTGGTTGCACGTGAATAATAACAATATTTGGCAATAATAAAATAAATAATTGTTAGACATTTAATTTGGCCTAAAACCCTATAAATATTATATAAATAAATATGTAACTACAAGAAAAATACTATATAAATTGAGAGCTTTCCAACGAATGGTGAACGATTTCTGTGCGATTAAAATTGCGGAAGTTCCATTTCCCTACCAACGGCTCGGTTGTACGTGAAAATCATAAGAAAATTTACAAGCGGTTGCAATCATGTTGACAATATCAATTATTGAGAATGATCATCTGTGTGTAAACAATTGATTCAAATAACCATGCTCATAACTCAGGTTGATGGCCACGCACTTCGCAGTAGTTAACATAATATGGTTGGATAAATCAGGAGCTTTCCAACGAATGGTGAACGATTTCTGTGCGATTAAAATTGCGGAAGTTCCATTTCCCTACCAACGGCTTGGTTGTACGTGAAAATCATTATAAAAGGCGCATAACGGTTTTTTCTGTCGGTTTTTTGTGACGATTTTTTTTCGGTAGGTCATCGCAAAAACACATTCTGTGTTAAAAAAAAAAAAAGTTAGAAAAATCATATTTCGAGAATGGATTGGGATAAAAGCATTTTATTCCATTTGTATGTAGTTTTACGCAACAACAAAAATCGCGTTTACGAGCAGTTCGTCCTGTATAAATAGATAATAAATGTAAATATGATACTTCGTAATAAAATATTCTGACATGTTGCTAGTTGGCCGCTTGTTCTTTGCCACGGAACCAAACTGAAAAAGCAGATTTATGAAGAAAAAATCCGAATCTCAAGATCACATAAGAATCACCTCGATAAGGAATAGGAGTGTGGTAGATGGCAGGTAAGACCCACATGATTGTAAGTGCCGGAACGCAAGATGCGGGCAGATTGAAGCGGACTGGATTCCTCAAGCCCGTATCGTTGGTTCTCCTAACAACATGCGATTCTTTGCTATGTGGTATGTTTGCGGTAGGAACGGAAATGTTCAACTACGAGTAAATAGTCATGTTTGCTTACCTCACTACACAATCAGCTATAGTGCATATCAAATCCATCAATTGATGAAAGAGGTCTGAACATTGAAGATGGTATCATAAGAGTGAGCATGCAGACCAATACACAGGGTGTTTACACTCTTGGCCCAGAATCTCTGAGAGGTTCTACAACTAATAGAATCTGATAGAAACTTCCTCCTAGAGATTTTTTTACCGTATTTTTTCGAGTTATTTAATTTTTAAGATTTTTTTCGTGTTTTTGACCTCAAGTCACTAAAATGGCCATAACTAAGTTAATTTTTGAAGTGTGCAAACAATTGAGGATACCCTTGGAAAGAGCGTTAAATTTAATTTTGGGTAGGCTAATTAATGTAATGTGCTAGAATATGCAGGTAATAAAGTCAGGACTCTACCCCAAAGTGAAAAAATTGTCAAAAATAAAAAACTATATTTTTTAACCCGCTAGACGGCGAGGATAATGCCAAGGAATTCCCTCGCACGTTAGTGGAAAAACTTTCTCACTGTCCGCTTTCGAACGGTTGACAACTCCTTGTTTACCTATATGTTTTTGAGATGCAAGCTTGCGAGCATCCAAACACCAATCAATCAATTATAATCTATTACAAAATCAATCCCTATATCGCGGGGAAGCAACCGTTCTTCAATCATCACTGCATAACATGACCAGTAACCAATAACCCATCGGTTTCATCTGAATTCCCTTATCCAGTCGTTAGGAATTGAACATGAAGGGTTGTGAGATAATAATAAGGACGAACTGTTGATCCCAACCGAGGTAGTTTATCGGCGAATGGAGACTACAGATTGGGTCATGTGTTGTCAAAGGCGGCTGCGCTTATGTGTGCGTTGACGAGCTCAGATCGTGGGAACCAACTCGCGCCAGCCACGTGTGGGATGTCACGTGTGGGGGAGACGTGAACACAGGCGTTCCAGAAAAGGCTCACGAGGATTTCACCTCGTTTCCAACTATCAAGGAAATAATAATGAATATAATGGCGACTCTCGTAGAAATCAAGGCAAGATTTGAACTAGGATGAGTTGTTTTTATAATTTCCAAGTCTTTCTACGGCCCCCCTCGGCGAGGAATTATTACAATTTGCGTCACACAAAGCGTAACGGAACAGTGTAACGGAAAAGCTGAACATTATGTTTGAAAATTTCATTTACTTCAGACACCTAGGGGTTTCTGAACAAAAATGCATCACATTACACGAAATACGTTACGTTATGACGCAATACTCCAATAATAACAATAATATAATAATATAGGTTTTGGCTTCGGGTTTTTTTCCTTCTGCTTTTGTATTATTTTAGCGAATTTTTGGAGAAAAGGAAGTTTTTGCAATGGCTCCAAAAATTTTAAAATCTAAATTTTTCCAAATTTTCTTCATTGAAATCCGTTTTGAGACATTCGTTGTGTGAGCGTGTGCGTGCGTGTGTTCGTGTCATTCCAGACGATAACTCTCCTAAGAATTGAGATGAAAATTCCATTCTTGCTTCCAAAAAATCAAACTTTCCAAACGAAAGGATGAGGTTGCCGGCCAACATTTTTTGAGTACTTTAAATTGGTAAAATTTCAAATCAAGTCCTCCAAGAACCACTAATAAAAATGGCTAAAAACCGCTAAAAATGGCTAAATTTACATTTATGACAGATTGCTCAAATGAAGTTTATCAAGTTTAAAATAGAACATTAAAAAATGTATGTACATATATCATCAAAAAGTGCTAAAACATCTATGAAAACTGCAAAAGAAGCTAAAAACCCAAAATCTCTCTTTGAATGCAGATTATTATTTAGAATAAGTTTTTTTCCAAAAATTCAATGGTTCGCTCTCAAAAAGCTCAAATTTCAAATCAATGTAACATCATATATAAAACGATAATTTATGAAAATTCATTCATACGGTCATCCACATGACTACATGACTGGTTTTAATTTTAGGTAGTCCTGATACTTGCCCGTCCACGTAATTCAGTCGTCCAAAATCCTTAAAATACAAATAATCTAGGTATTTTCATTTTCTAGTATACTGTTACGTTTTTAATGTATACTTATCTTTTAATACTGATTTAGAAGGAATGAATTTATATTTCATTTCATTCGCATTGTAGGAAAGAGACCTCACGCTGGTTATTTTCTAGTGTTTCTGAAAACAACAGCCACCTGCTCGCTGAAGTCTTCCGAACGTCTGAGGGACCGATCAGGTAGTGAGCCCTTGTTTGAACGCTCCAACTCCCTACTCAGCATTTCGATAGTTTCGACAGGACACAACGTCCCTACACATTGACAACATGGCCATAGCAATTCCAAATTTCTCGGTATAGTACAGTTTCTCCTAGTAAAATGAATTTCTAATCAAATTCACTCCTTCAATTGGATGGTAGAAAATCCATGTTTTCCTAGTGGAATCTCTTTCAGAAGCATCAAATAACTAGTTTTTATCCAGTTCAAACGAGTTTTAGGGCGGAATTCATGCACTCAGCGCGATTCTTAGAACGTGATATGAGGGCAAACTGAGTGTGCAACCTAAATGCACATTCAACGGGATTCATAAACAAAAAATGACGCTGAGGTGCGGGTCGCCGTCAGCTCAACGATGCAACATCCTGAGTAACGGCCGAAGGTCACTCAAGTGCGTCAACTAAAACTTTTATTATTATTTTATCGTACGTATAGGTACTGTCAATACACTGTCGTAAAAAGGAAAAACGCCTTATCTCACAAAATTACAAATTTTCCAGAGAGCGCTTCAAAGTTTTACACTGTTACTCCGTCCTAACTTCCCTCCTGTTCATGATAAATCCAAAATTCCTTCGCAGCTCGGTAACTCGATGTTTAGTAACCACCTGGGTACCAAATTACCGATAAAATAATCTATTCTAGTTGTCAAGAACGGCCCAAGAGGCGTTTTATTAGATTTCGACAATTTTTTCTCCACAGAAGTTCGAGGAAAATCCCCTTGAGGCGTAATTTTCAACTTATTTCTTAGTAATCAGGAATATTTATTACCTATGTACACTTTCATTTCATATCATCCTATTTTTATTAGTCCATTTATCTAATTAATAAACCGCTTTGTTTATTATTTCAATAACAAACTATTATTATTATTATTATTATTTAATTCAGGGTCCATGGCTTATTGTGCGGTAACAAACTATTACAACCACACGATTTTTCATTTAGAAAATTCATTTTTTCAAATCTATTTGGTTGAACGAATTTTAACCCGTATGTTAGAACTTTTGAATATTGACAGTACCACAAAATAAAGGTTTTTTAGATATGCAAATTCAGTTAATAATAACATATCAATAACATCAAAATACGAGTGCAAGTAGTAATCTTTGGGACAAGAGACGAATAACCGTACAAGCTCGATCCTGATCAGCTGATTGTGCTAAAAGTTATGCCGTCTATCTAGGACATCAAGGGACGAATGAAATGACGGGCTCCACCCTGAGCTCCAGCAGACCGATTCGCGTGGCATTTTTTGCAACGTGCTCCGCGAACCAGCGGCACGTAAATAGGAAATCATTTTGTGAACAAATTTCCCAGTGATTAAGTCAAAATTACTATTGACCACTGCTCACCTAGCGACAAATGATCACCGATATTTGTTCAGTGAAACTTGACATTTGCGTTTGAAGCTTGACTTTTCACCTACTAATATTTTACCTATCTCTATTCGAAAAGTTGGTTCTGCTTACGCAAACAGCCTAGGTGTTTATTTTATTTTATTTTCTACTCATCGAAATTAACTCAAGTTCAAGAATCACTCTCCTGATGCTGTACAGCTTACATTTTATACCTTTATAATAATATGTTAACATTATAGGAGACGAGGATCTGTCTGGGGGAGGCACCTAACGGCTCACCTGTTGTTTAGCGAGCTGGAACCAGGTCTTGAGGATGACTGGGAGCCTGGCTTGGTGGTAATGGACCGTCGTTTTGACGCTGATGAAGAGATCCGAGACGGACGTGGCGGACGGTGAAGGAGTCGCCGTTGAGCGCAGGACTTCCACGAAATTGTTATCGTAGTCCCCGCTGAGGGACCTCGGGGCCCGTTCCTGCCAACCAACCTCCTGGAACAAAGAGAGTATGACTCAAATATGACTAATCAAGGACAATATGACTCCTCAAAGAAAATATGACATCTCAAAGAAAATATGACTTTTCAAACAAGGGTAATATTGCTCCTCGATGAAACAATAAAAGTTCCAGTCTCGCAGCATGACCGTGTGAGCGAATTCCCGTAGATTATCGTTTTATATCGCTGGTCCAAAAAAGACTATGATAACTAAAAAAAAATTACGTTTTTCAGTTTTAATGGTGAACTGACTCAAAATCAGGTAAAGAATCATGTGCAAAGTATTGCACATAAACTGAACCCATCTTGGCGTTCCAGGCAGGGTTGCCAGGTGGAAAAAACCAAACATGGGGGAAAGTAGGTATAGACTAAAAATACTCATTAAAAGATCATACAGTCCATGCATTCACAATATTTTGGTTATTCATTTTCTTGATGAAACCATGTTCCTGCCAAATGAGACTTGATACACACATCAAAAAAAGTTTTGCATCACCCTGATTCATTCTGAAATATGTACAGGAAACATTTGGGGCTTGGATTTCTGAAAAGTGTATCTAATCACTAAATAGAAACCATGGAAAACAAGCCCCCTGGTCAAAAGGCCTGTCAGCAATAACAAACCTGTTGGACGATATTACAAGTTTTTTTTTTTTTTTTTTTTTTTTTTTACAATTTTTAGAAAAGTGAGTTTTTCAGTTTTTTGGTCCGTTTTCTAAGGGAAAAAATGTTTAATGGAGAAAAAGATCAAACTACAGGTTTTTTTTTCTGTTTCCGCTGAAGGTGTACAGACTACTAAAGTGATTTATTTATTTATTTTTTTTTTTTTAGAAAAGTGAATTTTTCAGTTTTTTGCCTTTTTTTTTTAAAATTTTTTTGTAAACTCGGCGCTCCGCGCCTCGCCAGGGGGCAAGCCCCCTGGACCCCCGGTTACCTCTATTTACATACTTCGGACGAAATTATTGAAACACAGAATGTGTTTGCGTTGTCGCGCAACCAAGTGACAACCAAACAAGCGTCATTGTTTACTATTTTTTTTTTTTTTTTTTTTTTTATTAATAAAAGCCATTTATTAGCAAATATAAAGTTTACAATATGTAAAGTATTAGATACTTAAAAATTTACTTTTTACATAATTTACAAATAATATAAAGAAAAAGAACATTTTGGCAATTTCTGATCTCCATAATTTTAGAAAATTGTCCGGAGATCAGGAGTTGCATGAAAAACTAATAATATATAAAATTTACACTAATGATCAATAAACCAAAAATAATTTAGAAGTAGACGTAGAGGAAATAGCGAAAAAAGGAACAAAAAATTTACTAAGTAAAACAGGAGGAATGTAAGTCAATGAAAAAAGTTCAGTAATGGAAGATTAATATAGGAATCAGTCAAGTACTGCTGCAAAAGAAACTCGTAAACACTTTTTTTAAATTGCATCATTTATAACATCAATTTATATAGTTATAGTATGAAACTACGAAAAAAAATACGAAATAAATTCGTGATAAATCAAGAGCGATTTATCAAGTAAATGTCCTAAAGAGGCTACATACGAAATTACAGCTTCCTAGAGTGTAAAGTATAGAAATTAGCTTTAAAAGCCACTCATCTGATCCGGACCCTGGACTTCGTCAAGTAAATGTCCTAAAGAGGCTACATACGAAATTACAGCTTCCTAGAGTGTAAAGCATAGAAATTAGCTTTAAGAGCCACACATCTGATCCGGACCCTGAGCATCGTCAAGTAAATGTCCTAAAGAGGCTACAAACGAAATTACAGCTTCCTAGAGTGTAAAGTATAGAAATTACCTATTCAAATTATTTAACCTCCGCTTCACAAATCAAACCGTTTTCGTAATACTCAGATCACCTGCTATGAATCAAATCATCGAAACACAAGCTCAATGAAATCATCAGAAATTAACAAGCGGTTGCAATCATGTTCACAATATCAATTATTGAGAATGATCACCTGTGTGTAAACAATTATTTATATAACCATGCTCATAACTCAGTTTGTTGGACACGCACTTCGCAGTAGTTAACATAATATTGTTGGATAAATCGAGAGCTTTCGAACGAATGGTCAACGAATTTTGTGGGATGAAAAACGACGAAGTACCATATCCCTAGCAACGACTCGGTTGTACGTGAAAATCATCCGTCACACATTTCGTTACCATCCCGCGTTCCATTTTCGGCTAGTTAGTCCATGGCTAGAACACATTCTGTGTTAAAACTTTTTTTGGATAATTTTCTTTATTAACACAGAATGTGTTTTAGCCATGGACTAACTAGCCGAAAATGGAACGCGGGATGGTAACGAAATGTGTGACGTACATGATTTTCACGTACAACCGAGCCGTTGGTAGGGAAATGGAACTTCCGCAATTTTAATCGCACAGAAATCGTTCACCATTCGTTGGAAAGCTCCTGATTTATCCAACCATATTATGTTAACTACTGCGAAGTGCGTGGCCATCAACCTGAGTTATGAGCATGGTTATTTGAATCAATTGTTTACACACAGATGATCATTCTCAATAATTGATATTGTCAACATGATTGCAACCGCTTGTAAATTTTCTTATGATTTTCACGTACAACCGAGCCGTTGGTAGGGAAATGGAACTTCCGCAATTTTAATCGCACAGAAATCGTTCACCATTCGTTGGAAAGCTCCTGATTTATCCAACCATATTATGTTAACTACTGTGAAGTGCGTGGCCATCAACCTGAGTTATGAGCATGAATACTAAATGAATAGTAAACAATGACGCTTGTTTGGTTGTCACTTGGTTGCGCGACACCTCAACACACATTCTGTGTTTCAATAATTTCGTCCGAAGTATGTAAATAGAGGTAACCGGGGGTCCAGGGGGCTTGCCCCCTGGCGAGGCGCGGAGCGCCGAGTTTACAAAAAAATTTTTTTAAA